>VYZX01005369.1:363287-411751 GCA_013401335.1 Brachypteracias leptosomus
AATCATCATATTTCCACCTACAGACTTCTAGCAATGTCTGAGAAATGGTACCAAGATAAACAGGCATCAAAACCAGCAGAAGAAAGGGAGATCATCACAGAGAGAAAGTGTATGTGTAGGGCTATTGATGACCATTTAAGTCTTACTAGTACTGTGGTTTCTGTCTTTCATTTCAGTTTGTTTTCCTGACTCCAAGCTAAAGAAATTATAATAATTTCTTTAGGTACAGGTAAAAAGATAGAAATGTGGTCTGCTTTTTCCGTACCTCTGTACACAGTAACAGACATACATAGACAATTGCTGACACTGACCTAAACATGGAAAACTATCAACCCCATGAGTAGAATGCGACTAAGACTCAAGTCAAAGAACCCAAATATGTTCAGAACATCCACTACACTAGAGCTAATACTGACTGACACCAGCTCTACAGGGGCCATTCCAGGGGGTTTCCAGTAGTGGGACTGCACTGTGCTGCATGGTATTTACATCTTCACATGATTATTTTTTGGTCTAGATGTTAGAATTTCTGAGAAGGATGCTGAAAAGCTGAAGCCACCAGAAGTCCAAAAGCAAACCACGCATTATATAGAAAGAAAACATGAGCAAATCAAAAGAAATGTTGAGAAATCTGACAAGATGAAAGCTAAGATCATGAAGAGGAAGGCAGAGTGGGATGAATTGTGAGTCTTGAACTGGATTCTGTGCCCTTTTAGTTCTGCTTCTTGTCTGAGGTTGAGTAATGCTATTTAGCTGTCATATTGGCACTATAATGTCTCTGCCTAGTTTTTTATATTCCTAATGGTTATAATTAAAACAGCTGATTTTTCGTGTATCTCTGATTCACAAGAGAGCTTTGAAAGCTCTCAGTTCATTTCTATGGTTCTTCTAAAATATTAAAGAACTTGAATTCAGCTAGGTAGCTGCATCTTCAGATAGCATCTGAATGACTGAGGAACACATAGACCATTACTGTCCACTCTCAGTTTACCCTACCAGCACCGCACAGGGAAGATGCTGTAACATTTGGGTTAGGTCAGTTGTGCTAACCTCACAGCCATTATGTGAGTGTTTGTGATAATGCTTTCATGCTCCATGCTGGTATTCATCTTGAGAGGCAAGAAAGGGGGGACAAGAAATCTTTGAATGCTCTTGGAAGTACAGAAGTTCTTCATTAGGAGATGAATGACAGGGAATGGGACCAATGTAGAATCCGAATACAAGGCTTTTAAGGTTATTATGTATTTAACAATATAGAGTAGGATCAGGTATTTGTGCTGCAGGCTGGTGGAGTGTTGACACACGGCTGCCTGAGAATGAGAGCAGCATGTACTCACTAAACCCAGAATTCAGTCCAAGTGTAACGATTTAACCTGTCTCATGGCAGAGCTATGTTATAAGAGTTCTTAGGGAGGGTGAGGGGGGAATTAATCTGATGTTTTCATTCAAATGTGCAAGGATATTTTCCCAAAAGTAGCCACTCTTTTCTGAAAGAGATGTGTGATTCTTGATCCTTAGAGCACCTCTTAAAACTTGGCTGCACAAATCAGAATGTATTCAATGACTCTGTTCATCTGTATGCTTTCTGTTTTAAAGTTCAGCTTTCTTTCGTACCTACTAGGTACAAGAGCAAACCCAGCGATAACTATGAGGATCCCAAAGATGCTGAGGACATCAAAGCAGCACAGGAAAATATGGGATGTTATGAACTGAAGACTGCCACTAACTACAGAGTCCCTGAACACAAGCGTGTGAACACTGAGAAGATGATGATGTGGCTTGCATCCCTGGAAGTGTTGGTATGTAAACTGATTCATTTATGTGTGTATTTCCCCCTTTTGGGGTGAGGGAGGATAATGTGTTAGTCACTGAAGAATTATTTTTTAAAGGAAATCAAAGTGGACATGGGAAAAGGCCTTGAAGGACAGACTGTGTTGAGTTAGCTTTAGTTGGAAATCAGCCTTTCTCTTGTGAATTGTTTAGTGCTTCACCGAACTTAAACCTGAATCAATCCAGGAGAACTCTCAGCTGGCTATTTTTAAACAAGAAAGAGAATTTACCTTTTCTAGTCCTTCAGCAGGAACATCTGTCTTTTTGAATTCTTCACAAAGTCTTGCTGTTTAGTAACTGGTATGCTTTCCTTAAAACACTGAGACAACCCCTGCCTTGAAATACCTTTAGAAAACGAGATGTGAGCAAGGACAGGTATTTCTAATGTGGCCTCTCCATATTTGCACTTTGGCAATCACTGCTTCTGGATACTAAGCATTTTGGAATCTTCCTGAGAAACCAGGTCTTTTGGAGACACCTTTCTGTGATAGGACTCCTATAGCTACCACATGTCTTTTAGCCTCTGAGACACAAGAAACTCAAATGTTGTGCAGTATCTTTGTTGCTTTTCTTGTGACTTCTTTCCCCTACATGCTCCTTCTCATAGGAACTGTTTTGCATTTTATTTGGCTGGTGTGCAAGAGAGTGACAAATTTCTTTAGCTAAAAGAACAACAATGAAATATATCTATTAAACTTTTAACTGTCTAATTGCTTTTTCATAGGAAGGTTTATTTCTTGCCCTGCTTACTGACAGAGGAGCCTCTTCACTGCATGGTTAATCTTTGTCTGGCAAAGCATAAGTTATACTGTCAGTGGCCCTGAATCTTCTCCAGTCTTAACCTCATGAACCAGTTGCCTAATCTCAGACACCATTCTAGGCTGTTGCTTTGATAGTGAGGTCTAAGCATTACAGAAGCAGTGCAACAGTCTGAGGGGATCCGTTGGATCATTTTAATCTCATGCTTGGGCTCCAATACTTCATTATAGTGCTGATGTTACCAGATGCCCAGTGATTAACCTAATTCAGTAGGACAAGCCAATGCAAAGGGAATAGTTCCTGTTGTAAATTCCAGATTTATACAGATGAGGAATTCCAGTCACTTCAGGTGGCTGGTGTATAGGGTTGTTTTCTTTTATAAAGATCAGAGAAGTTTCTACCAAATATATTAATGTTAGATCACATTTGATTATTATTTCATATGTAAAGATTAAATTAATACAACATTTCCTTATCACAGAATCACAGAATTATTGAAGTTGCATGACACTTCTGATGGTCATCTATTCTAAACCCTCTAGAGGTTGCCCAGGACCATTTTCAGATGTTTTTTTAATATTTCCAAGGACAGAGAACCCACAACCTCACTGGTCAATCTGTGCCAGTGCTCAATCATTCTTGCAGTAAAAAAGTGTTTCCTGATGTTCAGAGGGAACCTCCCGTGTTTCAGTTTGTGCCCATCTACTCTTTCCAGTCACTGGGCACCACTGAAAAGAGCCTGGCTCCATCCACTTTGCACCTTCCCTTCAGGTATTTATATACATTGATGAGATCCAACCCCCCTCACCCCTTCGAGACTTCTCCACGCTGAACAGGCCCAGGTGTCTGAGCCTTTCCTTATATAAAGGATGCTCCTGTCCTCTAATCATCTTTGTGGCCCTTCACTAGAGTGTCTCCAGTAGTGCCATCTCTCTCTTGTCATCCAGAACTGGACACAGCGCTCCAGCTGTGACCTTGCTGCTGCTGAGGAGGGATCACCTCTCTCGACCTGTGGCAGCAAGGTAACGTTACTGACTCATGTTCAACTTGCTGTCCAAGACCCCCAGGTAATTTTCCACAAAATGTCTTTCCAGCTGGTCAACTTACGGCACGTACCAGTGCATGGAGTTGTTCCTTTCCAGATACAGGACTTTGCAGTTCCACTTGCTGAAGTTGCTGTCAGCCCATCTCTCCAGCCTGCCCCTCTGGATGGCAGCACAACTGTCTGGTGTATCAGCAACTCCTCCAGGTTTTGCATTATCAGCAGACTTGCTGAGTACACTTGTCCAAGATAATGAATGTTGTTGAACTGAACTCTTAATACTGAATTCTGAATATAGAGTTATTACTGAGGCCTGCCTACAGGCCAAGCAAGATGCTAACAATTTGTTACAAATAGATTTTCCTGCACTTGGCTGTTTAATTCCCACCTCTGACATCTGATGCGAGTGTCACTTTTCAGATTAGTGGCTTTTCATCTTGAGTTGGAGAAAAAATATTCAGCTAATGCCAAAGTTAGTTCTGAGTTGACTTTGGGACTCTGGATTGCTGGAAAGCCTGGAGAGGATTTGTTTTGGACATCTAGTGGCTTGTATGAAATCCAAAAGCATCTGACAGAATGTTACTTTCTTGCTTTTAATATTGCTATCTACTATACTTTGAAAATTCAGAACTTTGTTTCACTTTGAACCACCTGCAGTAGCTGTGATTTCAGTTTCACCACCACACATAAAAGACAAGGATTTCATCTGCCTTCCAGAATCTACATTTCCGGAGGAATGCTTCAGTATGTTTGAGGTTATGTGAGATAAAGGCTTTGTTTCAATGACTATGACAAAGCAGTCTAGATTTCTGTACAGCTGTGTATTTGGTAGTGTGTACAGTAAAGGTCCTCTCAGCTATGTTTCTTTTGTCTTGGGGATAGAAGCTTGCTTTACAAGATACTAAAAGAAATCTAACCTTCTTTTTGTTAGTGTATTATTTCTATAGTTTGTCTGAAAAGAGGGCCATATATCAAAGCTGAGATATTCAGTATTTAATGAGAGACAGCCCAAATGACTAATTCTTTACAACCCACGTCTTATTTTCAAAGCCTCTGTCTGCATTCTGCACTGCTTCAACATCTTGTTTCAAGAAATTCACAATCAGGTCAGGAACTGGGGGAACAGGGAAGCCTCATTTTCCTTCTCACAACTTTGCTATTTTCTGTGAAGGAGTGGAAGAGAGACAGTTCCAAAGGCTTTGAAACCACAGACTGAAAGACAGCTGTTTGAAAATGCTAATATAAGGAGATGGTACAGGACAAAAAGCTAGTATGGAAAGAAAGAAAGTCATTATGAGAAGCCTCTTAATCATTACTTGTGTTGGGGAAGACTACATGCTTTGTTCCTGGGGAATCCCACTAAAATTGTTTTTCCCTTGCAGATCCATAAGAAGAAAGTGAATATGAACAAAGAGATCATGTCTTTGCGGGATCTCAAGGTTTCTATTATTGATGAAATCAAGTGTTTAGTCCAAGAATTAAAATCCATACAGGCGGCCTTGGATTTATCAGAACGTCTGCCTCTTCCCCTGATCCCTCAGTTACACCCAGATGAGGTTCCTGAAAAAAAATTTGAGTATAACAGTGACATCCTCCTGAAGCTCAAAGAGGAACAGGAGGCCAAGGCAAAGCTCCAGGGACAACTGGAAGGGTCTCCCTCATCTCCTGCATTTAAGAATGAGTTTCTTCAAGCTTCTTCTAGTAAAGAGATTGACCCCATGGAACAGGCTGCAGGTGCAGAGCTGATGAAATCATCATCATCTATGCTTACAGAGCAGCCAAAGGTTTTTGAGATTGAGAAGGCAGAGCCAACGGAAATGGAACTGGAAATTTTAAAGAGGGAGAAGATAAAAAATCTATATTTGCAGGAGACCTTGATTAAAAAGGTAGGAAATAGAAAGTTCTTTTTGTCAGATTGAACAATACCGCTGCATCAGAAATAAAACCAAAACCCCTACTGTGTCAGGATTGCACCTACTCTTGCCTTTCTGAAGTTCAGAAAAATGCCATCTGGTAAAAATTTACAGGGTCAATTGGTATAAATTTCTTAACTGTGACCTATGTGCTGAGTTATCACTTGAAAAACAGATCTTAGATTTCTTATTGCTTGTTCTATGTAACTACAAGATTAGTGGCCAAAAAAGAAAAATGTTAGAAATTACTTGAAAAATGACAGAGAGGATAAAAAGACCATCCCTACAATTCATGATCTCAGCTCTTAAATAACTGTAGCCCTGGCCCTTTGGTCTCAAAACTCATTTTGTAGAATTAGAAAAGGTACAAAAGACAGTAACCAAAATGCTTAATCCTGGAAAAACTTCTTTAAAAGGCACATCTTTGGCCTGGAAAAGGAGCAACTGAAAGGGTTGTAGCAGAGGTGATAAAATTATTAATAGCATAAAGAAGAAAAATGGGACTTATCTCTTAAGAGAAGGAGAGATATCAAATGAAATGGCCATGTAGAAAGCTTGAAACGTGCAAATGGAAATAGTTTTCCTAACCAACAATAACTAAGCTTCGGAAGTCAGCATTAGGATGTGGGGGAAGCTACAATTTGATAAAATCTGGAAGAGAAATCCATTCAAAGATGTTGAACACAAAAATACTGCTTCAAGCTCAGAATGTCCCTACGTCAGAGTTTAGGAGGGTACAGAGAGGACTATGACAAACAGAGGTGTACCACTCAGCACTTATTTGCTCTGTTTCTCACCATGTTTTCTCTAACTTCTGCTATTGACCATTGACTGGTCTATCCCAACACAGACACCCTTGTGTTCATGTGTGTGAAGGTTTTGAGAGAATATCCAAGTGCTGCTTTGGCCATCACATGAGTTTTATATATATGTATATATATGTTTATATATAAGACCACTAAATATATGAGTTAATGTTGGCAGCTACTAGTACTGATTTAACTGTAAATGTCTAAGGAAGAGCTGGTAGATGTTCTGAAAGAAGTCTGTTAAGGCAGAAGATGTATTTATTGCTGCATCTGGGATTGTTACTTGAAGTACTTCAGGCTGCTGTAAGTTCTCTGAAAAGTAAAATACTTTTGGGGTGGAGTGGAATGCAGTGAAACATTCCTGTGAAGTCCTGGTGATTCTTCTACTATTGTGCTGAGAACAAAAGACATGTTTAGGATTAACTCTATCTTTCTGAGTGCTTCAGTAATCCATAGTAAGTGGCATGGTCGAGTGGTTGATTTGGCAGAGAGAATTTTTCCCTTCTGCTCCTTTCTCTAGCTTTACATGCTTAGATCCCCTCCTAATATTTTCCGTGTTCCTCATTTGACTTTCTCATGTGCTCCAGATCAATAAACTGGCGGTCAGCTTTGATTCTGAACTTCGCTTTCTGCGGCACGAGAAACTGAAGCTGGATGTGCAGATGAAAAGTGCTGACCTGCGCTACATCACATGGTATGAGGAGCTGCTTATTCTGAAGAACCTTGAGGAACATGAGAACTTTCTCCAGGGGAATGTTAACACCCTCACCAGTGAGCAGGAGGCCATGCAAGTAAGTAGACTGTGTGTCTCTGGCTTTAGCAGCACCACTAATGCATGGCGTGAAACAAAAGCAAGCCATAAAGTCAATGGTGGCGTCGTTTTGTTTCATTTTATCACTGATCAGCATCTAGTGCTAGATTTTGAAAAACAAGAAATTCTTGATGATCAACCTAAGATGGTCACTTTTAACTTCAAATGGTTAACCTTTTCATAATCTTAAAAGTTGTATTTTAATAGGTACTTCATGATGTGTAATAAATGACAAATCATATACTTAAATTTAAGAACATATTTTCTAGATTTTGCTTGATTTGAAGCATGGGTTTAGAGACAGAAGTACAAGTTTTGCATTTCCAGATCTTCACAGATAGATCCTATATACACATACATGAGTTGTACCTTTTAACCAAAGTAGTTTTTTTGTTTGTTTAGTCCAAATTGAACAGCTACCTTGCACAGATGGAGGATAGAAAGTATGAGATTGTGAAGCTTGAGGAATCTGAGAAAGCTGTTTGTGCCAACTTCCAAGCATCCCTTGGAGAAAACAATGAGTTTGCCCATTTTCTGACCAAGGTTCTGAAGAAGAAAATCAAGTGTACGGAAGAAAGCGAAGTAGGAACAGAAGCAGGTTGGAGATACTGCTTTGGTTTTTTGTTTGTTTTTTCTAAGTGGATTTGTTACACATGCTTCCATGTGGTCAAGTAAATGTCTCTTAATCTATCTGGAGCCCTGGGTACAAGCAACACTGAACTCAGTTCGAAAAACCATAGATCAGACCTACCCAAATTCTTTATATACTGACCCATGTTCTGTGGCAGCCATCTTGAATGATAATGATGTAATTCAGTCTCTAACATGACCACATTTGGTCTGATGACAGCTCCTGCAATTTACTTCCTGTAAGTCAATATTGAGGACTGATAATTGGTATGAAGAAGAGGCAAAGCTTTAAATAGATCCTTCCTACACTGTAGCAATGGGAGCTATGGATAAGTGATCAGTCTGCCACATTCATGACATTCTCCTTTAATCTGTCCACTGGCTAATGAGAGATCATAGACCTAATTTGCAATCATCTGTTAGTCACAGGACTAAACATATAAAAGGATTTAATTTATCTTAGTGACTCGGGTTTAAACTGTTAAAGGCCAGGCAGTCTTACTGAGCTAAAATACTTGTGCTATCTTTCTGACTTGGCTTTTGATTTCAGATGGGACATGATTAGCAAAAACTGCAGACAGCAGTGATGCTTTTGTGACAGTTTTGTGCTTCTGTATTTTGCTTGGTTGATCAGTCTCTGTAGTAGAATGGTAAACCCACAAGGTTTCAATTCCTAGCACACATAAAGAGAGGAGACATTGTTGAAGGAAGTCTCAAAAATGCAACTGTGTCTGTGTCTTTTGCACTAGTAGATGATCTCTATCCCTCCTTTTTTTTCTTTTTTTGCCTTCTGCGAAATTACCAGATCAATGCAATAGGCACAAGGTGCCTGTATTAGCATATTACCAATATGAGCTTTCATGGATTACTGGGATTGTGTTCACCAGCACATTGGCATAATGCACACCCAGTGGATCTAGGGATGTTCTATAAGCCAGCAGTAATGTCCTTTTCTTCCAGATGAAGAAGAGGAGAATGAAGAGGAGAATGATGAAGAGTCCAGCTTGGGCACTGATGAAGAAAATTCTGGGTCTGAAGATGAAGTCTTTGATAACTCTGTTTGCCCAATGAGTATGTAAGCCATCATTTCCTTGGGTTGACTACTTGTTTAGCTTTAGGGGCAATATTGTGTGTTTAAAAAGAAAACAGAGAATTTGTCATTATTCACCACATATGAATGCCATTAAGGGCCAGAACGTGTATACCTCTCCTCCCCAGGAAGTCTCAGTGAAGATAATGAAACTGCTGGTAGTACAGGGTACTCTAATTAAAAAGTTTGGAAAAATAAAACTTTAGCTAAGCAGTAAATATTAAATATTTTGTGTAAAGAACCATTTGCCATTTCATGGTTGTTTTCTGGAGAGAAAAGGTTGCTCTCAGGAGTGGAGCTGGAGCAAGGTTGTAGCTGCTCTCTGGAAACCTGCTGCCCGGCGTTGCTGGATCCCAGTTCAGGGAGGTTCTGCAGGAACCCAACTATGCTGTTGAATTAAGCTCTTTGTTACCACCTCGTGGATTTATGCAGCAATTGCCTGTTGCCAGGCTGCTCTCTTAAGGGTATCTGAAAAGTCAGGAAGGAGCTTTATTTTTGCAAAATCCTCTTCATTTATTCAACAAAGGCAAGCAACTTCCCCTCCTCTTCTCTTTTGTATGAGTTTAGCTAGTTTAGGATGTTGTTTTTTAAAAAAATCTTTGAGTGATATGTTAATGACTATGTAACAACACTGCTTTATTTCCAGTTACAACTTGTTAACAAATTACCTTATCATATTTTTTTTAATTGGATTTTCCACATCTTTTCCACAAATTGAATTTTTGATTAACTCCTCATTCATCTCCTTTTTCAATTAAATGTTGAGAAGAAATGAAGATTTTTACTTTTTCTTTTAAAAGTCCAAATTACTAATTTAATAGGGGAATTACATGTTGCATTAGCCTCTTCTTATTTTTCTTTTAATGTGTCATTTACTTTGCCTTTATTGGACTTATTTTTTTTAATGATGTCTGCTGATTGGGGCATAATTATGTACTTGATTAGTTTGACTGAAATCACTAAGTTAGAAATTCACAGATCTTCCTTACCATGAAACAAATTAAACAGGTCCCATAAAGCACAGCTTTCTTTACAAATCATAAATAATTTATGGTTGGAGTCAGTGACCTTAAAGGTCTTTTCCAACCTAAACGATTCTATGATTCTGTGTTCCCTACAGAAAGTTCACAAGTTATAGAGAAGGGTGCTCTGGATAAACAACAACATGTTCACATAATTGAAGATTATATTGTAACATGTACTCATTACTGGGACTGCATTACTTACAAAAGCTAACTTTTGAGCACTTGGCTTTAATAGAGGCTTTAATGCATTTAGTATTACTTCTGGAAACAAACTGTCTTGATTGAATGTAAAGAAAAAAGATCCATCCAAGACATTCACCCCCCCATGGAAGAACGTGGCCCATGTGGTCTATATTTGAGAAAGCTCTAGGGAACCAAGAGGATGGTCTTATTATGGGGAACCCTGGGCAATGTGCACAGTAGGAGAAGCTACTAGCTCAAGCCTATAACTGCCGTGCAATCATTATGAAATGAAGCTATTCTCTGACTCTTTCTCTCCTCAGACAGCAGTGAGGCACTCTTCCAAAACACCATCCAGCTCCAGCAGGAGCGGTTAGACATTAAGAAAGCTTTAACAGAGGAGAAGAAAGTTGCTGCTAGCCTCAGAAAGAAATACAATGCCCTGGCCAAAAAGGTATTGTAGTGTTTTCTTCTCAGCAAGCATTGGCTGGCTCTCTTACAGTGAAAATGTTGTGATTTTGGCTAAGATTCAAAAACCAAGTCCTAACCCTGTGAGAGGCCTCAGTTTGGGTAGAGATATCTGCGGTAGCACTGAGGCAGGAGGCAGCTCAACACGAGTCACCTGTCCTCCTGAGAAGGGTAAATCAAAGTGCTATGAGGCTGGATCCAGGTTTTAAGTCCAGTTCCTTCCCAGCTGTCTAGCTGGAGCAGCAGAAACTGTGTTCTCTGGTTCAGACAGAACACCTGGTGTAGCTTGGCCTCTCCTCTGTGCTTGTGTATGGGGATGGAGAGGTTAAAGAATACTTATCCTAACACAAATGCAGGCTAAAATAAATACATAAAAATGCTATTTTTCCATCCATTTCTTTTGCTTTTAGTTATTTTCTCTTGCTCTTTGTCACAGTAATGACTGAATAAACTCTCTTGGTGCAAGTTTTCCTTTTAGTTTTTTTGAACTCCTGCATTCATCAAGACATTTGATTTCTATTAATTCCAAAATATCTTAATTTGAAGGGTTATCTGGGATAGAGAGTTCTGCCAAAATAATATTATGCAAGTCTTGCTTTTATTGTGTCTCAGAAATGTTCCATCAAATATGCTTAACTTACAACATTTTTGTTTGTTTTTTTTAAAGGCTTTCCTAAGTGCCAGCTGCCACATATTCACCCTGGGGTCTGACATTTGAGTCTGAATTGTTTCTTTCTCATGCAGAATCAATAAGCATTTCCAGGCATAACACAATAAAAAAATATCTTGCAGGCTCTGTAGATCTAGAAGTGTTTTAGACACTAAACAAAGCAGCTGGCTCTTGATACATACAGGGCTTCTCTACTAAGGAGACATTTATGAGTGTACATGTGTATGGAGGTGTTCAGGGTAGAATCTTGCTTGAATATGTGGATGAGCCTTGTGTTTGCGTATGAAACTCATCTATCATAGTATATAAAAAAAAAAAAAAAAGCCTTTTTTTTTTTTTTCTATACTTCTTTCCTTTTGGATCAGGAACTCTAACATAAAATCTTGCTGCCTTATGTATTTCAGTAATACAGGATTTTTTTCTTCACAATCTGTCTTTCTGCAGGCAGAAGAAGTGGAAACCAGTCTGGCAACTGCAGTTGGGGAACTGGAGACCTTTCAGTGGGAAAAGCAGCAGAAACTGAATGAGCTATATGTAGTTGTGCCTTTGAAACTCCATCAGGTAATTCAAGGTGTTGTGCAGCTGCAGGTTGCAGAATGACCTATGTACATTTAAACAATGGTGTTACTGTTCTTTGAGGCCATTAGTTTCTGATTCGCCATAGTCTCCTGTGAGTGAACTGCCATTAATTGAACTTCATGCTGCTATTTCCTCTAGATTTATTTTTTTTCCTTCTCCTATACTGACAGAAAAGAGGTAAGGACAGGCAGCTTATCCCACTGCTGAAATGTGCATAGTCTTTAAGTGTTCTTTAACACTTAAAGACTATGTGGGACTTTAAGTGGGACTTTAAGTGTTTTACAGGTTTGGCATTGGTTTTTCCTTCAGATCCATACCTACTGAAATTCTCCTGAAAAAAAAAACCCCACCCCCCAAAAACACAAACCAAAAAAACTCCCAAGCTATTGAAAGTAATGGGAGTTTTGCCCAACTCACTAATACAGGATTGGATGCAATGCATTCACCTACACAGCTGTTAGCACAGGGATGATAAGTAGCCAATGAAGAGGAAAACTCAAGACAATGCTGTTATTTCCTCTAGGCTGAATCTTGTCCTCAGAGAAAGAAGATAGGCCTCTGCCTGTTTCGGCTTAGAGACCTCTGAGGCAAGCTCAGCTCTCTCCATTTGTTCTATCTCCCTTCATTAAAAGGTTGGTAACAAAGACAGAAGAGTCTAAGGCCTAACTATGCAATCCTGCAGCTCCTGGATCATTCAGAAGTACAGTTGACAGGGAGTCCCTTGCTCCTACTTTGTTCCAGGTGCCACAGAAGGGTAGACAGCTTTATATGTAGACAGTCATCACAGCTCTAAATAGTCTTTGAGCTTTGCTGAGTGGTAGTGATTCCCTGGCCCAAAACATAAGAGCTGTGCCCACACTTACTATTACCTCATGCATTAGTTTTCAAACACTCACACATTTGTCATCCAGAGATCACCAGCACCCATAATAAGTAAAGTCAGCCTTGCTAATGGCTGTTTCTTGCAGGTGGAGTGCTTGGTCAATGGGGAGCTGCCCAGGGACTTTTCCCAGGCTTTGGTATTTACCAACCAGTCCTTAGAGTATCTGCAGAAGAGAATTGTGGACCTATGTAATGAAAATATAATGCAAAGAGAGATCTATAAGAAGGCCCAGAAGCAACATAAGCAGCTTGTCTGGGACAAAAAGGAGATGGAGCTAAAGATTCGACGTGAGTAACAGAGACTGACCAACACCGTGTGCTGATGCTTATCCTGTCCCCCTCTCTGGGTGTGGGTAACTCACCAGATGTCTGCCTTTACACTCATACAGATGTCACAGCTGGTTACTCCAGAAAATAAAACTGAAAAAGCAGATCAAGTGGACTGTTTTGGTCAAATACTGGTAGTTCTCCAGCACTGCAGGGTCATTAGGCTGTGTGAAATAATTTGGGAACCTTAGTATACAGAGAGTTGACTGAAATGAGACACTGGAAGTCAGGACATATGTTCTGGCTGTAAATCAGAACTGCTAGGAGAAAAATACTTTCCCCAGAGCTACATAAGCTTCTTTTTGGCAATTTCTTCCTCTGTGTAACATGAGATGAATGAAGCAAGCCCTTCTCAAAACACTTTACCAAGGACCAAACCCAAAGATGTGTCCAGCACCATCAAACCTGTGGAGGCCCTATATGGCCTGTGGTGTGGGAGTAGTTTAAACTTAGAGCATGGCTTAGTGACCACACAGACATGGCCATGGGCAAGGACAAACAGCAACTGAGCTCTGTGTGGTTGTGTGTGAATTATTTGTTACACAGCAAATACCAAAGAGTGCAGACAAAAAGCTGGGGGTAAGGCAGAAGTTCTTGCTAACCAGTGAAAGACAGCGCTGCCATTTATGTCATGCCCCTTCTGTTAGAACTGGAGGAGAAGTGCAATGATCTGATGATGAAGAAATTTGGCCGGCTGGTTGATTTTGAAGCGGTTCAAGTGTGCTCTGTTAACATATGCATGGAAGAGCTGAAAGTGCAAATAATGGAGAAGGAGTATGTGCACTCCCAGGAGCTCAAAAAGTGGGAGGTAAGGAGCAGGAAAAGGAAGAAGACGTATGTGTTACAATGGTCTGTTAAGGCTTTATTTCCCTGAGGCTGAATAGTTACACTAACATCTCTTGTGAATGTGTTCATGTTTGGGTTTTTTTTTCACTTGTCATTAATAGACCATAATGTCCAACACCCATTTCCCATCATTGTTCCTACCTCCTATTTTCTCATGGAGGTAGTTGATCTTTTTGTTTCACTTTACTCAAATGCATCCCTCTGCTTCAGTCCCTACACGAAGTTCTTCCAGAATGGTCTCCTTTGGTTTTCAGTTGGCATTTGGCATCTACTGCCTCCTCCCACTGCCTTTGGTGACAAGCTATTTGTGTATGGGGCAGCCTTGAGTCACACTGGGGATGCTAGTCTCTGCAGTCTGAGAAGTTCATGTCCCCATCTGGGAGGGGCCAAGGCTCAGCTACTGTGGTGCAAGCAGGTGACTCTCCTAGGCTGCCCTTACAGGACATATACATAAGTACTGTGTACCCAATGGCTTTCCCACACTTTTGCCCTATAACTGCTTTACCTACTTAGGCATTTGCAATATTAAAAAACAAAAAAAGGATGATGACAACAGATTGCACTGAAGGTACTGTGGGAACAGGTGGTGTATGCAGGATCAGTCTGTTATTTACCTCTCTTGTGGCACTTGCGCCCAGCACTTCTTTTCCTCTGCACACTTCATGCCCTCTCCCACTCCAGCCCAACATTTTATATCTTTCTAGGAAAGAATCGTAGATCTGCGGAAGCAGCTACTGAAGCTGACAAATGAAAACACCAGAAAGCTGCAGCAGCTGAACCAGTTTTGCTTTGAAAAGCAGCAACTTGAAACTAAGCTGGCTTCACCCAAGAATGATCCACTGGTAAGCCTGTTCGCCACTGTACTGCCTGTGGGTTTAGGACTGTTCAGAAAGGGGTAAGGGCTCATCTGGCCCTCACCAGCTTTCTGGTCTCATGTCCTGCTCTGCAGTCAGCAGAGCATTGCCTAGTGGTACGGGCTGAATGGCTGCTCCAGGTCTTGTGGGAAGGGAGGCGAATGAGCTGATTCTGAAGCAGGCCATACCTTAGGTGCTCTGTAACTTCTTACTTAGCTGCTTTTTAATATTGAAACAAGCTCATTCCTGATTGACTTGCTGCAAGAGGTTTTTTTAAATTAGTCCTTTGTTATATGGAAACGGCCAAATCAATTAAAGTATTTTCTGTGCTCTGTGTTAGGGAATAAGGCAGCCACCTGTGACAGTCTAAGTTAGTGGTCCCTCACTCCAAGTTCCATGTAGTTCTGACTGGAGAGTGGAGAAGTGATGAAGCTGCCCTGCCTCCTGGAAAGCTTCACTTTCCCACTTGAAATCAATTCCACCATTCCTTCTCTCATGTTTTATAGGAGCTATTTTTTTCTGTCCTTACAGGGAGTACAATTTCAGGGCACCCGAACAACTGACATCAAAGAGAAGGCCAGGCTGGAGTCACGGCTCAAGCACAGGGCTCGTGACGCAGCCCTCCTAAGAGAAGAAATCCATCTTCTACACAGAAAAGATGGGTGCTTAATGAAAGAACTTGCTCTCTGTAGAAGAAAAGATGGATGCCTCTTTCTACAACCTTCATCACCACGGGACTCTGAGACACCAACTGAATCATTCCCTGTTTTCACACCAGAAACGGTAACTAGCAGTCCAACACTCCCCTAAAACCAGACACGGTTAGCTGTGGCAGGAGTCATACCTAAAGTGTGAAATGAATTGCTTTGGGTACACAGGGATTTAGTTGGAAAGGGTTCTACTTGTTTCCCTATCAAAATATGGCTGTAGTGACAGATATGGAATAAAAAGTGCAAATACAACCAGTAAATGCTGTTACCAGTCCATTGCAGAGTTTTGGACTGGGCAGATGCCCTACGTGTGCAGGTGCATATGTGTACATCTGTTCCTCAAACAAGTGGCTGGTGAAGCTGGATATGAATTTCATGTGGGCAAACATAGCTTTTGTACCTGGGTTCTCAAAAGTGGTCAAAGAGGTCTGCCTTAGGGGTGCATTTTACTTGCTGAACATCCCAGCAGCAATGACATTTCTCTGCTAACTAACTGAGCTAGGTAGAGTCAAGGGAAGTGGTGTTTGCTTGGAGAAAGCAAAGGGACCTTTCTTCTCAAGGACTACAGTGCTTGGGTGGGAATGGAGCCAGACAAAGGCTGCTCTGTAGCAGTGGAAAACTGCATAGCGGTGCTGGACATGTATTTGCCTGGCAGGAGGGAGGGTAGAGCAAATGTGAAGTCAGCCTGTAATTCCACTGCCTGATCAGAGTGAGAGAGTGCCAGGCTCTGTGTGTTTTCAGGTTTTATCCTTTTGTACCTCTGGCATTTGATATGGTGGCAGTGCACCATCATTTACAGCACTTATGCTGTCTTACTGTAAGAACTTCCTTTCAACCCCAAAGCAGAGGAGTGGCATTGCACTCCAGGGCAACGTTCCTGAGGGTGCATGGGGAGGCTTGGGGTTTTTTCTAATTTTTAATTAAATAGATTGAACAACCTTGAGCTGCTCTTGCTCCTTTTCCCCACTCCCTGCCTTTTGACACCAGTCTTTGGTCCTCTGTCTGGTGTAAGCTCAGCCAGAAACCCACCATATCCCAGCCAGGCACACAAGCACATCCCTGCTGGTCCAGCCCAACCGAATTAATGGTACTTGTGCAGCCAGACCTCTCCGAGGGTCCCTGTGAAGGTGCTGAGCATCCCCTGTTTCCTTCAGGGGAAAAAAACCCCCACCCTCATATACAGGCCTGGATGCTGAAGGCTTTTGAAACTGGAAAACCATGGGATGGAGGGTGGGGAATAAGGAAACAAAATTTGCAGAGATTTGGGTGTCTGTTTGCCTCCCTCCCATCAGCAAACTCATGTAGCTGTCCTTGGAGATAAATGGAAATTTCCTCTAGCTGTGCTCCTCACCAGAAGTTTTATGTCACTTATCTGGTACAGGGGGCAGCTGTCCCTCTTCTCCTGAGCTCACCATTAGGATTTGCATGCGTGTCTATTTGGAAAAGTAACTGCAGGAAAATGTCACCTTTCCTGGGAGTCCTGCTTGCTGTACGTCTGCAGGCGAAAAATAGTGGGTCCATTCCGTGTGAGGACTTCGCACACAGGCAGCCACAGGACGGACTCAAGCCTTTATTTTAGATGTTAAAGCGTGGGTTTGCCTTTACAGATAGGCGGCTGCAGATGGTGTGTATGTGAAGGGTTGCTAAAGATGATCAGGCAGAGTGCATAACTCCTCCAGTCCATTCACAGGAGCCTGTTCCTGGGACAGACCTTCCTGTGGGGAAGAGGAGAAGACCTTTTTGACAGCATAATTTTTTCCGTGAAGCCCTCGCTGCAAGAGGGTGCTAGATCTTGGTGGTGGCAGCTCTGTTTGGACCCATGTCCTGCGACATCTCTTGTGCTGCTGTTTCAATCTTGTGCTCTGATGAACAGCCCAGTGCCACACAGAGCTGCTGTCTTGTTTCTTGGGCCCTCCTGTGACCTTGCTGAGGATGCTTTCTGTCACCATAGCTCTATAAAAGGCACATATACATCTATATACAAGTGCATAAATATATAAATACGCATGTTATACAAAAATAAATACCCATTCTTTTTCCCTTTAGAATAAGTCTTTTGCAAAAGGCAGCTTGGTCCCTAGCTGGTGGGAGAATGAGTCTCTAAAGGCCTCAGTGGTGGTGGGCTGCTGTTTAGATGTCTTGATAGGTCCTGACCCAAAGATGTGATCACTGGGTTCTGGGGATGGAGGTCTCCTCTGGATTGGCAGCAATCTAGTCTTTCTACTTCTTCAACTGGCACTAGGCCTAGGCAGCAAGAGCTTCCTGAAAGGGAAAGGAGCAAGAAATGATTACAATGCATACAGAAATGAGAGATGCTGGGGTAGCTTTCTAGTCAACAGTCCACTGCATGAGGATAGCTACTCTGATCAAAGAGGAAGATCTATGTTCTGAAAGTTCTGGCTACATGGGAGTTTGATCCTGTGCTTGCATGCAAGTTTGATCCATACTACAAGGGTAATGGATCAGGTCCTAGGGAGATGGATTCACATAGTTTTTCAAGGACCTTATTTTATTGGCAGTCTGGAAAATGCAAAATTAAGGAGGATTAAAGGACAGTGCCTCTGCAACTGGAGGTGGGTATGTGCTCTTCCAGCACCATACAGCTCAAGCTTTTGGCAAAATGAGAAATGTGTCCTCTGAAACTGACTAAGGCAATTTACAGTCCCCAGCTGCTAGTATGGCCTTTCCACACTTCTGTTCTATGCAGTTAAAACTGTCCTTGCACCACAGAAGCAAGTAGTTAAAAAAAGGTCCTACAGTGAGATTTCCCTTCAAGACCAGCCTAAAATGATGAGGTGAAGCAAGCATGGAGTTTTCCAGACCACTGACCTTGATGGAAGAGGGGATCCCGTCGAGCATCCAGGCTTGGGTCTCCCACTTTGCTACCCATCACTGGATGGTGGAGGCCAACAAAGTGCTCTTGAAGGTGAGGACAGTCATCTTGTGGCTGAAGAAGCTTGTGAGTGGAGTCATCTGGGAGACTGTAGAGGAAAAAGCTGTCTTCTGTTCTTGAGTTGGGCAATCTGGGGAGGCAGACAAAGAGGTTTAGCACTATTAACAGATCTTTCCTCCTTGAAAGATATGACCTATATAACGTGTCAGCCAGCTGTATCAATGAAATGACACAGAGGACTCCTAAGTGAGGGGAAGAGCAGAAATTGGGATGTACTCGTGGGATGGGAATGAGGTGATGGGACCTGGTATCCACAATTCCACATCTAGTGAGTGCCACAGGAGCTGAGTTTAGAGTCTCTCCCAGGGAGCATGGGAGTAATGACTTGTGTGGTGGGTTTACCCTGGCTGGGTGCCCAGTGCCCACCCCTAGTCCCTCTATCACTCCCCCCCGCACAACCCANCATCTAAACAGTGAGATACAAAGCACCTGCAATCATACCCTGGCCACATTCTAGGGCTGCTGTTTATCAGTCATAGATGTTAGCTTCTCTCATCCCACTTTTCAGTCTCCCACATAGGAGCAGGGGGAAGAAAAGGGGACAGAGGGAAGTAGCTCATGGCCATCTCTACAATTAAATGATCTCTCCCTCAAACCATAGCAGAATGAGAGAATTTAGACTGAGAAGGCCTAGTGCTGAAGCATGGATTTGTTTCCCAAGTGAATTGGGACAGATGGGAGGGTGGTGAGGGCAAGCTTTCGTGAGCACATAGTCTTGTGGGTCCCACTGGATTGTTCCACCCTCCCCCTCCACAAGGCAGGACTAACCTAGAGGGCTGGTAGTCTTGCTGGGCATTCCCATTCTGCAGCACTCTGGCCTGCAGCAAGGCGTTGGTCTCCTCGTGTGACTGGAAGGAGAGAGAAGGATTCTCAGCATAGCAATGCCACACAGCAGCACTGAGAGGCAGGTGCTGATCTGGGGGGCAAACTAGTGAAGCTCTTGTGACAGAAGGCAGAGAAAGCTGAAACTGTTTCTTTTGTCACAGAGGACAGTGGAACTGAACACTGAAGAACTCACTTCACGCTTGCTGCTGAATCAATGGGGGACAATAATCTATAGTCTCAGCTGTGGCACTGCCTTGGTCTGTGTTACTGCTTAGAGTCCTCAACACTGTCAGTCCCTGTGAGCTTTGCTCAGGAGAAACAGAAACCGTTCCCATTAAAGTAGCCTCTGCTTGCTGCCTCATCCATACTTAGAGCCACTGCCCCAAGAAACCACCTCTTCACCAATGTTTTGGAGACCTTCCTGTTCCTCCCATGTTTCAGACTCCACTGCAAAGGGGAGAAGAAGCTTCTCTTTTAAGAAGTCAATCTTGCCACTTCAACATGCTGCAAAGGATGCCACCTATGTCTGGAGAAACCCTCTCACTGCAACCATAGCCTCCAACTCATGTCGAACCAACTTTTAACCACAGGTGAGGACATACCGGTGGCACTTCTTCTGGACTGTAATCCTGGGGCTTGGTGCTGGCATACCCTACTCCTGCAGAGGGGCAGATGCCGTTCAGATGTGCCCCATTGGCGTAGGGCTGCCCATTAACATAGGGGTGTCCATTGGCACGAGGAGCAGAGATGCCCCTTAGGGGCACCATGGTGTACTGGCAGGACGATACCAGCAGCCCGGCTCCTGGGAAGCCCATGTCAATAGTTTGCTCTGCAGAGGAAAGAAAAAGGAAGTCTGAGGCCAAAATCAGAGGTAAACTTCAGCTTCCTGAAGCTCAGCAGGGATGTTAGTTAGGCTGTCCTATCAGGCAGATATTTTGGAACCCAAAACACCCATGGAGACAAATGGTGGAAAGGGACCCTACACAAAGGCAAAGGGAGTCCCCCTCTTCCACTGTTCTAGTCCCAGGGTTCCTTCTCACAAGGTAAGTAGAACAAGGCAAAAACAGTGGCCTCTGTCTTTATGGGGTTCCACAGGATACTTGAGACTTGCCCTCTGCTGCCCCTCTCCCTGCTTCTCAGAATGTGCAGCCCTCACATTTTGGGTGGTTGACCCAACTACACCAGGGTGATCTAACCCACAGGGCAGAGCACATCTTATAAATCAGCCTTCAAGAAAGAACTCTTACTCTGCTTGGACCAGGCTCTCCAAAGGCAGAAGGGGATGAAAGCCACGATGAGGAGTACAATAGAGCCCAGCACAACGCCTACAATCAAGTATGGCAAGTCGCTGGAACGGGCCACCATGGCTCCTGTCCCCAGGCCACTGTGCCCACCACTGAGTGGGGGATGGTGCTGGGGAGGCACTGTGGAGGGTGGAAGACGACCTGGCAGACTAAGAGACTTCCGAGCTGTGAAGAGAAGAGAGAGAGCATGTTAGACACAGACATGGCAGGTGGAGTAGCAGGTCACTCCAGGGATGTCTATGCTGCTGTGGAGTGGGCAGGTTTCTATGCTGGCTTTAAAGAAGCGCTCCTGGATGACACAGGATTTCCTAGCTGATGCATACTGCAGTACAGACAAGTCTTCTGTGCTTGACTTACAGACCTGCCAGACTCTCAGGCTGCTAAAGCAAAATGTAAAAGGAAAATAGCTTCTCCAAAACACATGCTTGGACTTAATGCTGTTCCTATCATGATTGTGCAGCTGCTTGGAAGACAACATGAGACCTGCTTATAACCAAATGCAGGAGTTTGGCACAGCGAGGGGAAGAGCCCTTCTGGTTCTTGTCACCATCTACATGACACTTACAAAAACAAAAGGTAACTACTACTCTTAAAAGAAATAATGATGGACTCTGAACGCAGGGTGTGTGAGTACTGGTACAGGTCTATACACACACCAATCAACAGCATCAAACAACATAAACCTCCCCATTGCTGCCTCCATCACCTTGCCTGAGCTTGGATGATGCACCATCAGACAGGAGTGGTGCCTGCCTTGCTGTGCTCTGACAGGTGCAGGCAGGGAAGGCAGTAGGCTGTGTGCCCAGAAGTGCCCTCTGAAGCTGGTTACCTTTGGTTTCACAGATCATCACGTTGCTGAACTCGCTTTCACCACCCTCGTTGAAGCACTGCATCTTGATGTCATACGAGGTCTCTGGCTGCAGGTGGCTGATGGAGTGCCAGTACCGATCTCCTGAGGAGGCAACAAACACACAGTGCTGTTAGCTTCTGATAGTGTCCTTGGGGAACACACAGCTGGCCCAGCTCTGCAGCAGTTCTGGTAAAGCAGGCCTGGGCAGCAGCAAACAGTTGCCTTTAGTGCACAGAGCTCCTTCTGCCTGTGTACTCTTCCAGGAGGAATCAGCAGCTGGGACCCGTCTCTCAGTATCTCCTACCTTCCACCACGTCCTTCTTGTAGTCGCTGTCATTGTCACTGTCAGTGGGGCGGTAGTAGATGTAAAAACCGTGGATGGGAGTGTTGTTGTTGCTGGCTGGGATATACTACAGGGAATGGGAGGGAGAACAGAAATTAGCAGAGATGTCTGTGCTCCATATTGTAGCAGGTGAGGAGCACTGGGGATATATGGGATGGGACAGGACACTCAACAGAGGGATCTTCCCTGTGTTGCCACTGGTTTGCACAGTAAGAGCTCAGTGCTATTTCATACTGTTAAACCTCACTTCCCTCAGGTAATATACTAACCATGAGTCTGGTCCTAGCAGCCCAAATATCCAGTACTCTGCTCTCTTGCAGCAGCCACAGCCAATGCTTCAGAGAAAAAATTCCTCAAGAGTGACTCAGCTGGGCAAGGGCAAGCACATCTTCACCCTGACTCCAGTAGGCTCGTGGCTTTCAGATAAACTGCATCTTGCCATGAACTGGTGACCACAGGAGTCTTGTGTTTCTGCAGGCAGCTCTCTCCCTCCTCCACCCAAAGCAGTACTGTTCCAATTCTTTGTGTTCTTGTGGTCTTTTACCTAGTATTTTATCAGTTACTGTTTGTGTTTAAATCAACAGTGGTGCTCATCCTGCCCTGTAGCAATTTCTGGCTAGAAGCAGCTAGGAGAGAAGAGGGAAATGCGTCCCTCTGAATAAGCTGTTGGAAACACCTGGACCTGGGCTCATGATCCAAAAGATCCTGCCCACTCCTACAAATCCTCTGAGGTGGACTGCTGTATGTGATTATCAGCACTTAGGAATGCTACCCAGCAAGTGAGAGATAAGGACATATCTGCTGGAAACTACCAGGACAGACAGAGGTGCTAACGGATTCCAGGAATTTGGCCAGGAGAGCAAGCAGACGCCCCATGCACCTTGTTGAACTGTGCTTGTTGAACAAAATGATCAAGACCCTGAGGCTATTCATTGAAATGCCTCCCGTGTACAACGTTGGATCGAGATGAAAAGGGTTTCCTAGGCTCTCTGACTTCCCCCACTTCTATGTGGCTCAAGACCAGCCTGCCTTTGCTGGAGGGAGGTAGTGGATCCCAGATCCACTTGTGCTGGTGACAGGCTCCAGTGTAGCAACCTGGGAGATGTGTAAGCTGGGCAAGTAGCACCCGCACACCAGCTTCCTGCATAGAGATCTCCTCCCCTACAAACCTTACCATCCACTTCAGCATGATGGTGGTCTCATTGATGGCATCTGTGAAGGTGATGTACGGCCCGGCCACAGGGCGCTCGTAGACTCGGTTGCTGTACCCAGACACAACATACGGCCGAGACGCCGCGCTGGGGTTGCTCTCTCCCAGGATGTTCAGTGCCCGGACACGGAATTTATAGGACACACCTAGGGCAAAAATGGGAAATAAAAGAGCTGCAGAGATTGGAGTGTTCCATGATTTCTGCTGTCAGCACAGGAGAGGGGCTATGGAGGGGGGCTGTATGTTCTCCAGAAGGCAGACAGCCCACAGAGAGGTTTTGATTGAAGTATAGGCCAGATCTCAGCCATGTGCTAGATGAAGCCTGCTTTTATATGCCTTCCCCAGTTCCTGTCTTGATGGTCTAGAGGTCAGGTAGCAGTTCTGGAAGATGTGTGCGTGGATTCATAGATGCCTGAAAGGATGTCCCAAAGGCAGGTATGGGAAGGCGTCCTTCTTTCCTCTACTACGTGGAAATCAAGTGCATAAATATCACTTAAAAGCTCAAAGCCTAAATAACTTTTACCCACACACCATTTTACTGAAGTTGAGGTAGATACGTTGCCCTTTTAAGCTGTCCAGATCAGTGATGCTGTCTTCTCATGTGAAGTGCTGTAGGAATTCTGTGTCCATCTGTCTTGCCTGTGGGCTAAGGAAAGTTCTGTCCTGTCTAGTAAATGGCAAAACCAAATGCCTTTAGTAACTACATCCTGTAATACTGAAAGGCATGTGCAAGCCTCCCTGAGGGAGGTCAAATCTGTGCTGGTCTTTGCAGCTGAAGAAATTGGAGAAGCATCTGCAGCTTTTACCCATGCATCTAAGGCTGGACCTGGGGAGGCTTTGTTTCACTCGCACATGCTGGGGCTAAGCATGATGTGACAGATGGTTAACCATCCTACAGGGACTGCACAGCTTTCCTATAGACCTCCAGGAAGCAGGGAGAACACCTGCCTACCTTTCTCCAGGCCTGGGATTTCCACTGAGAGGCGAGAGGGAGGAATGTCACTGGTAGCCAGGACCCAGTCCCCCAACTTCTTCAATTTCTTATATTCCACACGAAAAGACTGGATGGGGAACCCGCCATTCCCACGGGGGATCCAGGTCACGTAGACAGATGTCTCTGATGCCATGGAGATGGTTGGACGGTCCGGTGCTTCTGGAGCTGCAAGGGGTACCGAAGGACAGTAGGACATGAAACACATTCCTCTTGCCCTGTCTGGAGGATCCTGTAGCTCAGAGGATGTGGGGAGAGGACTACTTGCACTGCTCCCACCCACATGCTGTTTAGGTCCCAAACCAGTCCACTGGCACCCCCAAATCCTCACTCATTTCAGTTAGTGCCTTGCAAACATCTTTTACTCCTGCTTGCATCTTGCTCCTTTTCCACTCCCAACTCAAGTTGGATGAGACAAAAGTTTGAGATGTGTACACCCATCAGGGGAGGGAGAGCAGCAAGAGATGTGGATGCAGGGCTGGAGATACAGCTGAAGGCCTGGCTGATGTGGAAGCAGTGAGGTGGGGGAGACTGACAATGGGGTGGAGGAGTGTAGGAAATGAAAACAGGAAAGACTGAGAAGAACCAGCTGAGGAGGAAATCGGGAGAAGTCCTGAAGTGTAGAAATGTAGTTTGACAGGAAAACAATCAAAAGATGGGAAAGAAAGAGATAAACTGAGCTGTGGAGATGAAAGAAAAGGCAACATGTGAATGAGTGTGGGGGACTGAAGGAGGGGACTTCACAGAAAGGACGAAAATTGAAGGAGAGAATTTCACAGAGGATAATGGCACAGGTGAATAATAGAATGGCAGACACAAAGTGGGAAGCAATGAATTGGATTAACCAGTAAGGAAGCGGTGTTTCTCCAGTGCAGCAGAATACCCAAATGGAGCACCCTGCACCCCTAGAATGGGCATTAACTGCCCCTTGTCAGGGCTTGGCTGAGAGAGGAGGATGCTGGGACCTGCGGGGACTTGATTCCCCTTTCTCCCTGACATTCCCCCAGCACCCAGTGGTGCATGGCAGCTCATTGGTCCTGTGCACCACATGCTGCGGGCTCCATGGTGGGGCTTTCTGAACCCTTCATGTGAAACTCTGCAAGAGACAGAGCATTTCTGACAAGTCCTTGCATTAATGGTGGGACAGGCAGTGGGATCAGCCCGCTCTCCTCAGACAGACTGCCTGCCAAGTGCAGTAGCAGAGGTGTCTGAGAAGGACCTCTCCTCGTCAGGAGCTAGAGACCACCCATCCAGCTTTGCACAGTCTTGTTTTACCCAGGAGAGACCAGGCCACTGTCACCCACAAGAGATCCCTCCCTCCTTGCCCTGTTCACAAAAGGTCTTACGGGACAGATGGCTGTTGTCGGACTGGTTACTGCTCTGAGTGCTCGTGCCTGGGTCATCCCTCTGGATCTGCTGCTCTTTGCTGGCAACGATCTCTGGTTTTGGGCGCCGGCCTGTGCAGAAGGGAGAGGTGGCTCAGAGTTAAATTTTGCTGTGATAAGCCAATAAAATATTCCCAGCCAGATGCCGAGGTAAATACTCTCTGGCCTCAAATGGCCCTAGGGGTTCAAAGCACTCAACCTGCAGGCAGGAACTAAAGCTACAGGGCAGGTTTGTTAAACTGTTAATAGGTCCCCCTCATATTTAATTTTCTAAAAGTTGCAATAGGTTTTCTTGAAACATTGCTAGATTTCTGCCTGAGAAGGTAGTAATTAGCACAAGATGGGGACCTGAGGGGAGAGGTGAGCAAGCCTGCCACCATGGGGAAGGTTGCTACACAGGGAATGCCATTCCCCACACCCTCCAAAGATGTGAGAAGCAGCAGGAGAGGAGGACTTAGTGTAGACATTTGGAACATCCTTTTAGTGACAAAGAGAGCTCAGCACCAACCACACCTGGGAACTCTTGAAGTTTCCTTTGGTGCAGGACAAGTTTTTAAGGACAGATTAGACAAACACCTGTTGGGAACAACACCCACAGGCTGATCCTGTCTCCAGGCAAGGGTGGATTAAACGACCTCTTGACATCCCCACCAGACCTATTTTCTACATTCTGGTTCTACAGGTGTCCAACTGAGACACCAAGAGAGGAGGGAACTTACCCCAACCCAGGCAGAGAGGAAGATCCATTTTCCCCAACCTGTTTCAATCCCACCCTCCACTTTCCCTTCTGACAGAGCTGCTCTAAGTTGAGGGCAGATGAGCTTCCAGAGCAGAAACAGCTGCTCTGTCCTCAGGCTGGTGCCTGTGCCTCAGGACTGGGCTGGGACTTCTCAGAGGAGCCCTCCTCTGACTCAGAGCAAAACACCCAGGGAAAGGTTTAACCTTTACCAGTCCGGAAGGTCACCATGGCTGTCTGTCCCTCGCCGGCACAGTTGTGAGCGGCCATCTCCACCTCATAGAGGCTCCCAGGGTCCAGCCTGGTGAGGGTCAGGCGGTGCTGCGAGGCTGGGACGTCCCTCACTGCCCAGCTGTCCGAGGTGTTGGTGACCTGCTGAGAGACCAACGCAGGCATTGCAAAGCTGGGGGCAGGCTGGGCTTCTTGCCTTGCACCGAGCTCAGAAACCTTCATGACAGGCTGTGTCTCAACCAGGGCTGTCCAGAGGCCAGTTCCCTGCCTGCAAAGGAAGATGTTTCCAGCCTGATTTTGCAAAGCTGAGGGATTCAGGTATAAGCAGGACAAGTCACCAAGCATCAGGGGCTTTTCTTGACCCCAGAGGTTCACTCAGCCCTGTTCTGTCTGCTGGTCCCCTCTGAAGCTGGCCATTTCCATAGGATGGGGTACCCAGACACCACTTTGGTCAACTGGATCTAAATCATTTGACTAATGGCTTCTTATCCAGTTTTATCCAGCCTCACCACTGGCACTTTCTGGCTGAAATGAGGAACCGTAACATCTGAGCACAGGTTTCTGCTGGGAAGAGATCACGTACGGCCATGGCCCCTAGAAAGGCTTGGAAACAGAGTCTGTTTTTCGGTAATGCCCCAATGAGGAGGGGGAGGGAAGGTGGGACCTTCTTTCTTCTCCCCAGCTGCAAGGATAATATTTTTGCTGCAGGACACTGAAGTGACCCGGTGCCGAAAGGCGCATTAGCAATGCAGGCAATACAACAAAACGGAAATGCCAAGACTCTGCTGTATCATTCATCTTCTCCAAGCATTTGACACTGACTGATTAATGCCTGCCTCGTTTTAGTTTTATTCCCGAGCCAGCAGAGTTGTGAGGCCAGGGTGGGGAGCCCTAAAGACTGCTAATATCCAGGAAAAAAAAAGATATATTCTTAAGAAACAAAGATAATGGCTACGTGGCATCTGGCTGTTTGAAAGCTGATGAGATTTTAGGGGCAGCATTAAGAGCAGCGAAAAAGAGGGAGAGGGACATCCGCAGATACTTTCCAGAGGAGATGCAGACCCTGGCCCAGTACAAATGTAAGGCTCCTGTCAGTAGGTTTTACTTTCCCTGTAGCCATCTTTCACACAAAGAGCCTTTTCTTTTGTTCCTGAATTGATTCCTTCCCTCCCTGCACACATGTTTTTCAAGTCAGAGATGTCAAAACCAGATCATTCTATAACTTGATCCTAAAGATCTCTGACAGAAAGAGACTCTCTCTAAACAAGTTTCAGGGTTATTGGGACTAATTCCTTTCCACACAATCCTTAAGCATCCCAAGAAAAAGTCTCCAGCTGAGAATTTGGACTACACTGAAAACATATTACTGCAAACTGCAGTGACCCAAAGTGACCTCCACTGCCCTGCAGTCCCTTCCAGGTGAAGCGCTGAAAACCAAATAAAATATGGACAAACTCCAGTCTGCAACTTAGGATCCCAGGCAGAATTGGTAGCTACATGTTACACCACTGGGGGACAAATCTCTTCCTGGCAGACAACCAGAGCCAATAGTCTGGTGAGGCTTTTGGCATCTTTTGGTTTTATTTAAGCTTGCCCTATTGTGTTCTTGTGTTGGCATCTTCTACCTTTATTTTAAAGGGCTCTTTAAACAGATAGTTAGCTGGAACCCTCAGCTTAAGTTCTGTTTAGAAAGAAATCAAGGATGGGTAGGGATTATAACAACCTCCTATTATACCATATTTTCACAGAAACCAAATAAATTCCAGGAAAACAGATACATATATTCACATAAAATTGAAAACCTTGTCTTGAAGTGGCTGGGAATCCAAAACATGCCAGATGTGGAATGTCCTCAAACCCCAAAGCAAAATCTGCCTCTCTAATGCAACTCTCTGCCTGCCCAAAGGAAATACAAGCAGCAAACAGATAAATTCTTATAGTGGCCTTCCAGGGCTTAAAGGGGGTCTACAGGAAATATGGGGAGGGACTATATCACGGATTGTAGTGATAGGATGATGGGCAACAGGTTTAAACTGAAAGAGGGTAGATTTAGATTAGATATTGCAAAAAATTATCAACTGTGAGGGTAGCGAGACACTAGAACAGGCTGCCCAGAGAGGCTGTGGATGCCCCATCCCTGTTCAAGGTCAGGTTGGATGGTGCCTTGAGCAACCTGGTCTAGTGGGAGGAGTCCCTGCCCATGGCAGGGGGGGTTGGAACTAACTGATCCTTGAGGTCTCTTCCAATCCAAACCATTCTATGATTCTATGAAATTCAAGCCCGTTTTTTTCCCACTTATCCACAGCAAAATGGGAACAGGTGCTCTACACCTCAAAAGCAGAGTTTTTACCTCAACAGTGCTTCGCTATTTAGAGAAACTGCTGGGCTACAGCTCTGCCTGCATTCTGCTTGCAGTGCTGAGAAGCACCATAGAGGACAGGAGCCCTTGGGCTCATGCAGGGCTCACACTGTGCCACCAGCCAAGAGACATACTCAACAGTGCACTGCCTTTCAGCTTCCAGAATAAAACCGGTGGTTGAGGACCTTCCCAGAGGGTTTAGCATGGCTATGACAGCTCTCTGCCAGCTCCTCACAGTCACTGAGTGTGGCTGCTTCAGTGCTGCTAATCAGAGCAGGAACGTGC
Source organism: Brachypteracias leptosomus (assembly GCA_013401335.1). Taxonomy (NCBI): domain Eukaryota; kingdom Metazoa; phylum Chordata; class Aves; order Coraciiformes; family Brachypteraciidae; genus Brachypteracias; species Brachypteracias leptosomus. The sequence continues at coordinate 392,185 of VYZX01005369.1, forward strand.
AGCAGAGAGAAGCTGCTGCTCTATGTCCTACAACCCAAGCCTTTCAAGGCAGAGGTGTCCCTGTGGCTTGTGCCAAGACAAAAGCATGACAGAGCAAGTCACTGCGCAATCTGCCCTCAGGACTTCGTACTTGGTAAGAACACAACTGGGAATTGGAAGCTCTTCAGACTGGAAATACATGTGTGTGTATAAGCCATCTGTGCACTTGGGCAGATGAGCACCACTATGGGCTCTTCTTGGGCAGCTCAGCAAACCTCCTTTCACAGTACTCATCACACCTCAAAACACTGAATCTACAGGTGAGGAGGTCCCACCAACCAGTGCCACCCATGCAATGGTGCTCCTGCCCCAACGCACCTGCTCATGAGATGTGAAAACATGCAGTGCAGCCACCAGCCCACCTGTGGAACGGCGCAGAGGAAAGATGAGAGCAGAGTGAAACAGTGATACCTTGCGATGTTTCACCACATAATAGAGGATGGGGGCTCTGCTGTCAGGCCGAGGTCTCCACACCAGATCGTAGCTGTCCGTCTTGGATGTCCGGGGAGAACTGAGGATGATGGGGGCCTCGGCTGGAGACACCAGCTCCCTGTTGGCTGGACATTGTGGAGATGCTGCCAGCGGGGTCATCCCAGGCTTTGGTAGTCCAGTTTTATCCAGGGGCAGCTTTAAGGCACTGTCCCTGGAAGGTGGTGTTGGAGGCTGAGCTGAGCCCAGCTGGGCATCTCGTCCAGGGTTGAGCGTATCTCCTGAAAGATAAGATGTCAAAGCAGTGTAAATTGCTTGTCCCAGTCTGTGGTGAAGGAAGAGCTGTAAGCCCCTTGAACCTCTCACAAGACCTGTGCTATACACGCACTGCAGCACAGGCACCTTAGACGTGTCAAGTCCCACGCGGTGTTGCCTGCTGTGCCACTCAAAAGGGTGTCAGAAACAATCTCTCTTGCCACTATAAACCTGACACACCTTATTAGGGTCTCTCCAAGAACAGACCTTGGCCACATTGGGCTTCCTCCCTCTTTGAAGCCCCTCTTAACCTGTATAAGTTCAGCAGGATTCAAGGAATCTACCATCTGTTCCTACAGGGAGATATGGAGATCCCAGGCAAAAAAGCACTTGAAGCATAAGGTAGAAGGGAGGGAAGAGCAAGGCAGCTCAAACGCAACTTGGGTTGCACACCAACTTTCTTCTCCTGCTCCCCCTGCTTTCCCTGTGTGTTAAGACTGAATGGTAACAAGCTTGGAGAGAGAGAGAGAGAAAGAGAGAGAGAGAGACTTACCTGGCCGGGCTGTCCTCAGTTGCACCATGGCTTGTGCGCTGCCAACCTCGTTCTCAGCCATGCACTGGTAAATGCCATCGTCCTGCGGCCCTACGCTGGCCAGCTGCAGTGCCCGGCGGGACAGTCGCAGCCGGGGGCTGGCAGAGAGGGGCATGGCGTTGCGCAGCCACACCACGGAGGGCTGGGGGTTCCCTCGCACCTCACAGGTGAACTTGGCGCTCTGGCCCCAGGGAATGATCTGCTGGGACAGCTCCATGGTGACCTCCGGGGGCTCTGTGTAGGGGATAAAACACAGCTGCTGAGTGCCGCTTGGCAGGAGTCATGGCTTTGTACTTTCCTCTCTGGCAAGGATGAGGGCAGAGTGATGGAACCTTACCCCACCCACAAATCCCACTCCCTTTATGGGGGCTTGCAGGGGTCCACTTCATTGCACCTCCCCTTCAGCATCCAGGTGAACTGCAAGGAGAGGTTGCCCAAGGCCATCTGCCCCTCTCAGGTGATAGTAGCCACCTACAAGTCTCATTTTTCTGAGCTAAAATGCTACTCTACAAAAATTGTGCTTGTGTCAAAATAACACATCCTCACCTGGATGAAATGCAATCCAATAAAAAATAGGCTTTGCCTCCCTAACGCTTTTGAGAAGGGGAGGTAGAAATATCTAAGGTGTACTATCTCTTACATTTTCTACCCTATATAGAGCTTCCCTACAGAATAGAACAAAAAGCAAGATACTCTGATGCCTGCCCTACGATGACATCAAATATGTCTAAGAAACAGCTGGTCCTCCACTAGAAAGTGTTAGAGCAATCCCTGTGCCACAAATGACAAAAGAGCTTTTGCAGAAGAAAGGAGGATCCATCATCTCTAGCTCTCTGGTGGGAGCCAGAAAAGAGGAACTACCACCCTCAAGGAAGAATTTCTCTCATCTCCTAATAACTGGAACCACAAGCAGGGGTTTGCATTACACTGTGGTTTGTCCAGGGAGGGGAAGAGTACAACAGCACTGGTATTTTCCCCTGAAAGCAGTGGAGAAAGTCCCAGCCCTTCCTGAAACAAGACCTACAGCAGCACTCACCAAACACCTGCACGTTGTAGAAGATGAAAGCGGCTCCAGCCTCCCCAACCCCATTGTCAGCTGTGCAGCTGTAGGTGCCCGAGTCCTCCTCACTTGTGGGGTCAATTAGGAGGTTGCTGAGCAGGAAGCGTGTCTTGTTGTATGCGGAGACGCTGGAGCCATCTTTGGCCCAGGTGACCCGTGGTGGGGGGATTCCGCTGGCCACGCACTCCAGGATGAGGCTTTGGCCCTTGGTGACAATGATGGTCTGAGCTTCAGGTGGGTAGATTATCCGGGCTGCCTCTGCTGTGGAGCCTGGTGAGGGGAGGAGGAGGAAGGAGGTGGGTGGGAAGGGAGGTGGACAGTGGGAAAGCACCCTGTGTAGGGTAGGGGTAACGATAGGGCTGTTCCCCTACACTGAAGTGAAGAAACAGTAGCACAGGCCAAGAAGAACATTCCTTAAGGGATGTTCGCACAAAACAAGTGGTCTTGCTCAAGGTCTCAGGGCCTCTGCTCACCCATCATGAAGAACAAATCCTGAGGAGGTATGGCAATCCTGAAGTTGCACACACATACTCCAGGATCAGACCTTAGGGCCTACTGCTGCTGGAAAGGAGTTTTCCCAGCATCTGATGATTGTTGGTTCATGCAACCAGAGTTCCCAGAGTGAAGGGAGTGGCTTACGTCTCACACGAAGCCTCTCACTGGAGACCGAGGTTTTCACCTCCTGCGTCACAGGGTTGTAGGCAGCACATTTATAAGTTCCCTCATCCTCTTGGCTGGCATTGACTATCTGAAGGTTCCCAGATGGCATGATAAGGTAATTGTCTGTAGAGATAGAAGAGGAGATGGCACATGGTCACAAGATATGCTCCCACTCAGCCTCCTGGAAAACACGCAGTGACCTGAAGAAAGGTGGGCAAGTGGGAAGGGAAAAACCAACATGATAACACTAACAGCACTGAAATGACCCCTTTCGGTTCAAATATCAGGAGGAGCAATGATGCAATGATGGAAGGACCAGAGCCTCAGGTGAAGCTAGCTTGTCACAGGTACGTGCAGCAGATGGAGTGAAGCTACAAAATTCAGATTCAAATTTTTAACATTTCCCCAAATTCAAAGTCTCCTTCATCCAGACTGGGCTAGAAGAATGCTTCACAGACACATGGAGACACCTAATGAAGAGTAGCGCTGTGCATCACCTACCTGCTTCCTTTCACCTTACCACAAGCTGATGTTACAATTGGCTCCCCAGTCTTAGTCAGCAAGGATGTCAGGGAGACCTGGCAGAGACCCTAAACTAACCTGTGCTCAGACTGGTGGCAAAGGGACGAGGAGGCAGCAGGCAGAGAAAGCTACTCCTGGGAGGGGATCTAGTGGGACAGACTCCTGTGACACTCACCTCGAGAGGCCTCAAGCCACTCCTGCTTCACACTGTAGCGGACCTGAGCCTTGGGGTGACTCTCAGGCAGGTCACAGGCAATCACAGCTGTGTTCCCTTCATCCACCTCAATCACATGCTGGCCATCAAACTTGAAGTCTTTGAGATCTGCAGAGAGAGCAAACAATGGGGCATCTCAGTGGCTGGCTCAGCATCTCGGTGTTAGCTCATCCTCTCTCTGCAGACCTGGGGCTGTCTCACTGCAGTGCTGGCAGAGGACTGCTCTGTCCCCAGCAGCTAGGGAAACTGGCCTGGTTTCAGAACTTTGTATTTTTTCTCCTCCTCCTTCCTACAAAATGGATAACTTACAACACAGCTTCTGTAGAAACCGCCTGCTCCATGGCTGAGAAACTGGGTGTGAAAAATACTGGCCTGAGAGTAGAAAATGAGCCAACTTAGTGCAGCACTGAAGGGCAGCCAAAAATGGTCTTTCTGTCACTTGCTATTTCAAATGAGGCTGCTGTCCTACTACTGAGAAGCTGACTTTGTAGTCATAACCCAGGAAGCCCAGCCTGCTTTGAGGGTGTACAGATGCTGGACGCTCCCAAAGCTGCCCTAAGCTCCTCCAGCTCCTGAGTGATTGGCATGTCTGCTCTGGGCACTTTCACTCCCATCAAATATCCCATGGCCGAAGGCTGGTTAATGACAATGCTTTGCATGTGACCAAGCAGTGTCCATGCCCTGGTTCTTGGTGACTTGCAAGGAAAATCAGCTCCTCCTCCACACAGCATAGCTGTGCCCTCCCTAAAGCAGCCAGGAAAACACCCTGTCCCAGCACGTGTTTCCCTGCAAGGCTGTAATGGGGGTCGCTCCCCTGGCAAGGCTGATGTGGGTAGCAGGATTGAAAGCACAAGGGTGAGGGGGAAGGGGTGCTTGACTTTTTGATTTCTTTTCCCTGTTTTCCAAAGCAGAAGCAGAGGACTGTGGTGAAGCCCTGTGGATCTGTCAGGGCAGGGAGCACAGCAGCCTGGCTAGCCAAGCTTCCTGGAGATGAAACTGGTCCCTGCTCTCCCTGAGCATGATGATAAATCTTGCTGGGGCACTGCAAGCCCAGCGTTTGCCTTGGTCAGTCTGTGCTGGGAGGGAGAAGGTTTGGTGCCAGTAAGGAAGTCCCGTGTATGCATTTTTACAGTGCTACACACCAGCCCAAGCAACCACTAGTGACAACTGCACCTCCTGCAGTCCGTCACAAGTCACGTTGTGGCATCAAGGCTCAATCCAGTCCATCTTCCTCAGGACCCAGCGCTAGCACATGTCTTCCGAGTGGCACGCTGCTAAATCCAGACAATACCGCACTTACTTTTCAAACCCCCATGTTCAGGCAGCACGTTGCACCCATCGCCACGGCACGGCCACACGCTGTCAACAGCTCCCTCGCCCTTCGAAACCCATCCCAGGACATGGCACCCGTGACCTCAGGCAGTTTGGAGAGCCAGGGGGAGCAGGAGGGCTGGCAGCGGGCGGACGGCAGGCAGCCTCCCTTGGCAGCCCCAGCCGGCAAAAAAATGTGTTTTTGTTCTCTGGGAAATGCAGCAGTGCTCCAAGAGCAAAAGACAACTCTGGCTCCAAGCTTCTCCCACCCACAGTCATGGAAAAGTGACATGAAATTTCTCAAGCAGACTTTCTGATTAAAGCAAGATCCTTTATGGAGTTTAAATAAGAACCAGCTCTCTTGGCAAGGTGGCGAGAAAGTCTCCCTGAGCGTGGTGTGGAGGGGCTGCCAGGCGGCTGCCGGGGGAGCCAGTGTTCCGGGCCCAGATCTGAGGGAAGGGAAGGAGGTTGAAAAGAAAAGGGGAGGTTTCGCAATGTCATAAAAATGATTTGCAGCGAACATGCTTAATACTTCTGGAATTTCTTGGCATCGTTCAATTAAAAAAAATAATAATAAAAAAGAAGGAATATGGGTGAACTTCAGAAATGCGATTAATACTTTAAGACAAGCTGAGGAGGGGAGCCATGTTTCCACTGGGTATTAAAGCCAGATGAAGGTTAACTCTTAACTCGTGAAAAGCTGGCAGTGCCTTGTGCTCCTCTGACAACCAAAGTTACTGCTGGAGAGGGGAAGGGTGCTGGATATTTTCTCCTCCTTGCTTTTTATATTTGATCAAGGAATAAAATAGTAAGAGCCACAGAAATGGAAAGAGGTGGAGAAGAGGCAAGAGCCCAGTGTCTGCCTACCCACATCATGCATATTTCTCCAATCAACAAAATATAAACGAGCATCAGGAAAATTAATGTGCGCCTTGGTGGTCTGGATTCATCACAGCCAAATTAAGATTTCAGAGCCAAGGCATAGGCTCCAGCAATGCTGGCAGGGATCTGCACACACACACACACACATACACATACACATGCACGCACAGACCCCGAAGAAAAGGGGCGCAGGAGCCCATAGGAAGAGCAGACCTTGGCTCAGCAGAGCCCACTGGGGAGCTCTTGGGAGATGGAAAATGATGTCCCTATGCTGGGAGACCCCCGGAGTGACCTTGTGCTAGGCATACATGGGGGTCCCTCACGTGCAGTCCCTCAGCTCAGCGCACTGCTCTCACAGCTGTGAGTTCTTTAGCCCCATGGCGGGGAGTGGGACGCCCAGATCTTTCTGCCTTTCCCTCCCAGCCCAGCTGCAGGGGATAAGAGGTGAAGCTGTGGACAAGGGGGAAAGGATGGAGAAAAGGGATCCTGGGGTAGCTGGGGGAGCAAGAACTGGGCGCTGCCAGAGAATCAGAGCAAATCTGGCAGGGGAGAGGGGAAAAACATCAGGGGGGCATGGGGACAAACTATTTTCCAATATGCAAGTGTACGAGCTTCCTGCCAAAATACTCCCTAGATTCCTGCTCCCCCACAGCACATAAGACTGTTTTATTTGCCAGTGAGTTTTGGTCACGGGTGGTCTCAACTGCCCCACTCCCCACTGATACAGGCACATACAGCTGTCCATTAACACCAATGGGTTGCCCAGAGCTGGCAAGGGGTGGTCAGGAGCACCCCTGGCCCTCTCCGTGCATGGGATGAGCCCCCCCTCAAGATGTGGGGGCCATGCATGCCTCCCCCCACCAGCCAGTGTAGTGCAGGGAGGCTGGAGAAGAGGGTCAGCAGCCAGGGGGGATGCAACACTGGACCCTCCAGCTGCCCGGCTGGCAGCAGCTGTACTGCTTGTCTAACATGCAATTTGCACCCCAAGCCTAACTCCCACTGCAGCTGGGAGAAACCACATCTCCTCTCCACTGGCTGGGTTTTCATATGGCAGCACTCGGCATGCCAGCCCATGTCCTTGTCCTTAAAAGACACGCTTGATCACAGGGAAGCAGCAAGTCCTCATCCACCAGCCGGGAGGTACCGCAGACCAACAGAGCACTGCCCCAGTTGTGCTGGGATAACTCGGCTTATTTTTTTCCCCTTTTTTTTTTTGTTTAAAGGCAGTGCAACCAAAGGCCATTGCTTGTGTCCATTTGCAACCTGCTCTGAGGCGTGATGGGATGAGCCAGGGCGCGGGGAGGGTCAGCCCTGCGACTAGCTGCACTGCTGTCATCAGAGAGGGAAACCAGCTGAATCCCAAGGCTGGGGGCCAAGCAACAAGGCAGGCGAGACAGACCGGCTTAAATGAATGGGAGACCATAAATAACTTTGGAGAAGAAACAGTAGTAACTAAAATGATGTCCCTCAAGGTGGAAGTCCTTCCTCCTGTAGAGAAAGGGTGAAGGAGGGAAGGGAGAGACCCCAAGAAGGGGAATGGGCAGGGACAGGTGTCCCCCAGCCTGAGGGCAGGCATTTCTCTAATCCTCTCTTGGCTGTCAGAGCAGCCATGTGTTACAGCTCAGTCCCTGTCTGGTTGGCATCACAGAAACCTGGGCATCGGGGCTGTCACCACCAGCACCCTCTCGCCTCGCTGGGACAGGTGCAATCCCCCAGCCTCCTGCCTGCTCACAGATCCCCAAATGCATCCCCCCCCGCCATGCCCCAGCCCCACTCCCCCATGTTATCCAGGGCCTGTTTCTCAGCCTTCGTGCCGCAGCTCTGCCGGCTCATGAAACACCACCTATGTTTTCCTTCTCTCCCCTCCTCACACCACCTCTGCCCCCGGGGCCAGAGCCCCCCATGCCTGCTCAGCAAATGCTTTTCCAACAGCCAGCTGCCCTCTTCCCGCTCTCCCTCCTGTCATTGCCTCCGGGGAGCCGTCAGAGGAGAGGCCCAGGTGGAGGAAAATGAATGGGCCTGTCTTCAGAAGGCAGCTGCAAATTCCTGGGGGATGCCCAGCCCGACCCAGCACAGGGTCACTGCCCAGAGTGCCTCGCCTGGAGGCCTGGCTTCCCCACATGCTGCTGCAAAGCTGAGGACTGCCCTCACTGGAAGCTCAATGGAGAGGGCGAGGAGCACCCCTTGTCCCCCTGCATCCCCAGGACACATTCACTCTGCGCTCCTCTCATCCCCAGCCATGGGGATACAATGGAGCAGGTTGGAGTTCCTTTGCTGCACCCATCTAGTTTTTTGTTTGAAGTGCCACGTTTACCCAGGTCAGGCTTGCTCTTGTGGCCACTCTGCTCATTTCCCACGCGTGCAGCAGAGTGCTGGGACTTGCGTGGCTTTCACCACCTCTGCCTGCTGGCTTTGCTCCAGCTGTGCTTTTCAGCTGCCCTGTGAGCTCCACCAGGGGCTCTTGACCTTCCAAGTCTTGTGCTGCTGCAGGACCAGCCAGCCCACAGTGCTGTGTTCATGTCTCTGTTGGAATCATTCATCCCCACCAGAGCCCACTGCAGCCGTACCTTTTTCATACAGCACCTTCACCCAGGAGAAGGGCTGGAGGAGGGCTTCTGGTGTTATGGCAACTTTGCTACCTGGAAACAGGAAGAGAAAATCCCTTTCTCTTCCTTGCAGCTCTCAGCCATATGAAGGCTTAGGACCTGGCTCAGAAAAGCAGGAATACCCCTTCTCCACCCATTCAAGCTGTCCCAGACTCCTGTCCATCACCACCGCTGGGCTGCCTCAAGGCCATGCAGGGCTGAGCTTGCGCAGCATGACCAGGTAGGCAGTGACAAGCAGGTATCTATCTGCACCTATGTGCCACAGGCTGCCAAGGTTGAGTCATGGAGCACCAGGTCAGCTCTAACCGGACTCAGAAGTGTCCAAGTAACGCCTGAAGTGCTGCTCCTTTTGTTGCTTTAAGAAAACTTCTCTTTTCTGCAAGTCCCTTCTCCCTCCACCCCTTGGCTATACAACAGTTATTTTATCTCCGCTGGAGGATTTAAGTGCTAGTTTCAACCAGCCCTCTGAGCCAGGGAAAGAGCAGAGATGGACTTGGTATCGTCACTGTGCCACAGATGGGAGGAGGTATCAGTCCCAAGGCTACACTGTGGCTGCCAGCACTGCAGCAATGGTTATCTGCTTGCTGACTGTCAGCAAAGTACAAGGAGGCCCTGAGGGACCAGGCACGCATAGCCTAGAGCACTTGAGAGTGTCTCCTCTAAGGGAGCCAGAGAGAAAGGAGTGGAAATAGCCTAAAAGTTGGCTAGATGGTGTTATGTACACCCCTCAAGAGGTAGAAAGACACTTTTTCCAAGGAGTCCAGGTCCTCTTCCAAAATAAACCTAAATCTTGGAAATATTTCTGCCCCTCCTCTCACTCTGCTTTCAATCACATTCTAGTTTCATTCTCCCCCTGGCCCCCCAAATAATTTTTGGATGGGGCTAAAATAAGGAAGAGATGTATCAACTGCAATGCTGACGTGCCAGAGGCTTCACTCTCCACCCCTAGGAACATGGTCCCAACTGAACCAGCTCAGAGCAAGACCCTGTAGAGGAGGTCTGGAGCAGGAGTGACAGCCCATGGCACATCTGTTACCACAGCTTTCAAACTCAGTCCCACCACAAATTGGTTCCCCCTGTTATTTCAGACCAGTGCAAAGCCACTGTTGCAAGCATCCTCCAGCTCATGAACATGAAACTGGTTATTTGAACCCCTCCAGAAGGTTTCCCTCCTACACTTTCAGACCAATGTCTTTCCTGGGCTGCCCTCTCTCTTTCTCCACTCATTGACTGCCAAGTCTTCCCCACCTGGGGGCTCTCTATTGCCTGAGGTTGTCCAGATGCATGGGACACAGTCTCTGCTGTCCCTAGCTCCCCTCGAGTACAAGGGACCCATGCACCACAGCACAGGGGTGCTCCACAATGGATTAGCTGCTTGTTCATCCAATTTCTGGCTCCAGTTTTGTGAGCTCCACTGAATGGTGCTCCTGACCTCTCCTCAGCAGCAGTGCCTTTGCCATGGCAGAGGGACTGACCCTCTGGTGCTCTAGGACTTATCTCCCATCCACCACTGATGCTAGACCAAAGCAACAGAAAGGTCAAACAGCCACGCTTTGTCCCAGGAGACAGAGCTGGTGGTGGAGGGTTGAAGTGAGGGGAAAAAACAAAAAGGGAATCAGCCTGAGAAGGAACCGATCAGGCTGAGGAGCTGTGCACACCCTCCTCTCCTAAATGCAAACCATGCCCTTGGTAATCCCATCCACCTCTCCTCTCTTCTCCTTCCCTCTATCAGGCCACCAGCGCACACAGCCCCCTTTCTGCTCTGGAATGTGTTCTCCGAAACTTAATCTCGACACGGGGCTCAGGCCAAATCCCTCGACAGATTCGGCCCCATGACAACTCCCTCCCACCCTGCTTCAGAGCCCAGCAGCTCTCCCCTTGCTTTCCCTCGCCGCCTCCTCCTCCCACCCAGCCTGGCCTAAACATTTCACTCCTGATTAATGTATCAGTGACAAGCCAATAGCTCTTGGCTTTAAAGCAAAGCCAGCCCCCACTTTGCACAAACATCTTCACTTGTTCATTTGCTTAAGACTTAGCCTCAAACTCCCCCTCGCTGGGAAGACAAAGTCTTTTCCACACCCAAGGGCTGTCACTGCCAGGGAATGATGATCTCCTCTGCACGCACTTGCTCCACCAGGAACTGCACAAGTCTCTGAGAAGATGAGACTCTCCATTGCCTAAATGAGGGTGGTCCACAAAGAGCTCCCTCATCTCCGAGTAGTCCTGGGCTGTCTTTTCTCAGATGTCTCCAAATACAGCACTTTCTCATGTTTGAGCATAGTATCTGGCCAAAACCAGGCGCCTGTAAGAGAAGTTCCCCACTCTAAGACATCCCCTCCCATGCATGCATGTCTCCTTGGTCTGTCACCAATGTCAGAGGGTAGCAGTGAGGAGGAGCATGTAAGCTCAGAGCTAGGAGCACAGTCAGAGCTATGGCTCAGAAACACAGTGGCTCTTTGCTGCCATGACACTGTAACCTTGTAGGAAGAGGACAAAGCCCTGGAAAGGGGGAACATGCTTCACTGTGACCACAGCAGTGGTAATGAATACAGCCTCCTGCCTCTTAAAAGATAAAAACCTCATTATAAGTGCTCTGTCAACTTGTGTGCCGGCCTTGCCGAATGAGGACAGCACAGTTTCTGCCTTCAACATCTCCATGCAACCATTCTCCCACAATCTCTCTCCCTCACTTTGCCTTTTGGGAAGGGATCTTCCCAATCGTGCACAGAGAACCACCATCCACTTAATGCAGGTGCTCAGCTCACCACAATCAGACTAACCTTTCTTTAGTGTGAGCTTGGGGTCTGGTACTTTGGCTATGGTGAACTCAGGGGCAACACAAAAAAAGCGCAAGTCCCATCACAGCACAAACAGGGCAAGGGACTTCACTTTCTGTGCATCAGGAAGGCAGTAAAACTTAGCACACAATGACCCAGCGCTGGCAACATTCCTGCAGCAGCTCAGGCAGCGGTTTGGCCATCAGTGCCTGCAGGTACTTTTTGGTAACCTCCATCAAGAAGTCAGCAACCAGATGAGGCAGCATGAGAGTCATGAAACCAACCATGCATACAATCTCCAACACTCAAGCATTTCCTGCTCTTTGTGGTCTTGCAAAAACTGTCACTGAAGGACAGGTCTGCAGTCTATCATGCAGGGGGCTGACTGGGTCATGGCTGGGCCACAACATGACAGTCAGTCCATGACTGAAAATGATGCCAAATAGTCTAAGCCAAAGGAGTCCTCCCTTGATGACAGCATGAACAAATGAGCACGGATGAGTCTCTCAAGATGCATGAGTGATGCCCAAGCAACACAGGAGATGGCAGAGGACTAAAGCTACTCACTAGCTAACGTGACCACTGCAGGGACACTGGCAATGACTCCTTGGGGCACACGAGCAATGCACTGGTATCGCCCCACAGTGTGGTTGTTGAGAGCCGTGATGACAAGTTTCCCTTGCTTGATGTGAATTCCCAGCACCTCATCAGATCCAGCCAGTTCCTTCCCATTCAGTCTCCAGGTGAGGTTCACTCTGGGGGGGTCCACCACACAACCCAGGCTGACTGGGCCCCCAAGCTTTTGGACAGTGGAAGCAGGCTGCACTGTGACCTGAAGAGATTCACCTGCACAGAGGGGGGAAAAAAAGAAAAAAAAAAAGGAATAGGAAAGCTCTGTGAGAGTCAGCAAAAGGAAGGACAAAAGAAAAAAAAAAGCAGTGCTGGTACATTTTGCATTCCCCATTGCTTCTGCTTGCACTGCATCTTCCCCTTAGCTCCCCAACACCCACCCTAGTGCTTGGAGATCCAAACCAGCTCTATTTGCACAGCCAGACAGAGATGTCCACCTCTGAGTGTAACTCCTCTCCTCTGCAGGAGTGTTTGAACCTAGACCGTTGGTCAAGGCAATTGAGGAAGCCAATGTGGAGAAAGGAAGCCACTCTGTGCTTGAGGCATGGCTACACCAAACAGCATCAAGGCAAAACATCAAGGAAATGGAACAAATGAGTAAGAACAGAAACTCACTCAGTTTGGCAAAACAGCTAGCAACTGTGAGGATGAGGCAAGGGATGGGGGACATGGGTCTCTTCTTTTCATGTGTCATTGTCATCCCATGCAGTGTGTCCTGGGGCACCCAGGGAAGGGTCCCATAAGCTGCCTCAGAGGATGCAGTGGATCTGCGGCAGTGGATTCCTGTGGATGATAAGAGACACAACCGATGAAACCCCCAGACTTCCCTCTGCTTTCCAGCCCTGCCTGGATTCTCCCAGACAACCCTAAACTCCCAGGATTCATCAAGCCAGTGGCCTGAGAAGGCTACAGACACTGATGCAAGCGCTTCTCTTCTCCAGCCTCTCCGCCAAGCACAGTTGTGAGTATCTCAAGACATCCCACCCTCAGACCTTGGTACAAATATACAGGTATGCACACACACGTGTTCCTCCCCATTCCAGACGTGGCACAGTGAATGCCTCTACTGAGCCAGCAAAGCACACCATGCAATTTTCAGGAGCAAAACACAAAACATTAGCAACAAAGTGTCACTGGAGGTATTTGGAAAGTGCTGCTGCCACTTCTTGGCTGTGTCTGGAATATATTCTAGCTTGAACACAAAAATAAATGAGGAGTACAAATCCTGAGCTACATGTAAACAGAGGTGATCCCACAGCTTCAGAGCCTCTTCTTAAGACACTAGCCGTGTTGTTACTGAGGATGTCTATGTTTCAATCCAGACTGGATTCCTCAGGAGCTGTAAAAGTTCTTGCAAAAGCGTCTCTGTAAGGCATTATTCTGAAATGGAGGGGACACTTTTTCAGGAAAGAAAAGCCCAGTTCTAAACTTGTTTAAAATCGGTGCAATGAGCTGAGGGTGGATTATACTAATTTGGCATAATACACCTGATTCTAAACTAAGAGACTCAATCTATGGAAAGATTTTTAATTGTTCTGTCTGAAACACATTGCCTATTTTGAGTTGAACTACCATGTCTAGACAAACCACCAGGTTCATATTTGAAAGCATCAACAACCTCCAAAAAACCTGAAGCCCAAGGCCACCCATCACAACCCAGGTTGCTGCGAAGAGCTGCACACTGCAGCAGCTGTTTTGGAGAGACTGCCACAAATGAATGCTAAAGCAGGCAAGCCAGGTCAGGGAGATTAAAGATCTAAGTGGCTGCCCCAAGAGACACCTCGGATGTCAGACTGAGCTCAGCTTCAACCAAGGGCAAAGGGCTGAAGTCAAAAAGAAACTTCCCTCTATGGACATCATAACGCAGCTACAGGATTTTGAGCTCCCCCAGCTGCAGCACTATGAAAATGATCTGAGTGTCTCAAAGGCATTTCAGAATTGCTCCTGTGGCATGTCTACATTGACAGGAGAAAAGCACAAGACCAAACCAGACGTGGCAGCCAGCACAAACAACAGTTTTATTGCCTGCTCCCACAGAAGAGACACAACAAGCTCATTAGCTGCCATCACCACCCTCAAGGGCATCTGGACTCTGCAGAGCAGTATTTCCTACTTCCACCATGGTTACTGCTCGAGCCATCATCTCTTTGAGCATGTCCTTTCCATAACCAACTCGGTCAAAAAGAGGGAAAAAGTCCCTTCAAGCATAATCTCCAAAATCAAACCTTCTATCTCCTGAAGTAAGGACTGCCACAGACTCCCCATGAGATGCTCAGTGAGTTATTCAAGGCAAGGCTGATTACTGCTAGCAAGGAACCACAGCATTTGGGGAAACCTCACCAAGCTATTCTCCAGTGACTTTGCTTGGCCTCTGGTAACAGCAAAGGTACAAGAGCATAGTATGGGGCAATGCCCATGGCCAGTCATGCTGAGGTCCACATTGTGACAGCAAGAACCCAGCTAGCTAGCTTGCATGCATCTCTACAAATTGGGCTGCCATTCTGACAGCCTCACAAGCTGCCCCTTTTCCCTCCACCATGCTCCAGAGCACTGCTTGAGGGAGAAGTCATAAAGGAGACATTCAGATAAAGTCGAGAAGAGATAAGAAAAACTCCTCTAAGCTGGCGATTTCAGAAGGAAGCAACGCCAAGTAAAGTGATCTGCAGCTGCAGCTTTGCAAATGCCACAACAAGCATCTTTACACGGCATTTTGTGGGCTGATGTGACCTCACTTGGTTGACCTGCCCAACAGGCTCAATGCAAGGCAGTTCTTTCCCGGGATCCACGCAGTTATGGTTAGCATGGCCATGAGGCCAAGATGACAAGCCCTGCTGAGAGGCATGGCAAATTATGCCAAGCTTGGCATAGCCCAATGTGGTTTCCAGGCAGCCAGGAGCATGGACAGAGCTCAGCTGTTGGACACCAGACTGAGCAACCAGAAAGATCAGCTAGACTCATACTCTAGCTACTGCAGCCCACAGCCCTGTTACATGTGAAAATCCTCTATGGGCAACTTCCAATGCCAAAGTGAAAAGACAGCAACTTCCCTCCCACACACCTCATGCATCCTGGTATTCACTCTTCCCAAGCAAGGAGAGAAAAGAGTCAATAATTTGTCTTTGAAGAGTTTCTCCCATCAACCAGCAAATACTGTTGTATGAGATTCTTTAGTCTATCTCAAATAGACTTGGAGACCATCTGATTTGTTCAAGTTCATTTCTCTATGTAAGACAACTACCAAAGCACCCTTTGTTATGCCACAGCCATCTTGGGCAAGCCACCACTGACCACAGCCGTAAAAGTCCTCCAGGTCTGCCCATACAAGAACATGTACTGTTTGACACCATTGCTGATGTGTAAGTTGATGTGCCACTAATTACACTCATCTGGAAAAGACTTTGAGTTAGTTTAGGCTTAAAGACACCTGATGCTGTAATGTTTGCTGGAAACAGCCTTCCACCAATGTAGAAGAAACATTTTGAGGTAGGACTTAAAGTCTGGTCTCTTAGTGCTGGAAGCCTACAGAGCAAAGCTGACTCATTCCCTCTATCTAGATGGGTTTGGCAGCAGGATGGAAAAATGTTGGACGGAAAAGGGTTCGTCCTTGGAGCCCATGCTGGGAAAGGGGGTAGGCAAAGCTGTTCCCAATCAGACCTCCCTGCAGCTCTGTGTCGTGCAGAGCCTCTGGCCAGAAGGACAAAGCCAAAGGTGTAGAAATGTGTAATGAACCCTTCATGAGCTAGGACCACCCGGGCACATCGATGGAATGACTAAACTGGCTGCTTCCAAGTCTGTAAAAAGATGTAGGGCAATAGGTGGGGAGAAAAAAGGGGAGATGAAAAAATTTGGCCACAGCACTGGGCAGATTGAACAGTATTGAGCAGAGACTGAGAAGAGAAGGTATGTTGCAACAAGTGCTCCCCAAACCTCCAGGCAGAGTATGAGCTCTAAATAGGGACATGTGGCCATTTCTTTCACAGCTGAGTAAAGTACAAAAGTAAATGGCCAGCATAAAAATAATGAGGAAAATGAATGAAAACATCAATTCCAAAAGAACTATTAGGATCCAAGGCCAGATTTCGAAATTCTCAGCTTCCACAATCGAAGCCAGATTTTCAAAAGCATTCAGTTCTTGACATGCTGAGCTCTCCTGAATAGGCAACCAACTTATTTCGATGCCTAAATGGGAGCTAACCTCTTTTGAAAATGCTGCCCTTAAGCAGCCTGCAGTAGTGCAAAGCAAGAAACTTTATTAATCAGGCAGCTTTCGATCTGCTTGGTGTCCCTGCAAGCACTGCTAGAGTGGGCTGCAGCAGGAGAGGTGGCAGAGCTGGGGAGCAGAGGAGGTCTCAGGCACTCCAGTTGCCTTCCCAGAGGTGCTGTTCCTGGGCAGGGGACTGCAGTGGGAGCTGCAGGGCTGTTGCAAGATGGTGTCCTGCTCTGCTGCCTCCTCTTCCCAAGACAGATACGCTACAAGAGATATCCCTGGTCGCTGACACTTCTGCAGCCACTGTCACCACCAGCCTCAACAGCTCCTGCTTAATTGCTGTCTGGGAAAAGAAAGAGTTAAAGTAATTTAAAGAGCTTCAAGGGGGGAGGGAGAACAAAAATTATTTGTTTATTTATTTTCAATTCTTTCCTGCCAGGTTAAAATAACAATTTCCTATGGCGGAGCTCTAAATCCCTTTCAGACAGCCCAGTAAATCAAAGGAGGGGCCATCAGGAGAACAAAATTAATGAGAGCTTCATCAGCTATGGAGGGGGTGTAAAATCTGTCGGCTCGGCTTCCCGCCCCACACCTCACCCCAGTGAGGCCCTGACACAGCGCCAGTGGTGCTGCAGTGATGGAGGGCACCCAAAGGGAGCCAAGTGAGAAAGAAAAATCAGAGGTGAAGATATAAAAGGGACGAAAGGTGCTCTTGTGCAGGGGTGTGATACAGCTCAAGAGCAAAAGGGGATCCGAATTAAATGCAGGCACTGGGGAGAGGTGTCTGCTGATTAGAAACTGATGGTTTTACTGAGGAAATGCTGCTCGCAGTTCCAAGCCCCCTCCTGCTTAACAAGGGCCAGCCAAGCAGCCCTTGTTAGTGCCACGCTGGCTGTGATTTACAAGGCTCCCAAACGGGAACCAGCCTCTGCATCCCCACACCACAGAGCCCAGCAACATGGGCAGGAGGCAGGGAAATGCAGAGGCAGGATGGGAGATGGGCAGAACTCATCGATGCACATGAGGGTGGTTTGGGGTTGGAGCCCGAGAGCCTCTTTGTGCAGGGGAGGAACGGCGGGAAGGGGAAGGGACTGCTTTGCACTAAGGCAAAGGTCTGCAGCGGCTCAGATCCGTCTGCCAGCTGGGGACACCCTGGATGACTCCAGAGAATTCACTGCAGCTGGTCCCTGTTTCCGACAGGTCAAGTAGGGACAATGATACTCCCAGTTCTCTGTTTTATACATTGAGACTGAAGCTCTTCAGCAAAAGGGATGTATTCTACAGTACAGTGTGCCAATTTTACTTGTAATCATTAGTTTTTAATACAAGACAGGATTTTCTGTTGTTGTTCCATCCACTGAAAAAGAAAATGTGAAAGAGAAAAGAGCCACAGTACCCCTTTGCTTTACAAATGCAACTCCTTTGCATTTACAAAATGAGGAGGAAGAGGAAGTCAGCCTGGCTCAAGGTTATACAGTAAAGCAGTGGCAGGGATGGAAATCAAAAGCTCTCTGACTGGGACCTCCATCCCATCAGGCAAGTTGTTCTTGGATCCCAAATCTCTTGCATCCCATCTGAAAAAAAGCCACCATATAACTATATAATCCTCTAGCTGAAAAAATACTGTCCAGGTGACACACCTGAGCAGGTCAGCTGCAAAGACCCCACATGATTCCTGGACACGGACAGCAATCTGGGCACTCCTTACTCTTTCTCACAAAACCACAGAATCACTGAATTGCCTAGATTGGAAAAGATCTTTAAGATCATCAAGTCCAATCATTAACCTAACACTGACTGAACCATCAAACTGTAACATCCCAGAGGGCAAAACTGACATCTACCAACTCCCATTGCCACTCCATAGTATTAATTTTACCCCATTACTTTATACTTACTCTCTCTGAATGGGTTTGGAAAAGGAGAAGTTTGGAGTAGGAGAGATGCTCCCTCTCCTGCATAACAGCACAGGCATCCAACAGGGATGGGGGTGCGGATGCCACAGGGAGAGGTAGGATCCTGAATGGGAAGCAGGCTGTGTCAGGCAGGATCCAACTTTACACCACCATGTTTAAAGTCAAGGAGGCAGCACAGTGTATGTACAAACAGGGATAAAATCTTGCCTGCTTCTCTCTGAAAGCAGCACTGAAAGCTCCTGACTCCAGAGTGCATTAGCTCTGTTAACATAGCCCTTGATTAACTGTGTGAGGAGTTACCCCCCTCCTGCCCTTTTAAAAAGTGATTAGGCAAAAAAAAGACTCTCTTACTGGCTACTTGTGAGCTCAGCGAGTCCCTCAAGAAGCCATAACAGAGAAAGTGTGGGATAAATTCATGCTTAGAGTTGGGAGAAGGAAAATATCCAGAGAAAAGCTTGGCATGGCACCACCACCATGTAGATGAGAAAGTTTGCCTGCAAACTACAAATTGTGCTTGGGCCCTGGGTGACCCTAAAAAAGAACCACAGATTTTCTCCAAGCAAGTTCTGAGCAATTCGGTGGCAACAGAAACCTCTCTTAAAAATAAACTAAACTCGCAGGTAAAACAGCTTTTTCCTTGAACTAAACTGCTCATGCAAACCAAACCAGCAATGAACCAAACAAAATATGCAGCAATCTTTCTGACTTCTTTTTTGTCTTCCTTAAAATAAGCTACTGTCCTGGGCAGCTCCTTCCCACAACAGCCTACAGTATCACCAGGGAGGGTACTGGGCGTGCTGGCTTTGAATCAGCAACAGGATGCAAAGCCTTCTCATCACCTGTCTGACTTTTGCTCCCACCCCTGAAGACCCAATGCCTGCAGTTTTTGGCACCTCTCCATTCAACGATTCCTCTGAAATGAGTGCCACTTTCCAGTTGGCACTGATCAGGCTGACTTCGCTGAACCCCAGCGTACCCCTTCACATTGGCACTTCACCAACCAGCGAGCATGAGGATGCTTAAACAACAAAATGTCACTCTCACATCAACTATGGTCTCCCCAGTATCACCATGGTGGTGGTATCACAGCGAGTGTGGCTCGCCTGGGGCGAAGCCTGTTGCACAGTGGTCCCAGGGCAGCTGGACCCGCCAGCCTGAGACAGCACTGCTGCAGGCACGCCAGGGATGCAAGGACAGCCTTGCCCTGCGTGTACACCTCCCTTTTTCCACAGCTACCAGGAGGAGCCCTCTGCTAAAACAGAGTATGCACGCTGGCTTTCGCTGCCCCTTGGCACGCCCTGAAAACAGCTCCAGCCCTTGAAAAGACAAGGCTAAAGAGTAAGAAAAAAAGAAAACCTGCATCCTTTCTTCAATATCATGCTCTCCCCATGCACTAGACGCTTAATTTCCCTCCTTCCCCCCCCCCCGGCTTCCCCCTCCATTCTGAGTAAATTCAATTTGACAACC
>VYZX01005369.1:412076-510221 GCA_013401335.1 Brachypteracias leptosomus
TGCCCTCTCCCATTGCCCGGGACAATAACCTCCCAAATGCCCCCTTCTCCCACCTCAGCCCTTTTTGCTTTAGATAAACACAGGCAGTGTCAAGTGTGAGGAGGAGGGGGAAGGATGGGGTTCAACTGCCAGTCAAGCCTCGGGCCCTCAATGAAGCCCGGAGGCCTACACTAATCTGCTGCATGCTTGCCATATGGGAGCTGTGTTGCCCTGGGAAACACTAACAGGCAGAACGGAGCTTAATAGAGTCCATATTCATTGTAATGCAGTGAAATGGCTCGAGGGACTATTGCCCCTTGGGTCTGTTTTCATTCTTCTGTTCCCCCTCTTTCTTTTCTCTCTCTCTCTCTTTTTTTTTTTTAAATAAATTTTTCTCCTCCCCTCCTTCTCCCCCCTCTTTTTTTTTTTTTTCCCCTCCTTTTTTCCTTTCAAAAGGACCAAGTCCCTGGAAAGCTCTAATCTGGAGAGGCTGGGGGCTCCCTGAAGGGCTGGCCGGCCAGGCAGGAGCGGGAAGGGGGAAGGGAGAGGGTGGTGGAGGTGGCTGGGGAGGCGAAGGAGAGGTGGAGGGCAAGAGGAAAGTAGTAACTAATAAGCATGCAGCCGGCCAGCTGTCAAGATGCTGACAATGCTGCTTGGGGTGCAAAGAGCCCGACAGGCAGCGCTGGCACGGAGGCTGGCGCAAGGGTCCTCCCAGGGAAGCTCTTGCCTCCCCTAAGAGCCTCCATCCTTGTCTGATGAACGTGGCACAAGCAACAAAAAAGAAAAGAAGGAGAAGGGCGCAGATGGAGCGTGCTGCACAGCCTCTTCAGAAACAAAGTGCACCTAGGAAACAGATGTTGTTGCTGCAACAAGCCCAGAGCTGCTGGCTGCCCTCTGGCTCCTTCTCCCAGGCGTGCGAGGGGGGAAAGTGGCCCTGCAGCAGTTGCTGGGGCCACCCCTGTGGCTGGGATGGNAAGACAAGGCTAAAGAGTAAGAAAAAAAGAAAACCTGCATCCTTTCTTCAATATCATGCTCTCCCCATGCACTAGACGCTTAATTTCCCTCCTTCCCCCCCCCCGGCTTCCCCCTCCATTCTGAGTAAATTCAATTTGACAACCCTGCTAATTGGATAAACGCTGCTCCCTACGCTCCTTTAAGGCTGCCCGCTTTTCTCTCCTTGTTTTTGGAGGGCGATTGTGGCTGTTCTTTAACATGAATTCCATCTGCTTTATTTCTCTTCTGCCCATTCAAGACCCCTCCTGAATATGTATGAGAGGCTGCAGTCCCCCACCCCCTTTCTCCTCCATCCCACCTCCCTCCTTCATCACACCCTCCCCNATAAATTTTTCTCCTCCCCTCCTTCTCCCCCCTCTTTTTTTTTTTTTTCCCCTCCTTTCTTCCTTTCAAAAGGACCAAGTCCCTGGAAAGCTCTAATCTGGAGAGGCTGGGGGCTCCCTGAAGGGCTGGCCGGCCAGGCAGGAGCGGGAAGGGGGAAGGGAGAGGGTGGTGGAGGTGGCTGGGGAGGCGAAGGAGAGGTGGAGGGCAAGAGGAAAGTAGAAACTAATAAGCATGCAGCCGGCCAGCTGTCAAGATGCTGACAATGCTGCTTGGGGTGCAAAGAGCCCGACAGGCAGCGCTGGCACGGAGGCTGGCGCAAGGGTCCTCCCAGGGAAGCTCTTGCCTCCCCTAAGAGCCTCCATCCTTGTCTGATGAACGTGGCACAAGCAACAAAAAAGAAAAGAAGGAGAAGGGCGCAGATGGAGCGTGCTGCACAGCCTCTTCAGAAACAAAGTGCACCTAGGAAACAGATGTTGTTGCTGCAACAAGCCCAGAGCTGCTGGCTGCCCTCTGGCTCCTTCTCCCAGGCGTGCGAGGGGGGAAAGTGGCCCTGCAGCAGTTGCTGGGGCCACCCCTGTGGCTGGGATGGGATGCCTCTCTGGTCAAAAGCTTTCAGTCCAACTTCAGTCCCAACTTGGAGAGCTGCCATAGCTTTAGACTAACTTTTCCTCCATATTTGCCATTCTTCTACTCCTCGATCCACCTGTAGATTCGTCAGCCTCCCAGCTAATGTTCTAATTTAACAGTTGAGGATTCCCAAAAGGAGAGCGTATCTGCAGCACTTATTGAAGGGAGCAGGTTGCGCACCTGAGGGGTTGACCGTCAAATGATAGAGAATCTGCAGAATTGCTGGTGTTGAGGTCCTGTGAGACCTCAGGTGAGAGTTCACAGGGTTGCAGCTCAACCCACCCTCATGTTGAGTGAAAGGTCAGGATCCCCTCGGAAAACCACATCAATGTGGCCACACACTTGTGGAGATCAGTTACCTACTCTGGAGTATTTCCAGTTGCTCCACACCTGCTACAAACTCAGCTCATGGTGAAGCAAGAATGTCTGACTTTTTGGAGGCTTTGCAATGGGACAACATTGTGTCTTTGTGGTGAGAAACACTTCAGAGGAGGCAGCAGGGAAGGGGTCACCCATTGACACAAGTGTGACATGAAAACACCTTCAGTCTTAGAAGCAGGAGATTTACTGCACTGTATTACTTGTGTGAAGCTTCCTACCTCTTGCCATATGAAAGCAACCCCCACTTCACCATTCGCATCACAACCAAAGGTAGAGATCAGTGCCAATGCAGTCAGGGGAGCAGGCAGATGCCACACTACACACAGAGTGAAAATCATCCCAAGTCCTAGAGACTTCACACCACTGGCTAGAAGGGTACTCACTTTAGGATGTTTGATACAAGCAGTAACAAAATATCTGCCTACACCTTTTCGTATTTGGACAGAAAGGCAAGGATCTGGAGATGAGGAAGAGCATGCACCTGGGCAAGGAAAGCCCAGAGGATGTCTCCGCTGGGGACTGATGCTGTGGGACTCACAGGATGGGCAGCCAACACCAGGCGATGCTGCTGGCTCTGATCTGGACTCCACCATGTCGAATCCCAGGCCAACAGGAGCCGGGTGTCAGGTTATTCCCCTCCCTGTCAGCAACTGCAGCAGAGGAGAGTGCCAGGAGGGATGGGCAGTTCCCACCAGGAGCTGTCATCACGCAGGCACAGATGTGCCTGTGGTTTGTTCCCATTAGTCAGGGCACTGCTTTTGTTTTCCCTTCTCATCTTCTCCAAACAAAAAAAGCCCAAAACTTGAAGTCTGAGGTTGAGGCTCTAATAGCCTCTTGGGTTAGGGAGAGGTCAGAGGAAGCAGACCCAGCAGACACAGGGAAAGCAATGCTGGGCAAAAGCCCTGCGAGATACCAAAGGAAAGCAAGGAATAAAGGTGGCAGAAAGGAAGAAGCAGGAAAATTAAATTGAGATGAGTGAGTCAAGAAAGAAGGACAAATGGTGGAGAAGGGATTTTGGACCATTTCCTCAGGCTGCATTTGTCCTCACTGCTGGAGGGGCTGGGCAGGCAAGAAGCAGGCAATGCCATGGCTCACCTGCCACGTGTAAGCTCAAGCTCATGTCCTTGCCCTGCCTTCCTCAGAGCAGGGGCTGTCACCTGGGACCACCACATCTCAAGCAAATCTCTCTCTCCACAGCTGCCACTCTTCCACTTTGTTTAAATGTGGGTTACTCATGATAGCAGGAAAATCACTCCTGCTCTCACCAGAAACTCCATCCTGCTTTACGATAAAAGTTTAATCAACAGATGCACTTTCATAGTATGCTCTAGTCCCAGTGAAACAGCATTTTTCCATGGGCAGAGCAGGATGTTCTCCTCCAAAGATGTTTTCATCCAGCTCTGTTCTACGTTGCTTCCCTCATCAGCTTTCAGAGAGCACACACACTCAGTCAACCTCACCTTTCAACCACAGGATGCCATCACATTGACCAAAACAAGCATTTTGCCATGGACGTGGTGGCAAGGCTATAAATCCCACATCCTAGACTATCTAATATTACCCTATGGCCTCTCTGCAGCTGGACCAGTGGCCATGAACAGGCTCCAGAGACAGAGGACCACAAATCACAGCAAAGGTGTGACCCAGAGCTGCCCTGAAGAGACCCATCTCTGATTCATTGTCTCTGTCACATGATGGGGTCAGGCTTACAACAGGACAGACAATAAATATCACAGCATCCATTCATACTGGTAGCCATCAGATGAAACACTCCTCTCTCTGAAAACAGAATCTGTACAACATAAGGCAAAGGACACAGGAGGGGTGTACCAGACAAACACCACCAGTCAGCATCTGCATGCATCATCATAGGAGTGCCCAGGGAGCAGGGAGCATTTTGATGCGTCTGTCAACTATGGCCACCTCCAAACTGGGTCTTGGAAGCTCTTGTTCACAGAGTGGATCACCAGTCAGAGAAAGAGCAGCCACGGATGTTTATTTGAGAGTAGCACACTTCTTTATATGCTTAAACATGAATCTACCTTTAAGTACCGACACCACCACCCCCCAAAAAATAAAATAAAAGAGTTTTTGTTTAGGAACAATAGAAAAATCTCGTCCATGCTCAATTACAAACAATAATAGAGTGAAACAAAACACACAAACACAAAAACCCCAACCCAGAAAAGCCCACAGAAATTGCTAGTGACACTGTTAAGCCTTCCTTTGGGGAAGCTGCAAGGGGGAAATTTTCCTGTTGGAACAGAGCAAAGACTTGCGTATCTTTC
Source organism: Brachypteracias leptosomus (assembly GCA_013401335.1). Taxonomy (NCBI): domain Eukaryota; kingdom Metazoa; phylum Chordata; class Aves; order Coraciiformes; family Brachypteraciidae; genus Brachypteracias; species Brachypteracias leptosomus. The sequence goes on from VYZX01005369.1 coordinate 416,690, forward strand.
CTAGCTTCTCAGCCTTCCTCCTGCATGTATTTGAAGAGTAGGGATGCCTACCACAGTTGCAGCAAAAAATCTGACCAAGTTTATGTTAAATACAAGCCAGCAGCACAGCAGAAAGGCCTGCTAAAACAACGTTATCCTGAAGATCATAACAGAGGACTTGATTCTGCTGCCTCTGAAAACAGCCTGATCTTTGCCATGACTTCAATGGGAGCAGGCCCAGAAACTGCATTAACAAGCATGAGGCTAGTTTAACACAGTCGACATCAAAATCCAGAAGAGCATACAAAAGAGACAGGACAAAGTACTCGCCAGTAACGTCAATACAAAGTTTAATCCCCAGATGGCTGGCTTTAGAGACATCCCCATCACCACCATAAAGAGAAACTGCCTTCTAGCTTGCACTCCTTTCAGCAATGACTTGTTGCCGGGATGCAAAAGAGCATAAGCCCATTTTTCTTGTCCTTTGAAGATGGTATTTAAAAGCTGGGTTGTTGTTTTGGTTTGTTTTTTTTTCCTCTTTTATAAATTTGGGAATAAATGGGAGTTTTTACTCTCCATAGCTGTCACTTAAATGCTCTTCACTAACAATAATAATTTTCGTTATGGGAGCAGGTCAAAAGCCTCTTGGACTGTGCTGGGACAAGTTTCCCCTGGCAGACTACTCAAAAAAACACAAGAGGAAGCTCGAGGCCAGCAAAACAAAGGGACAGAAATAACAGCCCATAGAAAATGTTCCAGCCAGTGCCAAACACCTAGGTGGGGTGTGGGGGCTCAGCATCAAGTGCCAGCACCCAGATGGGCTGAGTCATGGTCCTCAGTCATGCTGTGACCAGCAGCTGCCATGCTGCTCCAAAATCCCATGGGGCCCACTTGGAAGAGAAAAAATGATGGTGAGTACACTCACAGCAGGCTCTTAGGATGGGTGACAGATTTCCCGTGCCCCAGAGATGAAGAGGAGATGGTTACACCTCTTGGGCTTTTTTGAAGATTGCACCTGCACATCATTTGCCTTGTTTATCATCTCAGTCATGACTATGTCTCTCCAAAAATGATGGTCCAGTTGAGGACAGTGACCAAAACATGGATAGTAGATTGAGCAAGACCTTGCATCACCCTGCAGAGACAGGCAGGGCCAGCACCTGGTTTCTCCCTCTCAGCATGGGGATGCTCCACATCAAAAGAATGTCAAAATGCTGCTGTCCCAGAGCCTGGGAAGAGGGGCTCACCTGCCCATGCCCTGGTCAGCCATTAGGACACACTGGTGAGAGCCACCACCAGCTCCTGCCAGGCAGCAGCACCCGCATCAACAAGGCACAACACAGACCCATTACTGGCTCCCCACTCTTCACACTTGCCCATGTACACTCGCACTCATGCTGAGAGCGTGAGCACGGAGCCAGAGGCACGTCCCCAGACCCTTCACACAATAAGCACCAGCAGCAATTCCAGCTGTAAAGTTTGCTTTCCTTGACGCACAGTTTACTTTCTCCATTCCCTCCACATCCCGCCCCTGCCACTTACCCCTCACTCCAAAAAGGCTCTCTCAAACAGGCTTAAGCTTTAAACAAATAAGGGCTTGGAAAGCTGCAGCCTGCTCCTGTTTCCCTCCCTGCCACCCCTGCTCTCCCCCCGCTGCCTCCACCTCTGAGCTCAAGCAGGGCTGGCGAGTGTGGCGCAGGCACAGAAAACAAACACGTGGAGCAGAGCCAGCTGTGAAGTCGGATTTGGCATACGCTGCCTGCAAACCGAATAAAAGCACAGGGGAGAAGGGGGAGGGGGACAAGGGGGTGCCCCAGCCTCAAGGGGAGAGCATGGCTCCGTTACAAATCCCTGTGGCACGCCTGTGAGAGGGTCTGTAGGTATGGGCACTGATCTCATGCCCTGCCTGGAAGGGCAGGGGAGGGACAGGCCCACAGCAACACTTCTTCCCAAGCTTACGCACCCCTTTCCTAGAGAGCTGGACTGTTTTTGCACGCACTTGCCTTCCCTTCCAGGCCAAATTAGTGTGTTCTGATGAAACATGTGAAAAAGAAATACACTTCTACCTCCTGGGGCTTGCAATTCTCCCCCTTTCCTTTTTAGGGTTTCTTATTCTCCATGGACACTATGATCCAGAGCCCCACCAGCACAGCAAACCCTGACCCAACTTCCCCATCACCTCGGCTGAGATTACATGCGTTGAGGGCATGCGTTCACGCTAATCCTCCTCAGCATAATTGTTTTTTTGTTGTTGTTTTTATTTATTTATCTATTTATTTCTCTCCCCCTCCCTCCCAACTGTCACTTTCTGGAAGGGTTTCAGACAAAATATCCCTCCTTTTACACCCAGGCTCCCAGGGGATGTCAGCTGAGGTATTATTTATTCTGCCCTCACCGGTCTGGTCTAGCCATGGGAACGGCACTTGGAGGCTTTAGGAACCCATGTGGTACCTATGGACTTACACATCAATGCTGGATACATGGGGGTTTTCCTTCATCTCCCTCCTCTCCCAGTCATCTCCAATCAAAATGAAGCAGGAGCCTGTGCACTTTCCCTGGCTTGGGGCTGAATCCAGTGATTCAATGTGGTTTGCTTGTGGTTTCCACCCAAAACCATAAACCAGCCAGGTTTGCTTGGAAAGTCCTCAGCTGTGTTTGGAGGTGGTAAGAAAAGCAGCAGTGTCCTACCTGGTCTTGGACCTTGTTCAAAACAGGCCAGCAGCTGGACAGATTAACAGTCCAGGCTGACCACCCAAGCACCTGCAGATATGTTTTTGCCAGTCTCGTTACCCCCCCCCAAAACACAGCAAGAACTTTTCCCTCTCCATGCCCACCATGAACACTTGTCTCTCAGCAAAAACCACCAAACTGACAACAAGAGACAATATTTGGATATTGCTCTTCCTGTGAACTACATTACGGATCCCTGATTACACAGCCAAGGAAGGTTATTATACCTTGGAGAAATCTTGCAATTGTCTTTTTGTTCTTGGGTGGAATTTACTGGGGTGCCAAAACAAGTCACAGATTGCTGCAAATAAAGCGCTGCTCAAAACCAACCAACTCACTTTGATCTCCTTCCTTTTGAGGGCAAACCAGATATTGCAAGACAAAGAGGGATAGAAATTCATAGTCATTGAGGTTATGACACCACATTTCTGGAATTGCTTCTTCATCTATTAGACAAAACATACCCCAACCTTGTGCCTCAACTTCCCAGGCTGCAAAAACAAGAATAGCAAACTCTAGCTGGTACAAGCAGTAACCAGATGAACATGAGTCAGACAATTTCAGATTCTCAGATGAAAGGTGCCAGACAGGTATGCGATGTTATTATCTGCACTGCTTCCTGGTAGCCTCAGGATTTCTGGATCAGTAAAATACAGATGTCAGCATCCTGGGGATACAGCCTCAGTAACTGAACCAAGCAGGGAGGGGCAGGGTGATTACAACAAGGAAGAAAAACAGGAATTTGCACCACACAAAATATTGTGGTTAAGCAATACAGCAACCAAGGGATTACTGACAACAGAGAACAGGATAATTCAATGGGGTTTGTCAGACTAAACCTTCTGTAATCACAGACTCCAGAGAAAGTGTTTGTCAAGAAAACATTCAAACACGTGGTTGCCAAGAACTAAGTAAACAGAAAAGGAGAAGCATCAGAGTCCACATGGCACCATTTGCAAATGCCCCATGATCAGCTGTCAGAGGCCAACTGAGTCCATCAGCAGGCACTAGTGAAGCCAAGGGACTGAGCTACTACTACAGGAAGACCCACCATCAAGTTAGATGAACAAAGAGCCATTCACACCTTCAAAATATTTTCAATCAGCACAGAATTTGCAGACCTGGTTAGGTGTGAGTACAGCAGTCTGAATGGGTTGAACAGACACTCTCCTGCACTGCACACGTACACATGCAACCACCTGGGCAAGTGAAATGAAGCCAAGCTCCAAGCTGAAGGGCATCCTCCAAGATAACAAGCAATACCCAACAGCTATTGGTATCATGCATTTATTTTTTGTCCCACTTTACCTAAAAGTGTGTGGTGGCAGTTTCTGTGCCTATGAGGAGCCTGAGATCTGGGCCAAACCCACCACAGACCCAAGGGCAAATTGTCTGATCCCAGTCCTGAAACCAGGGGTGCCTGGTGACACTGAACAAGTGAAGGGAAACACTGGTCTTCTGCTTCCCACCCAAGTGCCTATTTATCGGTCAGTGCCTCCTACCCATGGTTTGCATGACTGCTAAAAAGGCTATGCAGATGACTTAAGGGATCCAAGAAAAGGCATGAAAAATATGAAAGTTCAGACATGCTGTGCAATAAGCTGTGCATATGAAATTTCCAACCAGGTCTACTAATCTCCATGGGAAAGCATTCAAGACTGCACATGTCAGAAAATAAAGCTGAAACCCATCACAGGCGATCCAGCACATGCATCTTCTGTCCACATGCTCCTATTCTTCCCCACCTCATCCTGATGAGTGCCACCAGAGTGGTGTTATTTTCATTTCCTACAGACCAGACCTTTCTTGGTTGTCTGGAAAGAAGTGTGCGAGACACAAAGCATGTTTCAAGGCCAGCATTGGATGCATCACTTCTCTATTAATCACTGGCCACCAATGCACCCACAGTGGTGCTGCTATAACCACCTCTTGGGATGTCTGGGGCCAGCTGCACTCTGTACAAGTGACCAAAAATTCATGTGCTGCAGCCAAAGCTCCTGGGAAGAGGAAGTTTGTGGTCTCCAGCCCAAAGTTACTGACACCTGCTTTGGAGCTGAAGATTGTGTTCATGTTATGTCCATGAAAGGGTTTGCAGGTTTAGTTACTGTGAACAGCGATTCTTCCTGGGCTTACACAGAGGGACTTTATGCATCTTATGCATTGGTCCCCTCCAGCTCTGAGGGAAGAGGGTGGTCTTCCCAGGAGAACACCATCCAGATTGAAGAGGCTGGCTCTTTATACCAACAAACAGCACAGCACCACAGACCAAAACCTTTGGTTTTTTTTTTAATCCGGAGGTACATGACCTCCTCTGGAGGTCTGACACAAGTGCTCCAAGTATTTACAACTTGGAAAAGATCTTAATAGAGAGGCAGTTGCTTTAACTTTCCCTTCTCTGCTCCTCTCTTGTATCCTCACCCTCAGTTTGCTACTGTGCAAGAGCCCTGGGGCAATGAAATCAGTAGCCTACATACCATGCAACGTTTATGGCCCAAGGCAGTCACAAATGCAGCAGTACATGCCTATGGAGATTTTCCACCCCCCATATCCTCCAACAACACAATTATTTTCTTGTCCAGGAGACTAGCTCAAAACAGAAAGGAGGAACCAGCACTGTGACCTCCAAGAACTCCCCAGCACAACTATGAGCTACCTGGGGCTGGGGCTTGCTGCTGCTCCACTCCCAGCAATGCAGGGCTCCTTTGGCCAAAGAACAAGGTGTTTCCCAAGCATCTTGCACATCACGAGGCAGAAGTACTCCCTATCTGATGACAGGAAAAGCTGAAGCAAAGTTCAGCAGCATCCCAGATCCCACCAGGTGCTTCTGGCAGGGCATGAAACACCACAGTGGTCCTGATGCCCTGTAGGAAACATGCTGAGTTTGTTTTTCAAATGGCAACCACACTAGTTCTGGACCCTCACTGATAAACAAGCACAAATTTCTCATTCATTCATGGTTTCCAACAAGAACCTCAGACTGTCTTAGCATTAACTCACAACAGCAGACCCAGCTTGAGATCGCTCAGGTCACCTGGGTCACATAACACAACACAGCCCCGTTTTAGATCCAGGACTTTGGTGTTTCCCAGCATGGCAGAAGTAGGACAAAAAAGGGTTAAATCTGGTATAGCCTCAAAAATTGTTCTTTGCTTTCCAAAGCAAGAACATCTTCGGCAGGGTCCCCATCTGGGAAATGACATCTTGTCCCCCCTTCAGCTTCCCCCTTCTTCTCCCCCTGAATGCAGAACAAAGCACTGCACTGCCCAACATGCTCCTCCACTGGTTTCATCTTGGTCCAAATGCTTCTTGCGTTTCAACTCCTGCCAAAAAGAAATACATTAAAAGAAAATATAAGAAAAAGGCATGTGTGGGGCAGGGGGAGAGGAAGCAGGGAGAGTAGAGGGAAGTCATTAAAATTGAATCTTGATTAGCTACCAGTGGTGGAAAAAGGAAACGGGGGAAGAAGAGATTTTTCTCTTGTGACATGTCATCTTGAAGCTGAAATCAGAAGGCCCAGAGAAGACTTCTCCATACAATTGTCCACTTAGGATCAAGCCTAACTTGCTTTACCTTTCCAGTCCACCATATTCCATCCCACCATCATCATCTTCTTCAAATCACCATACACATTTTTCACCACTTTGATCACTGTAGCCCTCCTAGCATTCTCCTAGCCCACACTGAGAGCCCATTGGCAGAGGGCTGTAGGACACAGCACAGCTGGCTGGCCCTTGCTGACCTTTCCACCTTCGGTACCAAACACAAAGGTTTGGTCATTGCAAAGCCATAGGGAATCCTAGAGGAAATGAGCACAGAGGGGATGGCTTGTGCACACTCTGTGGATAAGCTGGATGGGCCAAATGAAGAGCCTCAGACTGGCTCTTTCTCTCAAAGAAACACCCTCCAGCCAAAAAAAAAAAAAAGTTTTAAAAATCACATTGGCTAAAGCAGCACTTAAAAGCAAAACAAAAAACCAGTCCAACTTGGAGACTCTGTAATAGTTGAACCCAGGGACACGCAGAGGATGCTTTTTGTTCCCTCAGTACAAAAGCCCTTGGTTTCCCTTCCTCCTCATTCCAGCATTTCCCCATCGGGGGTGTCAGAGACAGTTCAAGGCCTCCCTCCCTGTCTAGCAAAGACACTACCCTGAGGACAAGTGGCTGGGGGGCTGTGGAAACCAGGGAGATTTGGGAAGCCCTGAAGAGCTGGGTAAGCTGAACCTGCTGCCCCCAGAGAAGGGTCACCCAGCATCCCTGGGACCTGCCACAGGCTGGTGCTTCCCTCCAGAGTTTGGCTTCCCCAGGTGTGACTTCAGCTCAGGCTGCAGGGCTTTGCCACTTGGATTCCCAAGGGCTCGCCTGTGCTACAGCTGGCACTTTGCGGCATGTCAAAGAGAGGGAGAGATTAACTCCTTTTTTAAGTATCACATTACTGTTACATTTTTAAACACAGCTGGTTGAAAAACCAGCAAAGCGATAAATAAATAAATACTTGAAGGAAATTTCCTGTAATTTGAAAACTTTACCTACTGGTCTAGCCCTTATCAGATGGTATTCTCTCTCCAGTATGTGTATGCTCCACTTGCTCTTGCTTTCTCTCCTATAGGGACCAAATCCATTGAACCATCAATAAAATTTCAAGATTTCACTGCTTTTACGGTTTGGGATTTAAACAACCACCCTCCTGACCAGTGCAGCAATCACATACTCATTTTTTTGTCCCACCTGATGATCTTTCATTTTCCTTGTAAAAGGTGATACCACCTTCCAAGACCCAAAGATCCAAACTTTGAAGATGTATCTCCCAACCCTGTCTGCAGAATTTTCCTGCTCCTTGGGGAAGAGATGAAGGAATACAGCCTACTGAGACTCTGACTGGTTTCACTCTTTTGCAGGTCATTCTGCATCTCATCAGCTCACATGCCTCCATCCTACTTAACTTGGTTTAGAAAGTAGTTTCTACAGCTGAGGACAAGATTCAAAATAACCATCTGTCATGACATCCTACATAAATAAGAAGGACAACACCACCCACCACCTTCTATTAGCAATCTGTGAAGGCAAGCAAACAGCCACCCACTTCTGAAGAAGCCTGATGTAGGAGGGAGCAGCTCTCTTGTAGCCTGTCCCTGCCTGCCAGTGGCAGACAAAGCCTGTTCAGCAGTGTCTGTACAAGACTCTACTATTACATAAATAGCAAGTAATGTCTTGGGGCCTGCTGAGAAAAGGGCCCCCAAGCATGAAGCTCTGCACATAGAGCAATGGAAGTGCTTGCCCTCAAAACACTGCCTTTCTACAGTACTTCTCATTTTACCAGGATGATGCCCATTTAAACCTCTTTCAACCTTGAAAAAGATAGTTTGGAGCTCCCAGCCTCCTCACCCAAATGCTAACCCGCTCCTTGTAGCCCAAAAAAGGAAACAAATTCATGACCAAATCACTTCCAGTACTTCTTTTTCCAGGCTATTGTTATTTGACTGCATTTGGAAATAAGGGATAAAAACAAATACATGACTGTGGTCAGTGTCTGTCCTAGAATATGGGAAGAAAAAAACCCAGCCAACCCCCAAATCCCATCCTTGTTTTATACGTTTAGTCATTTTTGGAGAAAAATGTAAGCAGTAGAGAGACCAGGAAGAAACAGCAACACCATTCCTTGGGCCTTAGGGGTGACGACAGCAGAAGCAGCACAGAAGTGCATCTACTCTCCATCTATTAATGTATACTGTTCAGCAAGAAATTCTTAAAAGCCCCAGGAATAGCCTAAGTCAAGAAGTCTACTTCTTCATCTGTTGCAAAGGACTAAGACATTTTTGTGTTGTGAATTGCTTTATCAATTAGAAAGCCTTTTTACTGCAAAAATCACCTTTGCTTGGGAGATTTTAGTACGCCTTTCACAGAAAAGATCAGATCATCCTCTCCAAAGACTCATCCAGCAGTGGTCTGGGAGAACATAGCAAACCTCTGACATTTGGTCACTTGTCTACCAGGAAAAAAAAATAAATTAAACCCTTTGGATCTTCCAAAGATCTTTATGCTGCTATCCAGTAAAGGAACATAAGGAGTACTTAATTTTTCTTATTTTACAGAGAATCCTTTAAGACCTCAGTATTAGGTACTCTACAAACCCACAATAAGACGACATCCTCTGCCTCAAGGACATTCATCTCTAATTGCTTACAGAGACTGTCAAGGCTTTCTTTGAGAAGGGAAGTCTGTGACTGTCCCATAGCACTAAATATCCCTAGAAAAAAACTTTCACTATTCAGTGCAAAGCCATCTGCAGACCAGCTCAGTCAGTATCTACCCTCCAAATGATGTTAAGTTCTGTCACTTGCTTCAGACCACAAAGGCAATATTTGGAGTGTAAAGGGATAAGGACGTCCCCCCTCCCTGTAGCAACTGGGAAAATTCAGCTATATAAGGAAAAACAATCTCAGAATTACCAATAGGGAAATTACTGACTGTTTGTTAGTTTGGAAAATACCATAAACTCTTTTAGGATGAAAAGTACCCCTCAGCTTTGAGGAAATGCTGCTCCATGCTTTTAAATCCAGTGGTGCAGCTGGCACAGTGGCACAGTCTGCCCTGGGATGGGTGAAGCAAAGCTGTTCTCATATAGTCACATCCACAACACGCTGCAGGATTTAATAGTTGCTCATGAAAGAGATAAGTTATGTAAACATAAATTGTAACAATGAGACAAAAAGCAGCTTCCAGAATTCCCTCTGCAAGCCCAACAGGGAAACAGCGGTAATTTCCTTCTGCATTTCTCACCAGCTGAAGTTTGTCTGTTCCTCCGTTTTGCTTTGCTGATAACAAACATCTGTCAGGAGCATCCTTCCCCGTGCACGAGTGGAACACATCCATAGCAGCCTCCAGGGCTTTGTACTCCAGCAAAGCCTCTGGAGAGCCTCCACTGTAAAAGCCACAGACAAACCTCTGCTGGTCTTACCTATTGACCACAAAAGTGTTACATGGAAAATGACTCTTTTTTTTTGCAGCCCCCAAGTTAATGACTACTTCTGGTGGAAACAATGTCTTGAGGTCCATGCTAGATGTGCCTTTCTAAGGATCTTTATTTTCGGGTCTTCCTTTCCAACCCTTGTCTACCACCAGCTTTTACTTATATATTGCTTCAGCAGAAAGCTCTAGAAGCCCAAGGTGGAAGGCTCCCAGATAAAGCTGCCAATCTGTGGCTCATTAACAGCTCACTGAGGCTTTTTGGACTGCTGCCTACATGCCCTTTGCAGATGCTGGCACCTCAGTGCATGCCATGTCCGCGGGCCCCACTGAACTGCTTGTAAGGAGACAGGTCAACACAAAAGCCTCCCAGTTTGAAAAACGCTGTGAGATCGGAAACATTGGTGGAGATTTGAAAACATTGTCTTTGAACCCCTGAGCCCTAATCCACCAGCCAGGGAGGGCGAAAAGGGAAGGAGAGGCATGGTTCTCCTTTCAAGGACAATATTCCTCCAGAATAAACTCTGGGGAGGTAGCAGCCCTGCCTGCAACTGCAGGCAGCCACCCTGCCCGGGCAAGGGCTCCCCAAACCCGCTCCAACATGCCAGAGCCCTGCACTTGCCCCAGATTGGTGAGGGCTGGGAGCATCTCTCTGGCAGCGGGCTGGCACCTGGGGAGGCACCCCTAGTTGTTCCTTATCAGCCTTCTCCAAAACAAGTAAGGACAGGGGCATCCAGGATATGGCCCAACAAGCCTTTCTCTGCCCTGGCATCTGTTGTTGGCGGCACAGGGACCTGAGGCAGGGGAGGGAAAATTAAAGACAGAAAATGGGGAGAAAGGGGTGTGCAAGGGCCTCATGGTGACCCCCATATGCTTTGGGAGGCGGCACTAACATGGGGAATGGGGCTATGCTAGCAGTCTCTGCTGCAATCCTGTTATCCCTCCCCATTGTGGGGTCTGAGAAAAAAAAGCCTCCCTGGCAAAACTGAGAAAGATGTGAGTGCTGAGAGAAAGATGCTTTTCCCTAAGCATGAGGAGGGATGGGTGTCACAAACCCATTTTTTGACACCTTCTCCATCCTCTAATTCAGGTGGACAGAAATGAAAGCAGCAGCTACATTGGTGCTTCCTTGCAGTCTTTTAGGCACAAGGAAAGTGACACCTGTGACCAACAGAGAAGAAAAAGCCATAAACTTGCAGCTGTCTGGCATCTCCCACCACTCCTCCACTCCCAAGGCATTGACTGAGCCAGGGAGAAACTGTACGGGCCCAAACACCTCATCTAAGATCTCTTCTGTAATTAAATCATTTAGCATGCAGAAGTCAGATCAAACCCACTTGCAAAATGGAGGAATACTGCTTCAGATAGGCTCCTCTGCCTCCAGAGTAGAGCAAGGACTCATCTCTTCCACCAGCCACAAGGAGCCCTTGGCAAAATGGTGTCATTAGAAGTAACATGTTTCAAAGCATTCCTTTAAGCAAAAGCCTCTGACTGCAGTTTAGGCTGTTGTTCAGACACCAACAGGGCATGGTCACGAGTAGTCCCCTAGGAGAGTCTGCCCATAGCTCTCTGCAAACAAACAGGTGCCAGATAAGGATGCATATGCTCCCCACCTGCTCCCAGAATGGTGCTGTTAGACAAGAAAGGAGGGGTGAAGGAACCTGCCCAGGTTTCACTGAGGCAACCCTATCCCCCTTTGAGAGATAGTTCCCTCAATCTGGTTCTTGGTTTAAGCCAGGTTTTGCTCATGTCCAGGCATTAGTGTCCACACTGCTCCTCCATCCTGGGCTACCTGTGCCTGTAGGGGTTGGGTTAGCGTTCAGGTACCCCTGTGTGTCCCCAGCCACACGCTCAACATGGCCTGCAGCTGCCAGGAAGAGCAGCTCTTTGTAACCCTGCTGCTCCTCATCCATCTTCCTGCACCTCCCTACAGCACAAGTACCTCTGCACTGACCATGGAGAGCTGAGCAACATCTCCTCTTGCACCTGGACCACAGTGCAAGCCATGCATTTGGCCTTAGTAGCATCTGTTAGAGTTTATCCTTGGCTTGTGCACTACAAGTCAGTGCCTCCAGTGCAGGAGGACCACAGTCCCAGATCCCCCAAGAAAGAAGACACACAATATTTGCGTAATGAGATTTTTTTAAGTTGAGATTGCACACTGCAAGCTAAACACATTTATTACACTGGCTCTCTGCTCTCCTGGCTGTCTTTCAAAGCACAATGCCGCAACTGAAAACTAGCTGACAGGAGAGAATTAAAGTTATAACTGGCTCCTTTCCTTCCCCTTCAGCCACGGGCTCTTGCTTTCCACCTGCCACTCCCCCAGCACTCCGGCAGACCTCCTGCTTATTTGCCTTCTAAAGACAGGTAGAAGTTTCAGCTCTGTGAGACCTGCTGCCCACCCCAACCGAAGGCATACTAGAGTGGCAAGATGCTGCCAACAACACCTGCAGTGCCAGGTGCCCCACCTGGGCACCCACCTACTGGAGCACATAAAGCCATCTCACTCGTTATTGACTGATGTGAACTGAGGGCTAAGGAAGATAAGATGCTGCTGTGGACAACTCTCAGCTTCAAGGCAGACAACTCTCAGTCAAGCCCTAGTGATGCTCAACTTTGACCTCCTGCTCTGAAGAGCACGGCAAGACAAAGGAGGGACACAGGACTGGGTATCAGGCAACATGGGGCCTGTACTAAGCTCCAGTCCTTACCTGCTGAGTCATTCCAACGCACGTGTCCTTTTTCATGCTCTGATTTTACCTCCTGTTCTGCATCTGTCTTGCTGTTTTGACAGCAATTACATGTTAGCATGGTGTCTAACATAGCCGGGTCTCAGGCTTGGTTAAACTTTGTAAACACAACTGTAACACAAATAATAATTTAGGTTTTGGAATACGGTGATGGGGGAAGATGGCGTGGCAGGCCTTTCTCAGGCCTCCATCCAGAAAGTCAATGTTAAGAAATCTCTACTTATCTTCAATGCTGGAGCTAGGCAAAATCTGGGTTATGCTCACATTTTTGTGGCTGCTGAATTTTTTGCTTGTTTGCTTGGTCACTAGTTTGGGAAATTTTTTTAAAGGTGGTTCTTTGAAGTGGCTCAGAGGTTAGGGATGTCCAAAGCTATCCCAGGGGAGAGAGATTATAGGGTAGAGTGCAGGTCAGGCATCAATGATAAACATGGCTTGCCACTTTGCTCTTCATGTTGTTGTCTTTGTGCTCCTTTTCCCTCCTCCCCAAATCTGCAGTCCAGGCAACCGTGAGGAAAACTGAACAACTGTACATTTAGCAAGTATGTTCTGCCTAACTTGCTGCATGATGTAAATAGTTGGCCCTTGCTCCCATGAAAGACAATAGGCTTCATGATGCAATCAGCAGGATCTCACAGCTTGTATGGCATATTTGCATGCCAGGCAAGCACAGTGAGCTCTCGTTAGTAGGCTGGTGCCTGTCTTATGAGATATAGGGCTGGCTTGTCTTCCCATAGCCACATAACCCTAACTTCCCCAAACTGGGTACTCGCCTCCCTGCCAAGAGGGGAGTAGGGTCAACAAACAGACACCCAAGCTCTGACAGCTCCAGCTCCATATGTTGATACTGACCTCCCTTTCTCAGCATCCACCATCAAGCTGATGGGCTGCATGGTCACCAAGCATAGCTGACCATGATCCCAAGCCCTTCTCCCTCTCTGCTGGCTGGGCAGTCGTCTCTGGCAGGGTCTGGAGCTGGGGTGCCAATGTGCTACACTACCCTTGCAACATTCATGGCAGCTCAGGCACCCAAAGCAGCAAGGTCCTCAAAAGCAACTAGCCCTTGTGAAGCCTTGGACTCTTATCTACAGCATTACAGACATGTTCAGGCAAAAGTTGGCATGCAACCAGGAGCTCTACTGGGAAGCAAAAAACTTTTCCCTTCAGGCCAGCCCCAGACACCCCAAGAGCAACATCAGAGTGATGAAACAGTGATGATGGACTCGTCCAGAACAGCTGGTATGCCATTCTGAGGAGTCCTCCAAGCTCCAGCTTCTCACAGCCCTGTCTCACCCTACAAGCCTCCAGCTTCAGAGGTGGCTGATAGTTACAAGCCAGATATCTTGCTTGGCCAGCTGAGAGGTAGAGAAGTCCCCACGAGGACTCAAAAGCTAGTAAATGTAAAGCCCTCATCCTGCAAGGGTCCCACAGTTCTGCTGTGGTCTGGCTGGCTGTGCCACAAGGTCCCAGAAGAAGCCAGTGACGTGGTGCTCCTCATTGGATTCAGACCCCATTATGGATAATGGCTGGATAACTGTGTCATCTTGCTGTCCTTCTGCCCAGATGGCTCTGGCTTAGAAGTTGCACTTCAACTGCTTGCAAGCCAAGGTGTGCCTGATAGCCACTTTTCAAATAAAGAGTCCACTTCCATACAGGAGTAGGTGGTTGGCACTAATTTGGCCAGCTGTTACAGTGGGACCATCCCACAAACCCGCCAAGTGTGACCTTCTACTTAAAAGTGAGGTGAGAGCTGTTTGGTCTCTCAATGCACAAATCTCCTTGACTCTCCATCACATCATTAAAGTCACCCCAGGTGTTTCTGAAAAATCCCACCCAGTATGTTTTTGCAAACATCTCGACACTGGGACTCAAACCCACTGCTTCAATCTGACACTGCTTGTATTTGTTAAGCAAGCAGCTTTCTTTTTTTGGGAAAAAAAAAAAATAAATCACATTCCCATCACTATTCATGGGGCCCAAAGGAATATCTCACTGACAGAAGCAGGCTTTCAGAAAGCAGGGCCAGCTAGTCCTTTATACCACCCATGGCTGAGGAACGTGCAAGCAAGCACCACCTTCCTGCCCCAGAAGGGACTGCTATCCAGCAGAGGGCTGGAAAGAGGAGAACGCTCTCCACATCAGCTACAGCTCAGGAAGCAACTTGGGACAGAAGGCAGTAGATGAAGTAAATTATTATTCAGCAACCAGAATACTATTGGCTTCCAAATAATTGTCTATTTGTGTGCGTGCATGCACAAGAATCCTCGCTCCATGGTCTCTGCCAGCATATTCCCAGTGCTGCGACTCTCTAGGGACAAGGCCCATACTTGTATTCAATCTCAGGTTTGGATCTCAAACACTAAGGTTTCAGATTTTGTTTTTAAAAACATTTTCTCTGGCAACTGGGCTGTTAATGGATTTGATGGTTTTGCTCTCACCTCCTCCCTACCTTTAAAAGTTTGGCACCAGAGGGCTTCTTTGAAGATAACGTCAAATTTGCAATTTAAGGGGAGAAACTTCATAGAGCTAGATGTGAAGGGATGGAGAGGAGGAGAAGGAGGGGCTAAAAAAACCAACCAACCCAGGAGCCACTTTGCCTGTTGAGATGTACACTGTGTAGTACCTAGGATCACAATGGCCTCTCTGTACCACCACTGGCTGGAGCCATTAATTCACTGCAGCTGCAGTGCTGCTACCTACACTAGATTCCCCAAGGGTCACACTCAGAGAGGGGCTTCTCTACAGCCACAGACCCAGCCTACCCTCCGAACCAAAAGCATCACACAGCCCTCACAGAGCCCACATCCACCCAGCTTGAAGGGGGAGACATCCCCAGAGGCAACCGCAGGAGCCTCCCATGGGGCTGCCAATGCCGCAGGAGGCTCTCTGCTGAAACCAACTGTGGTCCTTATCCAAGAGGTTTTTCAAGGGCCAGCAAACCTATGGTCTCTCTTCATCTCCAGCAGACCTGTCCTCAACACCACAAGGAGGCAGGGAAGTGTCACTTACAGGTTTTGCAGGTGGAGAGCTGAGGCAAAGAGCAACCTGCCCCAACCTGGGGGGAAATCTGTGGTGTAGAGGGGAACTAAATCAAGCTCTCCTCATATCCCAGGCTTGTGCCTTCAAACATTGGCATCACTAAGTGAGGTGGCTGCTCTACCTAAAAGTACCAGGATAAATTACAGTGACATTATCAGAGGAAGTTGCATTTTGCATATAAATAATATGTTCTAGGCCAGTGTATTCACATTTGAGGTTTATTTCTCAAAGACCACCTCAATAGCTTTGTCACCAGAAGCTTTCTTAACCACACTCAACACATTGATTCATTTGGTTCTGCCTAACCTATCCTTTTGTTAGAAGAAAAAGAAAAAGCAACCTCATTCTGGTATTTGAGAGCTGATGACACAGTTCTGATAGGGATCTTTACACTCTTTTCCCCTCCACTCTTATGATTTAAAGAGCAGCAGAAGGTCCTGATGCACAATCTTTAGACACACAAGCTTGTTCAGACTCACTGACACTGCAACCAGTGAACACATCCTTGCATTTGGCAGGGCCCCAGGACTGTGGTTCTGCCTAAGAGTACAACCTGCTGGATAATCTCTTTGCCAGAGCGGACCTTAGAGAGCCAAAATGACACTGCTGCTACAAGACTCAGGGTGAAAGACTTACTGCCTACACCAGGCACAGAAGTTAATGAAAAATGACCACTTTCCAAAACACCATCTGGCTTTCACAGACATACATAGAGACACCATAGCCCCAAACCTCTGTGAACACAACAACAGTGGGTTTTCATAGGGGCAACATGCTGTGGTGTGGTTTGGACTTTGCCCAGCAAGCCTTCAACATGCTGAACGGGCACAAGGTGCAGTCACCATCCTCATGTCTAAGGGGAGCTCAGAGAAGGGCTTTGGCCCCAGGGCAGCAGCTTCCCCAGAGCAGCTGAGCAGAAAGCAAGGATAAAGTTTGGCTCTCACCTCTGTGCTGGCATGCTGCCCATGAGGAGGGCGAAGAAGCTCAAGCACGTTCCACACGCTCCCTGAAGCACATTTCCCTTCATCGACCTCACTAGAGCCAGAATAAATTGGCACTGCCTCTTACTCAAGAGCTCCTACAACACACAACAGCAGCCCTGAGAGCCCTTCTCAGGCACCCTGTCTGCACTGTGCCAGGTGCTCTGCTAACAACCCCATCAGGCACAGCTGAGCCTCCCACCCTATTTGTCCTTTTGCAGGGAAGAAGAGAGGCCATTTTAATAAAAGGAGTATGCAACATTCTCAGGGCAGGGATCTGTTGTTCCCTGTTTATGTGGAGAGCCCTGCACTGCCTGTGGCAGCTTTGGGACTGTGTAAGCATTGAGAGTTTTTTACCCTGCAACAAGTATCTTTCTGAGCTCTTCAGCTGATTTGCTTCCACTGCATCCATCCTCCTTTTGTCTTAGCTTCCCATGGATGCTCATACAGCTATGCTGCTGGAGCACATGCTCCTGTGGAGAGCAGATTTAAAAAAACTCTTCTGCACAAACATGCATACGAAGCAAATTATGAAAGTTTCCCAGCCTGCAAGCATTCCCTTCAGAAAACCAGCTTAAAGCACTATGTTCAGCCAACGAAGCACCAGAAACAATGTTGTATGATTTGGGGCCAAGAGGAACTAAACCAAATACCAGGAAATAAAAAAAGATGCTTGCAATACCTTTTGTTGAACAATTACCCAACATACATTTAGAAAACTGGAAGATGATAGTCACCCTCTTTCACCCAAGGACTTATAAATCATTTAGTCATTATTTGCCTTAAATTGTTCTTGTGGCCTAGGAACTGGAATACATAACAACCTCTTAAACCCAGACTGACCACAGGAGCACCAAAATACATAGAAGCAGGTTTTTCCCTCAGGATGTTTTCAGTCAAACCAGAAACAGGAAGTCTCTGAAGATTTTGCAAGAGAGCTTTTTCCTTGTGGAATATCCCATCCTAACTGTAGGGTTTGTGCTGTAAAACTCTCAGCCCAGGAGGCAACGGTTTAACCAACAGATTTGCAAGCCTTGGGCCATAACCTGTCAGCGGTCACATATCAAGTCATCTCTGCACATTAAAGAAGTCCAAGGGAATTGTGCATCATACCTCTGAGGCACTCAGAATCGGGTATTGAAAGGAACAATCCACCACTATTTACTGCCAAAGAAACTTTTGTTAACCTGGAGTTGCGTTGGCTGAGTGCTGCTGTAACTTCCTGCAGGCTGAGCAACTAAACTGAGACTAGCTAAGCCTGAGGCCTCTGAAAACCCACTCATGGTTCAACCTGGGCTAAAACAACCAACATGGTCCCCAATGCACACTTCCCTCCACTGCTCCCCCTCCTTCATGTGGCACACAAGAGGGTTTTGGGGAGACAGCCTGTCTTTGCCTGGGAAAAAAGGGAGTGATTTTGGAGCCCTGCGGTAGCCCTGGGGAGGTTCAGCACAGCAGAGCGGGTCCTCCCTGGTGTGCCTGAGCTCTCCTGTGAGAGCAGACACGAGGGTGGGTGCCGGTCAGCTGTCAAGAGTCAACATGGGTGACAATGGATGTGTGCTCACCCCATTGGCATAGGGTTTAGTACCATTTTCTGCATGGGAAAACCAAGGCACGGGGCTGGGAAGGAAACTGTTTAAGCTCATGCAGGGCACGTGCATCAGTACAGGACACAGCCCAAACACCTCTGTATTCAAACCCATGCTTCCATCTGAAGAGTGTTTCCTGCCCTATCCCCCATCTTCCCTCCCACAGCCGAGGTAGAAGATGTAATCGTAGTTTTGTGGTGTTTTGCTGTGCATGTTCTCAGACCGTGAGGCTTCTGTGCTCCTGAGGGCATGCAATTCAAGAAGAGGCTGAGAAGCACTGGCAGGTAGGTTTGGAGTTTTTTCATTCAAGCGTGGTCATTCAGTAACAACAATAAGAAACTGAAAAAATTTGGGTCTGCTCTAAACTGATTAGTTTTCTTAATGCAGGAATGGAAGTTTCCCCTCTACATCACCGAGGAGGATGGTGACAAAGGCTGCTTGCTTCACAGCCCCACCTGCAGGGCTCCTTGCTCAGCAGGAGGCTTCAGCCGGCTCCCAAAGGGCCAACTCTGCCTGCCCTAGTCAGGTAGAAAGAGCTGAAAGCACTGTGGGGCTGCCAGTTTGGTACTGAAGGCTTGGAGGGACCTGTCTACTCTTAGTTTTGAGGACAGAGTAGAACTTCAAGGAGTAAGGGCAAATGGATAATGATTCACCAGTCCTTCAATGGAGCAAAACTGCAAGCCTGGAGTCTCATACCCAAAAGACTGGAAAAACCTCTGCAAACACCAGACACTGGGTTTCACTTTGCAGTTTTTAAGAACTCTGTGCTTGTGTGTAATGTCAGCACAAGGTACAGGAAAGCTGTATTTTCCAGAATGTAGGGATACAGGGTGCCCATGAGTCTTACATGTCAGTTTGTGGCATGTACATTTCACTTGTAATGCTACCACTTCACGCTAAGCAGAGAAGAGGTGTGTGTGGATTCAGCTACTTGTACTGGGGTATCTCTCAAAGAAAGGTCCTGTGTGTGTGTATGAGAGGAGGAGAAAACTCAACTTGTGTTTCAAACCTGTATAGAATCGTTGTGCGCCCTTCAGATGAGCCCACCTCATTTTCCTCAATGGGAACTTCACCAGCAGGGAAGACTGAACTATATCTGACTTCATCCCTTGCAGCAAACACCTACTGCGACCTCATCTGCATTGTACATGCAGGATGAGTCCCTGTAATTGTATCTAGAGAGGAGGGTTAAGAAAAGTGCACGGAACAAAACTCCCTTTATTTCTTGTCAGAGAATATCATGCACCCAGCAGGGAGCTCACAGCTCTACCTAATTGTCCTATTCACTTCAGAAGATCCCAAGATGATTCCTATCAGCATAGGAAATTATTTCATCTTTATTTCTTTAAGTCACTTAAATAAACAGAACAAATCTTCACTGCAAACCCATGATGTGTTTCTGCTGAAATCCTTCCCTGAGTCATAAACCTCAATATCCAACTTATCAAATAGAAGTGTCTGCATGTATGTATATATATGCACAATTATGCAAGAACCCTCCTCTAAACATATGCACACTGAGGCAGATAGTTTCAAAATAGAAGAAAATTAAGATAAAATCCTACTTACAAATAACCCACATTCTTCTAATATTTTCCATGGTAGATTTTTAGCCCATGGGAAAAGAAACTTTTAATGTAGATTGCAAATGAATATATCAAAAAGACACCACAATAGCAATGTAGAAATTAAGAGAATTGGGCACCAAGAAAAACAAGCAATTTAAGACACGCTGGGAATTACGCACAGGCACAGAGTGTGTGTGTGTGGATTCTTGTTACCCCACTCGCATAATGCTGCGGAGAGGTCAAGAGAGTTTCTTTAAAACAAACAAGGGCAAAAAAAACCCTTTAATAGACCTGAACTGCCTTTCCCACAATGCCAGTGAAATAACACTTGGGGTACCAGAATTAGCTGAGGAAGTGCTCAAAGATACAAGATTTGTATTAAGCACCTTTTGCCAGCCAGGGGTGTCGGTCAAAATCTATTATTATTTTTCAAGGTAAGTATTAATATTTTTAGAGCACTTTAAAAAGTCTCGTTTGGACATGGCTACAAATTCAGCATCCCACTTTCTCCCCGACATATTTTTCTATTTACAGTCACCATCCAGAGGACCTGCCAAAGTTACAGTCCAAGCAGCAAGGCACGCGTGCACGAATCCTAAAGCATCCCACCACCGAGCAGAAAACTACTTCCCCTGACTCAAATCACTCGTTGTCCTTGCACTAGGGTTAAAAACTCTATGGTTGCAACAAGAAGAGGACAAAAATTTTACTCACAGGTTACCCACCCCGCTTTTCTTTGCAGCAGCAGCCGCACCACCAGCCCCTTCATGGGGCACAAACTGAAATGCCTTCACATCTGCAGGAGCCGGGTCTTGCCTGCAAACTCCATCGGCTTTTGACAAGAGCTGAGGCAACGGAGGATGAACCCGGGGTTTATTTTGCACAGTTTTTCCCTCTCCCTCTCTCCACCACGCACCGACCCTCCTCGACCAGCCAGCAGCGAGGACGAGGTGATGTCGCGGTCTGAGCTTTTGGGGAAGTTTCGGGCCAGTGCCGGAGCACCGCAGTGTGTGTGCATGCCCTGGGCCCTCCATTAACGCCGACCGACCGAGGAGGAAGAGCTGGAACAAATCGGCCAAGCCCCCCACATCTTACCTGCCTGAGCAAAACCAAGCCCCGCACTGGTGGGGACCAGCTGTTCTCCACTCCTCCCTTGTCACATCTCCCGTGTCCCTACGCAGACCCCCTTCCCCGCATCCCCCCAGAAACTTCCCAAACTTGACACAAAGATTGGCCACCACCACCGCCAGCAGCTGAAGAGGAGAGGCGAGCCCTTTGCCCGCCACAGACGCCCTCCCAGCCCCTCTCCACGGCCGCCGGGCCCGGGCCCTCTCGCTTCACTCACCGCGGTCTCCAGTGGAGCAGGCGGGGGAAACACAAAGATGCCCCAAACGAAGGGAAGCAATAAAGAGGCTTAACTCCAGGAGCTGGGAACTTCCAGGCCGGATCTGCGGGAAATTCAGCACACACACACACAGAGAAAAAAAAAAAAAAAAAAAAAGACAGAAAAAGAGAAGAGGAAAAAGCCTGTTTCAGGGAGGGAAGGGGAAAGTGGGGGACCCTTGTTTTGGGGGTGGTGGTTGTGTTTTCTCTGCGAGCTGCTGCTGGGGATGGGGGCCGCGCAGAGCTCAGGCGCGGCGGGAGGAAGAGGAAAGAGGCGCCGGGATGCGGGAAGCCAGACCTTCCATACGGGAGACGGCTTTCGGATGACTGAACTCCCAAACAATTCCCTGCTTTGGCTACTCCTGCCCCAGAGCCTCCCTCCCCTCCCCTCCCCCTGAGGAGGAGGAGGGAAGAAGAGGAGGAGCCAGAGGAGGGAGAAAAACGCAAAATAAAACCCCTTCCCCAAAAGCCGGGCAGCGGCCGATCCCATCCCTTGTCTTCCTCCCTCCCCCCATAATAACACTAACCGGCATCATCTGGCCGGTGCTACTCCTCAGGGAGGCCGCCGGCACCCTCGGGCCGCTCCCCGCCACGCTCCCCCGGCGGGCGGAAGCGGGAAAGTTGGGCCGAAAAGTTTGGCCTGTGCGGCGGGAGGCCGCCCGGCTGGCTGCGGGGTCCGGGCGGCGGGGCCTGGTTCCCCGGGCCCAGGGGGATGGCGGGGACATGGTGCAGTAGCAGCCGCCAGGCCTTACAGGCTCCAGCGGCCACACCGGCCGGGCCCAGCAGCTCACAGAGTCCCCCAGTTGCCCCCACACCAGCGGCCATCCCACCTCATCCTGGCTGTGGAACCAGACAGCACCAACCACAGTGATGGGGCTTCAGCAGTTGTTATTTGTTATGAAACAGGCTGCTGATCAATACCACTTTGTGACAGGCCTCCTAGGAGACCTTACCCTCTTCCCGGGAGGGACCAAGCCCAGAGAGTTGCTCTATCCACCTGTGGAGCTTCCTAAGGAACTACACCGTTCCTGTAGGTAAGAGCAACCATATGTCAGCACCACCATGAGTGCCCAGCCCAGGGTCCTGTCCTCCTCCAGTCTCCAGCAGCAGCACACCTGGGTGCAATTAGGCAAGACCTGTCATCACTTACCTGCCTCAGTTTCCTCACCTGTGTGGCTGAAGTTCAAGCATCTGCTTAGCTGCCTCACAAGCATAACCAATGTTTTTGAGGGAACCTGAGGGGCTTTTCCTACGTGGTATTGCCCACACACTCATTCCCTTCAGGATAGGGTTCCCATCCCCTTTAGGCTGTTGCGGGACCCAGGACAGACCATCTGATATCCTCATCAAGATGCCTGAAACAAAAACAAAGGCAGGGAGTGAAAGAAAGAGGAAGAGAAGTGGATATGTAAAAGGAAAAACTTTGCATGCATCCAGGTTAAATAAGTGGCACCCAAATGTTTGCTTCAAGTTGCAGTTTTCCCCCAAAGCACAGGGGGGACATGGGGGGAAATATTTTGCTAAATGAATACAGTTCCTTCCCATGGAGGTCAAATAGTCTACGTATGCATGATTTTAGCCAGCTGGTTTCAAGGAAGGTGACTGACTCCTTGTCTTAATTCATAAGAAGTGCAGCTTCTCTGGAGGTGTCGTGGAGAAAACTGAGACAATAAGGAAAAGACTCTTTTTTCAGCCATCCCTTCTGGCAGGTTCTTGATCTCAGGGAAAGTGTCTCAGGCACAAATCTTCAGAAAAAGCGATGACACCACTACCTGGGGTTAAACCAAACAAGCTCCTGCTCACTGCCTTCCCGCACCCCAAAGGACAAATACATACCCCAAAATATAAATTTACTCAGAGGTGCAGGGAAATCCTCCATCTTTCAAAGCCCTTTAGTAAAGACTAACTTGAAACACATCTGTTGTCGCTAAAAGGTGGAGGTAGGTTTCTCACAACTTTGCCATGCACACAGCATAGATGAAAATGTGATCTGTAGTTTCTGAATACAAAGTCCTTCAGTCAGAGAAGAAGATGGAAGAGTTAAAGTTTATCCTCATGTCATCATTAGGTTTCAGAGTTATTCCTGCATAGTGGCACTGTAGGGGTGGCCTGTGCTCCTGGATTACATGTTTTTCACACATAAGGACAATTTGAAGGATTTGGGGTTTTTTATATTTGAATATGGGTTCCTTATTTCCTTGTTTTATGACAGGGTTACTGAAAATGTCAAAACTGATTTTTTTTCAGGGTTTCTCAAGTTCCTAGGGAATATGTATTGATGGCTCTTCAACTTGCATTTGAATGGGTAGGCTTATCAGGTTGAACTTCCTTCACAATGTTAATGTTGCTGTCTAATTATCTTTTAAAGAAGTTTCCCAGATTCCAAGCTTTTTCTTAAGCTGCTCAGTAACATAGTCCTCAGGTGCTAAATCCGTATGCAGACACCTCACTAAGCAGCCTAATTTTTACAAGTTCTGAGACCTCTAGCACCTGCTTCATCTGAAAAACGGTGTTTTCCTAATTTAGAGCAGTTGTAAACTGTCCTGAATTAAAACAGGAATTGAATTAGCCCTGACTAGTTTTAGGCTTACGGAGGTGGGAAGAAAGAGGCAAGGGAGCAGAGTTAGTGCTACCTTGTGCAAAGAAGTGCCCCAGAGCTTCTTTAATGCTAGGGAAAAAAAGATTACAGCCCTGCAGGATTGCATTCCCTGTTTATCTCCAAGGAAGAGGAAATGCGGGGAGCAGTAGTGCCCTTCCTATGCCGCTCTTCCCACCTGCCTCCGCTGTTAATGCTGGAAGAAATGCCTTGGGGATGAAGCAGGATACTGGTTTGTGTGACCGTGTCCCCCCAGCATCCCCAGATGAGCCAGCAGCAGTCCTGCTTGCAGGCAGTTGCCCTGTTACTATGCTGGGGACGCCGGCTCTAGGCTAGCACCCATTTATTTCAAACTGCTCACCAGAACTGACTTCAGGGTGCCACTGGCCTGGCTGAAGCTCAGAGTAGCATGAAAACTGAAACTTCCTCTGTTAGCCCCATTCCCTCCAGCATAAAGAAGCTTTTACCCTGGGCATTGACCAGGCACAGGTTGCGGCCATGGGGGAACCTGTCACCTTCAAGCGGTGCCAGAGCTCCCCAATCCTCAGCTGCTGGCTTGCCCAGATCAGCCCTGTCCTTCTCTGATCCTGGATGAAATTTCCACTGCTGCTGCCGTTGGATGCAAAGGCTCCTCTTTGGGGCCACAGAAACTCCAGCTGTTTGATATTGTGTGGAGCAAGGCGGGGGGCACGGAGGGACTCTGCATGAAAGGGTGAGCTCAAAGGAAACTGGACCCTGGCATGTCGGCATGATACTCAGTGGGTAACAGGCTCAGTTAAATTTGCTCATTCAGCCAGCTAAGAGGGAGAGTTTTCTCATCTGTCCTGCTATGTTTAATTCATTCACACATGCCTCCCAATTACGGCAGGAGTAATAAACAGAAAGGGATGTTGGAGGTGGGGGGCAGCCGGCCAGGCCCCAGCCCCCAAACTTAAGTGCCCTAGAAAAATGTAAGCTGTACACTGCTGGGCTCTGGTGCCCTGGGGAGAGCTCATCAGTACCCTTGTCTTTGAGTCCTTCTAAATTTTAGCCACACTTAGGCCTGGGGTTTTTGGTTTTTTTTTTTTCTCCTGAAATGCACTTTGCAGGAGGTATGTGCAAAGAATGATGCTTTCAGGTATCCGTGCCTAGTGCCTGAGTTAGGCAAAATTCTTGACAAAAATCAATGCGGCGTCTCTGCCTCCATGGAGGCTCCTGGACTCACCCCAGGTTTTTCTAGCTCTGAGTCTTTGCAAAAATGACCAAAAAATAGGAACTGGGCTATGGAACCAAAGACAAGATGGAGAAATGGTCATTCACAGAGTGAGTTCAAAGCTGTCCGTCCATATTGTTGGAAATCCATGGTGATTTTGGTGAAAGAAGGATGAGAAGGTGATGACTTAGCTCAGCCCCAACAGTGGTCTGATCTGAGAGCAGCGGCTGAGGTCCAGAGCGACCAGAAAGTCATCCCTTGTGCAGCAGGGAGGAGAGGGGAAAGAAATTAGGAAGGGACATGAACGGGAAGCTCCTGGTTCAGAGGAGTTTCAGCATGAGTTTTACTTTGTTTATCCTCTTGTAAAGCTATTTGTTACTTTGATAATCCATAGGAAATGGGATCATTTCTCTCTCGGCATGTCAAATTAAATAAACAAAACCTTGTTTGGCTGATGAGAAGCTTAGAAAGAAAAGTGTATTTGTACAGGGATTCAGGAACTAAGCATCCTTCAGGAGCAGAAGATTAGGAAAGAAATCAGAGAAACAAAGGGGGAAGTGATTCAGTCATCAAAACTCAAGAGAGACAAATTAAAGGAGGGGGTGGGACATAAGGACAAGACATAGGGCCTGTCTATATTAGGAAATTTGTGCTGGTTTAAACTAAACCAACTTGATGTCAGTTTAGTTTTACCACTAGGGTCCAAGTCAAGGACATAGATTTGGTTGTGACAAGCTCACCCTCATGTCAGAAATATCTTAGGTTCACTGAGATTTATTTGGTTTCAGAATATATACGTTACCCCTCATGCATGAACATGAACTGGTGCTACCTCTGCCTTCTGTCAGAGAGGGGTTGGCAACAGGATGGTTTTACCTGTAGAATTCCTATTTCAGATATGGTAAAAAACAATATAAAAGAAACATATCCCCGCAGAAGTATACTTTTCCTTTTGCGCAGTGATAGGTATATTGGTATAAAATGTGTTATATATGGGTACAGCTGTGCCTATGCTCTGTACTATGGATCTGTAGAGGATGTCGTAAAGAACCACCATTCTGTTTGGAGTTGGTTCATTCATAGGAAATATTTGGACAGTCAGTGGGCTCCCAGGTCTATGAGATCACCCACCTTAGGTCCATTTGTTTCCTTGCCTTAAAAATATTCAGGGAGTAGCAGTCAGAGAGATCTTCTTGTGTTTGTGGAGTGTTTTATAATGTCACTCAAGATTGGAGTGGAGAACAGGGGCTTTAAGAAAAAGTTTTGTGTTTCAGATATTATAAAATGAAAAAGTTAAAACCTTTTGCTTGAGTAAGGAGCTCAGACATGTGTGTGAAATAAATAGCCTTTTTTTCCCCTAGGATCCTGCTTTCCTTCCTCAGAACTTAGAAACTCTTCTACAGTTCAAAATTTGCTGTGCAACCACATCTGTGATCATGACCACACATCTCACTGCCCGTTCTGGATGTAGGAAGTCCTGAGACTGGATACAAGAACACCATGAACCTTCCATGTGTAGAAAGAAGTAGCACCTTTCCTCCTGCCTTTAGGTTCATCACCAAAATCCATCTCAGAGTAATGATAAGAAATGCTTCCCTGATGGATGTGAAAACAAGACCATGCTTGTCAATGCTGTGACAATGTTGCTCTGTGCTATTAAATAGGTGGTGTGTTTTACCCCAGAGAAGGTGACATTTCAGCAGCAGGCAAGCTTATTTGGGTCCTTGAGCGGAAAATTATTTGGAAACTTTAGGATACACATGCAGTGGAGAGAAGGATAGGATGTTGTAAAGTAGTTCACCTTTCCAAGTGAAGATAGGAACATAGTAGTTGCTGAAAATAGGGCCTTCATGGGTAAAATGCAATAGATAGAAGGGTTAATTTAATATATATTTAAGCAATATAGATAATGCATTAGCATATGCATTCATATTATGTGTAGGTACACATCTGCAACATCCCCAGCTCATGAAAAATCAGGGGGCTTCTGGTGAATGCACACCTTCAGTTAGGAATCATGGCAGGGAGTGTGAGATGTTCATGTATTATTGATTTAGGTGGCTTTTACCAATCCTTTTCCCCTGCTTTCCATTTTTAGGTTTTCAGAGGTTTGTTAGAAAAAGCAGTTTGTTTCTTCTCATGTTAGATGCACCACTTTTTTTCTTGATGGAAACTCTGCATGGAAACCTGGTACTACAGTAGTCATTGAGAGTCTTATTCCCATCAATACAGGCTTCCCTGTGTTTAGGATTTCACACTTTTTGCTGATTCCCTTAATCTGAAGTAAGTTATCGGGGGGTTACAGACATCAACACTCAAGATAGGGAGGCATCTTAAAGGTGTTCCAGGTTAATGCTGAAGGTTAAAAAGATCCCTTTAGCTAGGGTGCAGTCCCTGAGCAATTACACCAATGTGAAATAGCTACCTGTCATGTCTGTCAACAAGGGAGCTTACATTGTAAGGCATGCAGATATCCCTTTACATCACATTCTCTCTTTGTTGTAGTCCCATTTATTCACCTATTATTTACCTATAATCTCTCCTTCTTTATCACTTTCCCACACACCTGTTGCCTTTCTTTTTCATTGCTTATGGCTTGTTCTTCCCCTGTCCCCTGAAACAAGTCCTTAACTTCAGCAAGTGAAAAGGTTGGGGATCACCAGTCTCCTGCACCCCCACCAGTCCTGCATCTGTCCCCATGCCCCCCCTACCCTGCCCATCGCCCACATCCTGAGCATGAAAGCCGGCTGGATTAATCTGGCACAGAGCACATTGTGTGTGAGTCATGACAGGCTCACTAAGGCGTGCAGTGCTGATAAAAGGCAGCTCTGATGGGCTCTGCCAGGGATCCCGGAGAAACAGCGTGGAAAAAATCTGCTAACCCACATCCCAGCCTGGTGGCTGGGGCCTGGAGACAGCCAGGCACCGAGGGGAGAGCAGGGAAGGCCCAGCAGCCCTGGCAGGTCCCACTCTGGGCTCAGCCTGTGGGGAAGCCCCAAGCCCTGGGCACAAGTTGGCGATTTATGAGGCCCTGATGTCAACTGAGAGCTCATCAGGCCAAAGGAGGGCTGATCCAAGCCTCCAAGTCCTGAGGTTGCACTCTGGGATAACCTCCCTCTCCTCTGAGGGACCAGCTGGCCAGGGGACATTCCTGACCTCCCAAGCAATGTCAGAGGTGTCACCCTGCCTAAACCTACCTTCTCCAGCTATGCCCTAGCAGCTAGTCTACCCAGGGCAGCCTGCAGGAGACACTGCTGTAAGACAAGGCTGCTTCTTGCTACTCTCTTGTCTAACTTGGAGAGACACATCTCTGAAAACATCATTATTTTACCAACCTGCAGTTTCCCTTTTTTTGTTCATGACTCCTAGTATGACCCTTTTATATCATCTTCAGCAATATCTCTGACTCTCCATTGTTAAGCCTTGCAGACACTGACTTCTGAACCATTTAAAGTCCCTCTCCTTTGGGTCAGTCTGGCTATGTATTAGCCATCTGCGGTATCCTTTTAATGCTCACCTCTCTACTTTTACATGGTGTCCCACTGAACACTGTCACCTTACTGCAATCTGGAGACTGTGTAAAAGGCAAACCAAGAAAAAGCTGCACTTACAGCTCTGTGCATATATGCCCTCTTTTGTCTTCTCATTAGACTGTGCACATGTACACTTCTATTGTCTTTTAAAGAGCAGGACAGCAAAGCACATACCAGTCATTTCTTTGAAACTTCAGGAACCAGGTCTCCTTTTAGAAAAAAGAATCACAGCTGATGCCAAGGCCATGGTGCTCAGGAATTGAGTCTCCAAGAACAAGGGTTAAACCAACTTTAAAATGTTATATAGCTTAGTGTTTCTGATCTCTTTTTAATCCAAAGAACAAACTAACCTTTCAGGGAAGAATAAAGAAATACACAGATTCTTTTGTGGTGTGATACCATGCAGCCGTCTGCAGTTATAGCCAAATAAAAATCAAGCTAAGCTTTGAAATTCTGCATTTTTCATTTCTACCAGCTGTTTTTATTTGTCGACATTTCATTTGACTGCATGTGTTAGATATTGCATGAGACATGAGTGTATGGGCAGGATTTGGAGAAGGATGCTGCAATCCCCTTGCAGACCACCTTCTGAAGTCTTACACTCAAAATACTCACAATCTAATCTGCCTGCTGCATGCCAGACCATTCTAAACCCAAAACCCGTTTAATCCCCTTTCCTGACTGATGTAAACCATACCTAGAAGCTTCTCATGGAAGGCAGAACAACAGCTTAGGGAATAGATGTCGGCTGCAATCTTTTCTCTACAACTTAAATTTTACTCTGATATAGTTCCTGCTATTACTTTTGATTCTAATATTTTTGGACCACCCCTGCTTGGCATTTACAGGTCTTTGATCCTCTCTGTTGGTCAGACAGATATATTGGGTCTGGGCCCAATTCTCCAGCAGTTAGCCGGGCATAAACGGCCCCTGAATTCACACCAGCTAGATGCAATGTAACATGAGAAGTGTGTGAGGCCCTTTATTCTTTCAGCCTCCCCTTGTAAATCAGCTCCCGCAGCAGCACCTGAAGTCATTTTCTCAAGGCTAAAGCATGCAAGGAGAAGTTTTTGCCAAGAGTCTAGGGAGATCAAATGGTCTCAGAAGGTTTGCTGTTCCCTACAGCGCTGCAGGCAGCTCAGCCAGGGTCCCTGAGTGTGAGGACCAAGTATAGCACAGCTCGGCACCAGGAGGACTCACAGAAACACATTAGGCCACCAGAGAAATCATAGTTGCTTCTGCTTGTTGCAGTGACTGAACAGTATGATCCCAGCTGAGGGATCAAAGCATAATCGTATTTCTGTTTCATCTCAGCAGAATACAGAGCCAGTTTATCAGACCAAGAAGTTTCAAGCTATGCTAGCTTTCTGGTAGTGGAACTTTCCCATGAGACTGAACAGCTAAGCAGCTTTTTTTTTTTTGGTGGCCCTTTCTACAGTGTTTCTTATGTGAGCTGGAACAAGAGTGAAATCCTCTCCTACCAGATTGACTTGTGCAGCTCCTCGTCTGTCTCTCTTGGTGGGAGAGACAAAGCTGGGAGATCCCTGACAGCTCTTACAGTGTCTGCGTGAGGGATGAGTAAAACATTGGTCCCAGCATGGTACTGTGACTTTAAACACATGATACCAAGTAGTAGCAAAATTGCCGAGTGCAGTTGTGCTGTGGTGCATACCACCTTGTCTTTCACCTGCTTTTGCTGCTGCCTCCACTTCAGCGTGTCCTTGTCCACTCTCCCATGTAGGGACAATACTCTCCCTGCCACAGGAGCAAGAGGAGTGACTGGAGGTGGGTCTCTTCTTGTGCTGTCAGGGGTACACCATCTACAGGGTCATAGTACATCCCAAAAATGTAAGAAATGGTGGGGTAGAGCCAGATTGAGAGTACCTATACACCAGGAAGATAGAGCAAATGGCAGGCCCTCAGCATCACCTTATCCTGCTGTTCCTTGGGTGTATGTTTCTTGCAGGGTACTTCATATTTTCTCATTGGTGCCAAATTCTTCCTCCTAGAGCGCCTCTAAAGATTTTTACCAATCAAAAGCCAGGCCCCAGACCCCTGCCTCCTGCTGAAAACCTCCTAACTGCTACTCAGAGGACAACATCCTTCCTGTGGGCCAGTGGCTGGGCTCCCTGTAGGGGAAGCACAACATCAGTATAAAACACAGCACAGCCTGGCCAGTTCAGTTCTTGCTACCACTGTTACAATTACTGCAAAAATAAATACATCTCTACCCAAGAGATATTTGTGTCAAAGATGTTTTTTTAATAATATATTTGGGGAAAACCAGAAGCTACCTTGCTTTCTGAAAGATAAGTCTGGCTGATGTC
Organism: Brachypteracias leptosomus; assembly: GCA_013401335.1. NCBI lineage: Eukaryota > Metazoa > Chordata > Aves > Coraciiformes > Brachypteraciidae > Brachypteracias > Brachypteracias leptosomus. Next base: position 447,318 of record VYZX01005369.1, read on the forward strand.
CTATTATCTGCCAGAGCTGTGATTTTCTAAGGACCCTGAAGAAGCTGAATTTCCTTATTGAACCTCAGTGGGATTTGGGGGTGGGGTGTGTGTTTCTTCCCTCCCTTGAATATTCAAATAAGTACTCCTCAGACATCTTTCTTCTGCTTGTCACTCTTTGCCCTGTTTGTTTATTTTTTGCACTTCTTGCAGCTTGGACAAGGCAAACAGACTAGTCCATTGTTGGTGTGCATCTCTTTCACTGCAAGATTTGTTTATGTCTTAGTGCAGTGATGCAATATTTGGGTTGAACGCTTCAAGGGGAAATGTTTATAGAACTAAAAAAATATTTCCATTTGATTTGTTTATAGGAAGTTTTTTCTTGTGGTCTTGGGTTTTGAAAAGGCCTTTGAATGTTTTCTTTTCCGCCTCCCTCACTCCCCCTCTGCAGATTTGAAGTTTGGAGCCAAATTCAGTCATGATAATGCCATGACTGACTCTTTAGGTATTTCTACCATGCTCAGCACTGCACCGCTGGAGTATCTTCATCCTGGCCTCCTAACTCTTCTCAACAGTGTCATCCATACTCTGAGATTCCCAAAGCCTGAGGGGTTTCCAGCCCTGGAGTCCAACAACTCCCCCTTGTTCCCAAATTGCCTCTGACCTGGGTCAGCCCTCAGGCAGGGCAGGCTACACTACAGGGAAGAGTTGGAAGAGTTAAATGGCAATGTTGCTTAGAAGGAAAAACAAAAGAGTAATAGGAAAGGCATCTTTGTGTGACCGAGCCCTTAACCAAAACCAGGCCTTCTTCCTCCACCCTAGCAGGGAAAACGGGAGTATGTGCAGGCAGCCGCCGGCAGGGCATGCACAGCTGTCCTCCTCTGCCTCCAAGCATGTAGGCAAGACACAGCCACTTGCAACCAGAGAGAGGGTTGACACTTCGCTCCTGTGGCCCCCCAGGGCATGTGGGCTCCCTTGTCCCCTGCTCCTGCACAGCAGCACCTGGCATGGGATGCACTTCCCACCACAGCGATGTTTATGTCCTTCGTTACAGATCTGCTCCCCTCTTCCTGCCCCTCTCCCATATACTTGGTGTTCCTCACCTGGAGGAGGCTCCCAGATGCTGTTTTACACTCTCCTTCTCTGGGCATTGTGTGTCCGATTGTTTGGAAACATCGAGTACCGCAGGGCCACCTCCTTGTCACATTCAGTGGATGAACAAGGGTGCTGAAAGGATGAATGTCACAGTTTCTGCCATCACAGAAAGTACTTTGGCAGCCTTGGCTCTGGGGAATTTGCAGTGTCTCCTGCCACAACTTGCTAACAAGAGGCATAGAAGGGGCAAGAGGAGGTGCAGGCTTTCTCTCCTGCCTTGCATTTCTGCCTTCTTGTACCAAAACCAGAGTTGTCTCTGAGGGTTCCTTCAGCCACTTCACTGTCCTGCTAAGCTATCCCAATATCATCTATTGCCAGTCTTGTATGTCTTGGCAGGATAAACCATCACCACCTTTACCTCCCATACATGTACCTACCAGGGGGAAAACAACAGAGAAGACAGAATATAACAACGTCCCAAACTTTTTGAACAAATACTATTATCACTCAACATTTCTCCCAGGCACCCCCACACCTATGTCTTCACAGTTTCAGAGCTGGAAATCTTCAGAAGGTGGCTGGCCTCTGAGTCCAGGTGCAGGTTCACTTTCCATGAGCTCATTAACCAGCAGGGCTTCACAGACCATCGTCTGGCAACAGCCAGTGTAGGAAAAATTACTCTTGGAGATGTTTCCAGCTGCTTCCAGCTGCTGCCTGTACAGGAATAACATGAGATCACTGGCCCAGAGGAAGCCTTGGCTTCCTCAGCCCCTGACCATCAGCAGGTGGCCCTGGGAAGTGGAATGGCCTGTGTGTGCTACAGTGAGGGGGACCTGATACCTGGGTACTGGGATCATACCCAGATGAATAAATAAAAGCTGGCCCCCACTTGCTTTGCAAGCCAGTGGCCTCTCCTGCAAGAGGAGACTGCGATCAGTGAGTTTTTTTCCTGCTGAATGCTCCTGGCTTGACACGCACCATTTCAAAGGCATGCCAGCCACCTGCTGCTGGCGGCCCCTGGTAGCCCTCAGGGTCTCATTTCCCAGCAGACTACTCCATCACTGCAGAGGGGCTCAGGACAGCCCCTGGCTCCCCACTTCCACCCTGCCTTCTCCCCAAAGCTGAGATCTGGCAGCCAGGAAAAGCAGAGGGAATGAACAGGCTGGCTTCATCCCCTTTCATAAGATAGGGAATGAAGGACAAATTCCAGGAAAACACACAGCCTATTTTCCTGCAGAGATGATAAGGGGCAATCGCATGGGTTGCCAGCTCTTGCTCTTGAGCTCAAGAATGCTTTCAAACTCACTCTGACAGTCACCTTTTCTAATGGTCAGCAATATTGTAATCCCTCAGAGACATGTTTTGTGACAGCACCACTGTGCCCATGAAAGAGCAGGAACACGAAAGCCACACTACGGGTATGTTTGCTCTGTTTTGTTAGCTTGAGACTGAGCTTGCCCAAAAGTCACAGCCTCCTGTGCATCAACACACTGTGGCTGTAGCCCAGAGCAAGCTGGCAAGGGAGCAGGGGATGGCTTGTGTCTCTGCTGAGAGCAATACTAAGGTTTCCCTCAAAGGTATCTACAAGGGTGGGTGAAGAAAACTAAGGCCAATGTATTTTGTAGAGTCCTGACTTGATGAGAACTATATTATCTGGGGCTTGTGTCTACAATGCACATATGGGCCATCAGAACTAATGAGTACTAGTCTATCTCAGCTCCTCAAGTGTAAGACAGACACCACATCATTGTGTAACTAGGGATTCTAGTGCACTAGGAGCCAAATGGAACCAAGGAAAGAGGAGGGCAGGATAGACCAAAGTGTACTTACAGACACCATAGCCACAAGCCTTGGTTTGTGAAGTAAAACCAGGAGGTGTATCACTCACAAGCTGTAGCTAACTGCACACCTTCATGCCATCTTGGTACCTTCTTGGACCCAAATAACCACATCCTTCTGGGAGGGAAGGTCTATGGGTCACACCTGCTTGGTACAGTAACTATGTCCCCTGCAGATGGCTATTGCATATCTTGCTTGTTTGTTGCTGTCAGATACTAGATAATGGTTCTTAAGAGTGGTAGAAATAGCTTATTTATTCTGTTTGGCATCTATATCCATTCCTTCTTAGTTCTCTTTTCTCCTCTCAACCCATAACCCCCTCCCCCAAAAGCCAAGCTAATGCCTTCCAGATGAGGTGCTAGAAGCTGCTAATTGCACCCGGATCCGTCCTGATTTGTGCTTCAGTCAGCAAGGCACCTCACTAATGGATCTGAGACTTGGCAGTGGGCCTGGGACCAGTGTCAAAGGAAATGGATGAGAGGGAAGGAGAGAGCAGAGGGTTAGAGGGAGAGCAGAGAGACCCAGAAAGGAAAACGATCCCTCCTCCTCACAGCAAGGGGCTGAATCCTGATAAGGGCTTGTGGTTGACCCCCAAGGTGAGGTGGTCGTGTGTGGGATGGCAGGCGGCAGAGGCACATTGCCTTCTCCCTGCACCGTGGGCTGCTCCCTGCTCCTGGGGGAGACTCTTGCTCACATTGGGGCAGTGAGGCAGAGCTGTGGCATACCTGGGCTTTACCAGCTCCCTGACCAGCCTGGGCTTGAGCTTCCCTGATATGGAGCTGGAGAGGAGAGGTGGGAGCAGGCAGGGTAAGAAAAGAAAGAGGCTCAGAGAGGAAAGAGAGAGAAGGGAAAGAAAGGGAAAAAGCAAGGCACAAAAGGGGAAAGGTGAGGAGGAGAAGTGAAGGCTGGAGAATATGGAGGTGGGGTATGGCACATTGATCTTGCTCCTGTACAGCCTGCAACAGCCACAGTGCTACCTGGGGAGGCTGTGCTAGCAGCCAGATGGGGCTGCAGCCTCCCCACAACCCCACACTCCAGGACCCCCAAGAGGACCATGTATGCTGTGCTGCCTAGGAGCTCTGGGACTCCACTGCAGAGTTGCAGGGATGAAGAGCATCCTATCAACATGCAAACCTCTAGGGGCTTCTCTTCCCTGGCTTTCCAGGAACTGCCTGAAGTGCAGGTCTGTTTCTGAATGTGTGGACAACACCAACACAAAGAGACTTGAGCAAAGTGCACAAGCAGCCAGGAGTCCGATTGGGCCTCTCCTGCAGAGCTATGTTGACACTTCACAGCACATTTCTGGTGATCACAGAGAGGAAATAATAAGGCTGACACCACCGGGACTTTTCTCTCTTAGTAACTCTTCAAACTGATCTGTCATCCCAGCTTGCTCTGGACTGAGAATCTGAAGACTTCCAGTGATACATTCCCCAGGACCTCTGTTTCAGCATCTCATCCTGGGGCTGAGGAAAAGGTTGTTACTAAGTCCTTGGGGGTTAGTTTGAGGGTGGCATCAAGCAACCTCCTTTCTGTGTGCTGCAGGAGACCACACAGTGATTCATCTCCATCATGAGATACCCCTCCAGCACTAAATCCAATGTCTTCTCCAAAGCATTTACAAAAGGGATTTTATTACACTTATCTTACTGGTGGAGAAAATGAGGGTCAGAGAAGCAAAGTAACATTGCCTAGGTTTCCACAAGGAATCCACGCCCCATCTGGGAGAGGACTTGTGAGTCAGAGGGTACCTGCTCTGCTAGACCATGTGCAGGTATAGCATGAAGAACCAGCAAAGCCATGAAGTTGTCAGAGAGGGAAGTAAGGTTCAAGGGCAGAACTGCACCAGACGGCTGGGAACTGAGATGTTTAAACCCACACTGGTGATCTGGATAGATGGGCACTTGGTCTCAACAAGTCCTCTTCATTGTGAAAAAAACAAACAGGGAGCACCTCAGTGGAAGGAAACAATCAAACAACCTGCAACTGCCAGGAGGGCCCTGGAGGTATGGTGCAGCATCTAGTAATCAGCATGATAATCATGGGAAAGATGCTCCAGGTGAAGGAGAGGTGCCAGGTTGAAAGCGGAACAGGACAACCAGAAGCAACCAACTGCAATGGGAACCCAGTTGGTTGGAACCAGTAAGACACTGTGCTAAACTCCCTTTGGCTGTGAGTCCCATTTTCATCAACTTTGCAATTCTTGGCAAAGATCAGAGGGAGTTTCCACTAGACTGTGATTCATTTAGTGGAATCTGATTGTGGCCAGCAGAGGAGGGAAATAGACAGACAGACTGACAGAGAGATGGTGAACTTTGAGTGGAGGCAAGACTGTCAGGCCTCTGCAGAAGGGGCAGAAAGAGACCTGTTGTCTGATAGGGATCTCAGTGGGCAATCTGCTGGGGGAAGAGGTGAGGAAGTAGAAGAGCAAACTAATTACAGTCATGGTGTGTGTTTGTATGTGCCTACAGACTGATTAGCTCATGTCTCCAAAGCACTTGGAGATGGAAACCAGTTGATTATCCTTATTAATTTTTCCCCTTTTGTGGTCCTGGTTATTTTTGGAGGCCATTTTAAACACAATGCACCACCCAGGTGTTGGCTGCCCCAAAGTCCTTTGGAATTCCCTGTGTATCTTTCTCCTCCCTTGCACAAAGGACAAAACAGTCCCAATGAGAGTGATTCCTTCTACCTGTAATGAAGACAAGTCAAAGAAAAAAAAAGAGGAGAAAAATAGCAAATCTCATGCTAGCATGCTCAAGTCACAAGACACTTACCACTTCTGCGCCTCCTGGGGGCCAAAGATGAGTTGGCTGCCTGTCTCTGCACTCACTGAGGCCCTGGGGTACTGGCAGACGGGCACCCATCTACAAAGGAAACAAAAGCATGATTGCTCTGCAGCTTGTTGCAGCACAGGTAAGACCTAGATTTAGCTTCTTTCCAATCTTGTTGCTGTGGGTACCCACCAGAGGACTCTGACGGAAACCCTAGTGAACATCCTGAGGCCATTTCTGACAACAGCAGCATTTCAGACTTCTGCAGTATAATAGGACAAGTCATTTTCCAAGGCAAACCACAGAAAAACCTAGCTTTAAACTTCATCTACCACCTCCTTACCCTGTTCCCAGATGGAAGGCATGGCTGCTGGGTGACACATGACCTGTTTTCTTCTGTCATCTTTGAGCTTCTAGTTTTTTTGAGAACTAGGGAAGAGGCTGTGAAACCCTTGGATGTGATTGAGGATGTTTTGGGATTGAGGATTTTGGGACTGACCATGCTCTTGCACCTGTGGTCGATGTGCAGGCAGAGTGGCAGAAGCACCAGGCAGCCTCTGCCCCAGGAGATGGGGACACAATCTGTCGTGCCTCTGGACTCACATGGAGGTTCAGCCACATAGCCACCAGCCCCTCCTGGATGGCTCTGGCCTGTGGACCCAAATGTTCTCCTCAGCCCTTGGCTCCTTACTTCAGGGCATGGGAGTGCTCTGTAGTGGTCTTCTGGACTTCAGGTGTTGCAGTGCTGCAGCTTCCTGAACAAGTCAGTGATGAGTCCCTTCAAAAACAGTATGGGAAAGGTCTGGCTGTGGAGAAATGCCTGATCCTTCCCTTCCCCTCCTTCTAGTTTCTTGTTGCCTGTGGCCAGGGCACTCCCTGGACATCCAGGTGGGAAGCCACAGTCCAAGAACTGGAGAATAAACAGTTTTTCAGCACTATGCCAAAGCGTTAAGTGCTGGGAAACCAAACCATGCACACCATGTTAAAATAAAGGGATAGCTGAAGACTTCCAGACCATGACAGGTTTGATCTGGCTTGTTTATTTTTTGGCAGGAGGGACCTAGGGAGGCCAGGGCAGGGACCAAGCATGTGTTATATGTGCCAGAGAGAGCATGTCTCCTCCAAGTCAGCTGCGTTCTGTCTGCTTTCACACGTGGCCCGTCAGTCCCATTATGGTGCCACGCTTTGCCTGGTGGGCTGAATGCAGGAACATATTTACCAGGTCCATTTCGATGTGATTTATGAAACCTCTCTGAAGTCCAATCTTTTCCTCCTCCTCTTCCTTTCAGGGACTTGGGGATTTGGTTGTTTTGGGGGTTGTTGTTTTTGTGGTTTGTTTTTTTTTTTTAATAAAGAGCATTTAGAGTTCATTTAAGGCAGAACCCCTTGATTTACTGTGCTTTGGTTTCAGGAACAAAAGACTTTAGGGGGAAAAGAGAAGCCATTTAGGTTTTTGAGTATTGTTTCCTATTACACCTCAGCCTCTCTGTGCAGACAGCAAGCATGCCATGGTGCAACACCAGCAAATGCTTGGCACCAGAAAGGACCCAAGTCAGTCTGGGCCACAGGTGCTCTGTCAGAGAGTCCCATTTTCTCAAGCAGGGAGTCAAACCATCAAGAAGCAGATCTCTGTGTTGTGCTGCTTCTATACCACATGGAGTTTGCTGAGATCTTGGGAAACAGCAAAGTTAGAACATAGGGTTTTGACCAAGATACAAGAAGTGGTGTCACAGATGTACAAAACAGAATTGAATGAAAGAGACTCTGCTTCAGTAAGGAAAAATGTATGTAACTCATAGCTTCTTAGATGGCAGGAAGGGTGCAGAAAGCAGGGTGCCTTTCAACATCTCTCTCCCAGTATCATACCCTATTATTTCCAAACCTCCAACAGTGTAGTGATACATCTGCCTGATTTTGCAGACCTAAGGACATCTACCCAGAAAGGTCCATTGCAGGAGGTGAGGAAAAAAGGGATTTCTTTATATCACTCTTGTAAAAGTGAGAAGAACAATGCAAGACTGCAAGTGAGAGCTGGTGAGAGGCAGCCAGAGGAAGACTCTGCCCCTAAGGACTGCAGCTTGTGTGTCTCTCCCTTTTGGCTAGTCACTTCTTCTAATGCCAGTTCCTAAAGTAATATTCCACCATACTTCCACAGCTGCTTGCCTTCCCCAAATCTAAGGGGCATGGTACTAATAGAATATCCTGTGTAGAAGGACTGAGTCACAGACTTAAAAAACAATTAGCAGCATGACTGAATTCCTACAGTCTGAGGAGCCGAAACTGGCTTGTTTTTTCCTGAAGCCCAGGTATGGCTTAACCAAAAAGTAAGCCTATGTGTTTCTTTTTGCTGCAGCATATCCTAGCCTAAAATCTGTCATCTGCCCTCTGTATACTTTTCATAAGAGAAAAATGAAGTGTTGTAGATGAGGTAGAGGGTCAGATACACACTAAATTATGTAAAAAGCACACCCACACTTAGATAATTATATTTGGGCCTCTCAATATCCTGCTGACAGGAATTCAGAGTGTCCACGAAGGCATCACAGGAAAAACCTACATGGTCCTCTTGTTCTGTAAGAAAACCACCAGATAAAAATTTCTGCTAAAGCTATCCAGTGATACAGCTCAGGGTGCCTCACTACACTGGGAAATCAGAGAGCCAACTTTAACAGCTAGTGCCACCAAATGAGTCAAAACCTCAAGAGTAACTTTATACCTATGGTTCTGCAAGCAAGACTTGCATGCTTCACCAGCAACAGAGCAACAACAGCTTCAGAGCAGAGCGAGGCTGCTGGCTCCTTAGTGGTGTCAAGAAACTGCCCCAAGACAAGACACTACTCTACGCAACAGTCAAAGGTCAAAAACAGAACCCATGGGGAAAAGCAGTTTGTGCCTATAAAAAACCCCATACTCAGGTATTCTCTCGCTACCAGGGCATCAGCAAAAACTTGGCACTGCTCTGGATCCTACTCAGAGCACAGATGATAGAAAATCGTCTCCAGTTCTCACCATCTGCACTGGAAAGAGAAAAACTGAGAAGAGAAAGGATGCGGACAAAGGCTAGCGGGACAGTCAGGGGAAGAGAGTGCCTATCATGGGGCAGAAGACTTGATTTATTTTGCCCAACAAAATGCAGACTGAGAATGGATATGATTGTTCTTGGTAAACACATCAGAGGGATAAGCACCAGGAAGGGAGCAGAGCTATTTAAGCCTTGGAACAATGTTGGCACAAGAACAAGTGGGCATGCTCCAGCCAGGAATAAATTGAGACTGGAAATAAGAAGAATAGTTTAAGCCTCAGAGCTGTCAAGTTCTGGAAGAGCCTACTAATTGGGGTAGTGGAAGAATCTTAAAACTTGTTAGGATTGTTTGGAGAATCACATTTGTGTGAAAGATTGCACAATGTGATTGCTGACAATAGCATGGGCCGAGACATGGTAAAATAGGAGATCCCTTCCAGCACTACATCCCTACTGCAAAGCACTCAGGATTGATTTCTTTCTCATGTGTTCATGTTAAGGCAGGAGACTTGCAGAATCCTTTGCCATCCAGCCCTGCGGTGAAGCAGTTTGCAAGCCAGTTGCAAGCAAGGAGATGAGGAGGATACTTTCTCAGATGGCTGGAGATGATATGATGGTTCCTACTAATGAGCTGTGATGAGAAACGTGTCTCTTGTCCCAGGAGGAATACTGCAGGCATCGCAACAGGCCACAGCCAGGCAGCAGGGCAGAAACAAACAGCTGAGGCAAAAAGCTGAAATTCCAGAGAAGAAAACCAAGTGCAGGCATTTGCTCATTAGAGAGCGACGGCCTTCATGTCTTCTTTGTCTTTTTGAAGGCAATAGAGGTTGAACAATTACCAGGGAAAATTTACATAACCCTTTCTGTCATTTTGGGCCATGGCAGCTTTGCAGCAAGCCCTAGGATCACCAAAGCCATTCAGGCCAGGAGTCAGCGTCAGCAAAACGGTGATTTTCTGCAGTCATATACTCCCTTCTCTTCTTAATGAGAACTCCCACCCTGTCTACCCAAAAACATGTGCCTCCTTGTTAGTGCCCTCTGCTCTTTTCAGCATCTCACAATGGAAACAGTGCTGGCAGCCTTTGGCAAACTTTGATGATCTCACCTGATCCACCCTGACCCAGGGGCTCAGGTGTGAAGCAACAAGCCCCTGTCCTGACCCGGAGAAGGTTCCCAGGGTGAGGGAACTGCACAGCAAGAAGTGACACCCCTGGGAGCTGAAGGCAGTACTGCAAGAAGGAGCCAGCTAGCAAGCAGCCACCTCAGGCTTGAAATCACTCCTCTGTGCTCAACATGAAGGAGAAAGCTTGCTGGGCAAAAGGATCCCTGCACAAGGCAGACAGGACAAGACTGAGGTGCCCCAGGCAAAGACCAAGGTGTATGTGTTCCTTTGCATGTGGGAGCATCACCTCTCATCCCTGCTGGGCTTCCCCAGGGCTGTATCTCCAAGCCATCACTGGGCTTACATGTGTTAAACCCAGCATTAGAAGCAGCCTTATAGCAAGGGATGATCAGTTTTTCTACCCCAGGCAAGCCAGCCAGCAAAGCTGGTGCAGCCTCTGCCAGAGCTTGTGAGTCAGGAGGCAGGTTAGTGCAACTCTGGGGGGCTGTGCCCAGTGCCCAACCCGTGGCAAGACCCCCATGCTGGGCATACTTCACTGCGGGGATGTATGCTGAGACCAGTCCTTGTCTGGATGGACTGAGCTGTCCTCAGTAGATACAGGCAGAGCCCAGACAGTGGTCTTATGTGGGTCACCAGACAGTGGTCTTACATGTGTCAGTCCAGGAGAGAGGATACTGACAAACTGTCCTGCCAAGCAGTTCCTCTCATCCTCCAAAACCAGTGGCAAAACCAGAATGCTACAGCTCTCTGCTGCTCCTATGAGTCCTCTTGGCCTCCTGCCATGGGTAACCCAATCCAGTTTAAATCTCGGTCTCACTTAGCTGCAGCTAAGCAGATGGAGGGGCTTGTGCTCAGAGAAACAGCGGCCGTTCTTGTCTTCGGGGACTCTGCCTGAGACAGTGGGGGACTGGAAAGAGGAGCAATAATTCAGTGGGTGCATAAGAATGAATAAATGTTACAGCAGCTGGCTAAAGCACGGTCTTCCACATGAGCACCATAAGATCAAGCTCTAAATTCCCTTTCTTTAGGTCACTGCACACGCACACACAAACTCCCTCCATTCTCCTTAGGAAACTAAAAGAAAGGAAAAGCAATAATAAAATATTTCAGATGAGAGAGAAAGAATTCTCCGTGATTGAGAACACTTAATGAGAACCAGCTGCCTGAGCAAGACCAAAGGCCAATCCTGCTGGGGTTTTGTTGACAGGGTCATTTTCCGCAGGTACCTGCTGAGGAAAAGGGAGGGATGCTCAGGAGACAGTGCAGAGGAGGAGGAGGAAGGTGAAGGAATGCATTGCACAGTGTTTTACCTCCATGCAACCCCAGCTCCCCCTTTCCCTCTTTCAAGAAACTCTTCAAGTTCTTGGAGAAGAGCCATGACAGGACAAAATGAGAAAGCGAGAGCAAGAGTGGTACAAGCATGTGGGTGGCTCTATCTGAGCAAAAGGTGGGTGGGTGGAAGAAAGGAAAGAGGAGCCCAAAAGTTCAGCGCATGAAACAAAAGCCAAGGCTGGCCTTCTGCTCCCCTTCCTGTTCTTCCTGGTGACCAGACAGCTGCAATTGAGATGTAACTGATACACCAGGAGCTGCAACCTTGGGCTGGCGCTCCCTTGTCTCCTCCTTGATGGTCTGCTCACTGCTGTTGTGCCCATGGTGATGACAACTGCCCAGGCATGAACCCACCTGTGCAGAGCTGCTGCCCCGCTACCAAACCTGGCCAGAGCAGTCAAACCTTGCCAGAGTAATCCCCAGGATGGGAAATTTTAGTGGCATGAAATGGGGAGTGCTTTCAAGTCGCCCTTTCCCCTGCGGGTAGTAACTGGCTGCATGGACCTGCCCACACTGCCACCTACGTGTTCATGGGATGGCAGGACCCAATTGATGCCCTGCTGCCTCTGTGGTTCCAACCCTTCCAGGAGGAGCCCTTATTCCTGCAGGATCTGGTGCACTGCTTGGTTCTGTGCTCGACACAGCCCAGGGCCACAACCTTGGCCCAAGCCCATCTTGCAGGGTCCTGCTTTTCAAGGGATGTGCTCCTGTCCCTGTACCCTTATCCACTCCCAGTTCAAAGCCTTGGAGATCAACATCAGGAAAGCTTGTCAATTGCCTGCCTCTGAACAGTGAGACTTGGGTTGACCAGTGCTTTGAGCATAGAGAAGGCTGGAGCTACCATTTTCACATTGGAAAACATAATAAAACCTTTTCAAAATGCACCAAAAGTTACTCTGAATTGGGTGATGTACTCTGGGTAAATACTTGTATGGAAACAGTGCTATTAGGCTAGCTAGCAATTCAATAGGCTTTTCTTCTTCCCTTTCTTCTTTACATGAAGCTCATCTTTCAACTAGAAGAGGTAGCTCATGTGGGCAGTGTTTTTGCCCAGCTTTTCCTGATCTTTGTACTCTCCTTTCCCTGGTTTCTGTTCACAGTCCTTAATGCAATTGTATCTCTAAATGGTTTCCTCAAAAACCATGAGGCAGATTCCCCTGTTCTCTCAAATCAGGAGTTAAGCCTAAACATCATGATGAACCACATGCCCCTCTCCCCCACCATGTTTTAGACAAGTGGGATTTTGGTTCCAGCTTTTGAGCTCCAAGGATTTATATTTTTCCACCACAGGAGGAAGTCCCAGTCCTGGAGATTTTCTTGGTTCAAACAAGCAGGGGCAGGCAGGGAAAACGCTGATGGAGGAGTCACTGGGAAGAGAGGCAGCATCTCTGCGCATACAATGTTTTCTGCGTGCTGAGCACCTGAGATGCCAGGGTTCAACTGGACAGTGCCCACAGACCCTGCTCCCCTCCAGGAGCGCTCCGGCACTTCTGTGACATTTCATCAGTGCTAATGCAATGGTAGGGGAGGTAACACAAACCTCATTGTAGATGATGCTTTGACATGGACTGCGAGATCTCAGTGCAGCAGTAGCTAGAGCTACAGGTTGGCAACGACACTACCTGTCACAGAGCTCTGGGGAGGAGACGTCTAATAGTCTTGGGCTGAGAAGAGGGAATACATTAGAAAGCTGTGGCACGGATCTGATTTTCCATTCAATACCCCCATGGTAACTCAAGAAGAAGGTAAATTGCAACTGCAACAGCTCACTAGCAGCCTAACATTTCCTCGTGGTCCTCCTGAGGTGTGGAAAGATCTCTGCAGAGTGAGGCCCACGAAGAGGGGAAGCATGCAGCAAAAGTTTTGGAAAATTGCCCTGCAACCTCCTTCACCATTACCCTTCCCCTTACCAGCGTGTCATCCCCTTCTTTTCGGTTCAGTGCACTCGTATGTGTGGGGGCCCATAGCCACAGAAGCAGGAGCTGCTCCCTCTTCACCTATAACTTCATCTGCTGCTTTTCTTTCCAAAGGAAGCAGCAAATAAATCCCAAGCTCCAGTGCAAGAATGGTTTCCAGTCTTGACTGTACCTCCCTAGGGGCAATCCAGCCTGAGCCCCAGGCTTTTGCCATGGAGCCCCTGCTGCTCCCTAAAACTGAGCAAGACTACTGCCAGTTTACATCAGCAGTCAAGTGACCATCTGTTACAAAGGCAAAATACGATTATTATCTTTAGGTGCATAAAGTCTCCGGTGTAGTGCCAAAGGTAATAATAATGTATTATTAAGTTTTTTCAATTATGTGGATCATGACAATACTATGACAAGACTGTTGGAAACAACCTTCAAAATGAGGTGTGGGGAGCTAGCAACACCTAACCACATGCTGCTTTTTAATCCTAGTCCCACTGATGTTCAAAAGACTTCAGCTGGTGGAAGGGATACATGCCCCAGCCACTCTAGGTGCAGGATCTGACCCCAGGGCTGCCTCAGCAAGAGGATTTGAGCAGAAGTCAGAAGACCAAGACTTGCCCTCAGTGAGGCCACACTGCTGCCCCATACATTGGCCTCGAACAAGTCCTCCCTCCTCCTCACACCTCAGTTTTCTGCTCCTGAAGGCAGCCGTGGATCAGCTCCTCTTGCATACCACTGAGCATCCTCCCTCTCTCTGCTTCCTTCCTAACCTCCCTCCCTTTTTAATCAGGATTTGTACGTGGGTTTCCAGGCTTCCTGGCTGTCCCATCTCCTCTTTCTCCTGCATTGCTTTGATGTTAATTGTCTCCAGGGCTGGAGCGCTCCTTGGCTGATTAAGTCCAAGAGTGCTCCCTGGTTTTGTTGACCCATGAATGGGGGCCTCTTCAGTGCTCACTGGAGTGCGGGCTCATTGCCCCTCCTCCTCCCCCCCATTCAGTTTGATGGATTAATCCTGCTGTGTAAAGGAAAGTGGGATGGGAGGGGAAACTGAAGCAGCAGGAAAGGGGGGGAAGGAGGACAGGAGAAAGGGAGCAAGAAAGAGAAGGACTTTCGGCAAATGCTCGACTGCCCTTGCTTAAAATAACACCGTTTATTTAAGCAGGTCAGGCATACAATAGCATGAGAGGGGCTGCTACTCAGATCATGGGACCCCGTGTATACTGAGTAAGAGGCTGGAGAGGGTGTTAGCCAAACTCTGAAAGCTGGTCTGTTCTTTCCCAACGTCTCCATCTCCCCCCAACACACACACACACGCTTGAGCCTCCTCTTTTCCTTCTCCCTCCCCTTTACACACTGGAGCCCTTCGCCTTTTTGGCAGCAGCACAGCTCAGAGCCAGGAATGGTAGGGCTCTGAGAGAAAAAGGGGGCTCCAGCTTGCTGCCCTGGACTCACTGTCCTGGCAGGCAGCTGGGAGAGGAGAGGCTGCTGGCCTGACAGCACTTGCTTGCCACAAGTGTCTGTGTGATGAAATGGGTGCCAGTGATTTGTAAGGACTTGTCCTAGTTGCCACTGCTGCCTTGCTGGTGGCCCAAGTGTTCCCTGCTGTGGCACAGGGTATCTGCAACACTTTTGGTAGAAAGATACTCTTCCTGCTCCTTTTTGTACAAAACAATTGCTTTCATTCAGAGGTGAGACTCAAGTTTCTGGGGCAAAAATAGCAATATCAGTGTCAACTGGCTGAGTGGGCTGCTGACTGTGTTGGGCTTGCTCTTCACTCCACTGAGGATAAAGTCCCCCCACCATGAGCCAGGTGCTGGGCTGCTCATAGCCTGTGCCTCTTGCTCTCAATCTGCAGCACTCCTTGATATTGCAGTCCTTTGCCTCTTCATTTCTGACCCACCAAGGGATGACTTGGTCTCTTCTCACCAGGGACAGACAAACTAAGGGTCAGGAGGTCAAGGGAGCCCCACAAGTGTCCCAGCCCAGGCCAGCTGAATTGTCACTTGCAAGTGGCTCTGGTCCCTGAACCCAGCCGATGCCAGCAGTCTCCCTCCTCTGAGCAAGATCAATCTAGTCACTACATCCTGTGCCTCTCCCTTTCCCACCTCCTCCTGCTCCAGCCTCTGTGCTATTGGAGCCATGGGGAGCTGCCCCCCCTCTCTGGTTACATCCATACTGAATATAGAGAGTTACGCTCAGGGAATGAAAAGACTCTCCCCAAGGCAGACCCATGCAATTTTTCAGCCTTTCCCTCCACGGCCACTTCCCCTTCTCCATCCCCCCTGCCCCAGCTTCCCCTGGACGGTGGCAGCAAGGGGCCGCTGGTGTTGGCAGGGTGCTGCCTGCTGCCTGGCAGGCTCTCCTGGTTGGCCTGCCAGGCTTTTCAGGGCTCGCTCTCACTTTCCAGAGGCTGGAAGTGCAGAGCAGGAGACGGGCTGCCTTGGCAGCCTCACTGTTTCCAAACATTGAAAGGCAGAGAGAGAAAAGTCTGCTTCTCCCGGCTCACCAAAGCCACCACCACCGTGGATGCTGGCCAAGCTCTCCTAAAAATAACCACGGTGCTACTGGACACGCGTGCTTCTCAGGGACAAAGAAGGACAATACACTCTGGGGAAGTAGGGATGGAGCAGAGTAGGGCGGGGGGAAAACTTGGAGCTTTTTCCTCCATCCCCCCTCTCACCAAATAAAGCTGCCTGTGTTGTCCCAGCAGTGCTAGTCAATAGCGACCAGGGACATTTCTCTCTGTTTGTTTTCACAAGCAAGATCCAACCAGTATGTTCAGAATAGCTGCAAATTGCCTTTTCCCAGCTGGGAACACCTCGCTCCCTGTTGTGCTCACATGTGTGAAGGAGCGTGTGGCAGGCATCGTGATGTGGGTTACCGTGGCCCAGTCCTGCAGATGCCTACAGCCAAGATCTCTCCCTACTCTACCTCTGCTTCCATGAGGTGTGAGCTCTACCGTGCTGGGATTGCCAATTGTCCGACTCAGACGTGACTGCAATGCATAATTAACACATAGGAGTAAATGAAAAGTGTGTGACTGGCACAGGAGCCACTGGCCATGAGGAAATGTCTCTCTAGCTGTGCTGGCCAGCTTCAACACCATAGTCCTGGTGTAGATGCAAATACATTGTGCTTTTAATCCACTATTCCCTGGGCAACCACACTGATGCCTCTAGATCAGCATGGGGCACATCAGGTCCTTCCTACACTTCCACATCCGCTCTTGGTATAGGCAGCAAGTCTGATTTTGAATGCAACTTCTGGTCTCCCCTCCAAGTGCAATGCAGATCCACTTGGTATAATGCAGATATACTTGCTTGTAAAGATACCTGACATGTGTTTCTGCTTGAAACAGGAGAAGTAAGAGGAGATAAAAAAACACGTGTGATCTGGGGCAGTCTCTTCCTTCCTGCTGTGTCCAAGACATCTCCCAGCCCCAGCTGGTGGGTCAGCACAGACAAAACATCCAAGTTCTCTTCTTGGCAGGAGGGCAAGAGTAACTAGAAAAGCAAAGCCATATTTTACCAGCAGGAAAAGGCAAAATCCTGAACACGCTGGATGTTTCCATGGGCTGGAAGAGGTTCCACCAGCTCAGGCTATCCATGAAGCTCTAACACACTTTCTCTCCAAACTGTGCCCTCACTAATTGTTTCTTGGTGGGAAAAAGCCAATCACAATCAAAGGCCAAACAACAATCTTTCCCAAGTCTGGTAGATCTGCTGGGACACCTTGTAGATAAATGGACAAGGTGTAAGCAAGAGGTTGGGTGTTTCTCATCCCTGCAGACAAGGCTTCTTTTCTTTCAAAATAATTCAGCAAAATTGATGTGAATTTCCTAAATGTTTCAGGTGACCCAAATTTTGGGGGTTTGGCAGAAAAAAAGCTACCACAAGAATACTGTGTTTCAGCTGAAGCAATTTGCCTTGCTCTAAATCTGGAGGGTTTTGGTGGTTTTGAGTTTTGGATTTTTTTGTAGGAGGAAGAGAAGTGGTTTTGGCACAGTGAATCTCTGTCCCAGCAGATACATATTTGTTTGTCTATTTACAATCAGGACAATCTGAACCCTTTAGCAGATGTAACTGAGTTAAGGCATGAACATGAATTTAGAAAACAATATGACCCATGATTTGTAAGAAAGGCTTGGAGGCAAAATCCAAATAATTGATATCATAAATCCTTCAGGATATTGTTGCAAGACATTTGCCACCTCAGAAAAAAGTCAGGGTCAGTTACTTACATGCCTGCATCTACTTTTGAGGCATATCTTTGGATGTTGGTTCTTGCAAATGTCAATGTATAAGTTAAGGCAGACACTATTTGGCATATGTTCTACTCCCAAGGTATTTCAAAGAGTATTTGCCAGATCCGTGAGAAACTGCTAAGTGCTGAAGCTTCAGTGAATGATGTTTTAATTTGGTCTGAGAGCTTGAAAGAACATCTTGAAAGACTTAGACAAGTCTTAAAGAGTATGAGAGAGAGACTTAAAACCAAACTATAAAAACCTCCCCTATATCTGATGTAATAAGTTCTTTAAATGAGGCATAAATTGAGCAAAGATGGCTTAATTGGCAATGTGGATAAAATGTTGAAATGTTTAGCTCCACAAAACAGAGTGGATCTGTGACAATTTATGGAGATGATAAGCTGGTTTTGACAAAATCAGTTCCAAATGCTCAGGGAAGGTCTGATTTTGCAAGGTGGTGAGCATTTATTTTTTTTCCCCTCATCCAGAACAACACTTAAACATACGCTTGATCTTGCAGATTTGTCATGCTTGCTTCTGGGGCAGGATGCTACACAACATGACATTTAAAGAAAGCATGCTGGCCAGAGGAAAGATCATCTCTTAATCATGTAATGGGGACCCAGAGGAGTCTGTCAGGGAGCCCTCATTTCACTCACCCTCTACCTTTGCTTAATGGGTACAAAATAGGAAAAGGTTTTTTGTCTTTTTTGTTTTCATGGTACCTTTGTGAAACAAACGTCTACCAATAAGGAGGTTTGCCAGGATGCCACAAGAGAGGGGATCATCAGCCAGGGCCATGCAGGACGCAGAACAGAGATGGCAGAGTTGTGTAGGGGCTGCCACCATCGCAGCGGGGAGGGTGGCATGACCAGAAGATGGGCACCTTGCCTGCTTGGAGTGCCACTGGACTTGCCTGCTGGCTGAGTGTGCACAGCATTGGCATCCAAGAGGAAAAGTGAATTTGGAAACAGGCTGAGACCAGACTTACGGCTGCTGCCCTCCCCGAGGTGACCCATTTCAGCCTCCCTCGCACTGATGAATGCCTAATACAGACCACATTAACACATTGCGTGTCCCACTGCCACTGCTGCCACCTCTTCCTCCCAAGTTCAGAGCTGGGATGGCTTGTGTCTCACCCGAGTGCCTAAAGGTTACTTTTCACATAAAAACATATGCACTTATGTATGATTTCTACAAAGAAAAGCAACTTTCAAGAATGAGCCTGCAGAAAAGGAGAAAAAACCCCAAATTGCCATTCCTTATAGCGTTGCTTCTAGTGCAGGCACATACTAGGGCAAGACACCGTTTGAGAGCAGACAAGGTTTTGTTAACAGGAGTGACTCCTCCCTTGACCCAGGTTTTTCTGGGCTTGTTTTCCTCCAAGCAGCACATCACAAAGCTATCTTCTCCCTCTCACCTCTCCTCCCCAGCCCAGGTTGTAAAATAACGAGTTTCTTCTTATTCTTGTTATTGCTGAATGGCAGAGGTCTGGAGCCCTGTGAAGAGAAGGGGGCAGCCTAATTAGGGAAACGAGAGCCATCCTTAATGAGCACTCCTGACTAGGTGGGGATTTAAAGAAAAAGGAGGGGGCAAGGGGGAGAGAGGTCAATTCATACAGCTTTCTCTTCCCTACCCCCACCTCCTGCCGGTCCCCTCCTCCCCGTAAACCTACTGCAGTTCGGAGTCTGAGCTCAGGGGCTTCTCTACATCATTATCAATTATTGAACTATATTTTACTGGCTTGCCTGACTTTGCAGGGGGTAATTTCATTTCACCTCCTTCGCTAATTTTATTCTGTGAGGGTATGTCAAGTGTTAGACTGTTCCTGTCCCTGAACCCTGTGGTGTCTTTGTGGGTGCTCTGGAGTCCTTTCTGGGTGACATCTCATCAACAGGGTGGTGCCTGAGCAGGAGTGACAGCCAGTTGTACCAAAACCTTTGGGCGCCCCCCAGAATGATCTGGTGGGTGTTCAAAACACACTACATCTGTGCATTGATCTGCTCCACAGATAACCAATGTGGCTTCATTTGTGCTTCCTCTGAGCAGTGTAGATGATATTGATGCCTGCACCTATCTTAATGAAAACTGGGCTCTACATGCATGGGTGCAGGAGATACACCTTTGCAGCTAGATCTATCAGGACCTGTACTGACCACAGTTGGACATCTTTGTCACTAGGAACTACGCCATCAGGGCAGACAGCACGTCCTGACCATGAACATTTAAGATGCCCTCCATGTAGTTCTGGTACCCCATAATTCAACATTAGTTGCTTGCTACAGTCTTCCTTAGTTGACGTAAGTGTCTCTGAGTTCCCCTGAGTTCATCCCATCCCATATGTACATTGGCAGGAGCTGAAAGCCTCATGTGTGGAAATTCAATTGCAGAAAATTTCTCATTCCCCATCCGCCCTCTTGAATTTCTCTCCTGTTCCTTTCCCTTGCTCTGCCTGAGCTGTAGCCAAACACCCCCGCTCTTTGTGAAACTTCAGCTCTTGAGCCTTCTCTGCCGTAGACCGGTCTCGCCTCTGTCTCCTCAAGGGAGAAGAGCAGAAAGAGCAGGTTGTGAGATGCACCCCATCTTGGCGGAGAGCAAGAGATATCTCCTGAGAGCCTGATACTCAGAGGTGCTCTGGGAGAGGCTGTGAGCACATGGGGCTGGCTGGGTTTCTGTTTGCCAGCCTTGTCCTCCTGAACGTGCCCCAGGTCGGCATTAGGCAGTCACCTCCAGCAAATCCTGTGATGTTATTTGCAAAGATCTGTCAGAATCCATGCCCAGTTAAATCATCACATGCTGAAATGCTTAAACAGGCTTCCAAGGAGAGAGCTTGCAGCCAGAAGTGTGGGAGGAACGTAGTCTGACAGAAAGGAAATAAGCAGGGAACATTTTACCCATAAAAGCACTTTGCTTTCTCTTTGCTTCATAAATCAGCTTTCTCTGATCTCATCCAAAAAAAGGCAGTTAATTCCCTGCTTCTCCCTGCCTGGGAGATGTATTCTTTTCTGTATTTGGATCTTGCCTCAGAGAAATTAAGAGACCTAATTGTTTCCACTGCTCCTTCCAAAATCAAGGAACAAAATAACATCAGAATGAAGGCCCTGGGCCACACCTTCCAAAGTGCTGAGCTCTTTCCTTCAGGAGGCAGCAGGAGCCCAAAGCTCTCCCTACCTGCAAGCGTCAGGTTGCTCACATGGGTCCCTAAACCCAGGGACCCCCTTGCTAGCACCCAACACTAAAACCTTTGGCCCAAGCATCATTGCTGAAGGACAGGTAGAGGCAGATGAGGAACGAACACCTCACTCCTTTGGGGAAGAAGTCTCTAATGAGGTATTCTTGCTGCCTGTGGTGGAACAGGTCAGGTGGATAATTATTCATCAGTAGGAGTAAAAGATTTAATCAGCCTGTAGTGCGTTGGTCACAGAGTAAAGACTTGTGTCCAGCCACACCAATTCCTGCTCCCATGTACTAAGCATGGAGCATTCCTCCAAGCCTACCAGAAATGTGTCTTTTTATCAGATCCATTTCTCTTCTCTGTTTATGGCTTGAGGACGCCAGGGCCCCTCTGGACTATAGTTTGAACTCATTTAGCATTTTTTTTGTGGGTGAATTTCTTGGCTTACCAAGAAAGTCTTGGCACAAGAGACAGTTCCTTTCTGTTCCTGCCCTGACATGTAGACTTCCTGGTGCTCTCTCTTAGCAGAAATGACCCTGTCTCCAAAGCAGATGGCCTTGGCTTTACAGCCACCTCTGATGACCAAACAAGAACAGGGCCTGAATAGTGAAAATAAGGGAAATTTAACTTCCATTGCTGGGTCCAGAGGGTGTGCTCAACTTGCACTCCTGTTTTTCTCTTGATTAATGTTTTTCTCCCCCTTGACACATGCACTGTACCCTACGCATTTCTTGGTTATTATATAGGGAAGCAAAAAAAAAAAGCAAAGAAAATGGGAGGAGAAAGGGGATCGGCATTTCTGAAGCAGTGGTGTTTCAGTGAGGCTGTAAAAGCCAGTGGCGTTAGATGAGCACTCCCAAACAGGTGAAAGGCTGAATTAGAAGCCAAAGGAAACATGCATCTGGAAAGTCTTGAAATAAAGGCATCCCTTCCTAGAGCTCTTCTCCGACAGCTGTTTAACTGGAGGTCTGGCACTCTAAATCTCATCCGTCTTAAGACGGAGGGACTCTACTGGTGCCAAATTATGACAGGGGACAGTGTGCCCCTGGGCATCTGAAAACATTCAGCTGTCCCACAGGAGGTCTGACATTAATACTGACATGGAGAGAATACTCCTCTGGCATCCTCATGACTCTGCCATGGTACTTGTATGTCAGGACATGCTCCTGCAGTGGTGGCGTGCACAAACCTACCTCTTCTGCTGGTTTGCCGAGTCCTCCAGCATGGAGCTGTGGTTACCACCAGTATGGGAGAGTCCCATTAAACATGTATTACCCAGAGCCTTTGTGCAGTGTTTGTCTAACCAGAGAAAGTTTGCACAGCCTGTGGGGTGGGATTTTAATAGAAAATTAAACCATTGTTGCTTTTTCACCCCAACATACAGTTGCCAGGTCTCTCATCCCTTGGTTCCCTACCCCTTCTGGACTCTGGCAACACCTATAAAAGTCTAGGAAATCTCAGCTACAAGCCACTTTCTGTCCATTTTAATGAGAGAGAAGCATGTTGAGTCCAGTGTTCATTTTAAAGGATTTTTATGATTGTGGATGGTGCTTCCTGGGAATAAGTTGCCATACTATACTTCAGAAATGCAGTGATGGGTGGTGGATGTTGGTGGTACCTCTATGTCTGCCCTGGCCTGACAGCCCCAGGTTTGCTGTGGCTCTGCTAGCAGGAGGAGTACCACTGTGTGTTAACCCCTGCCAAACATTCCTCCCATCTGCAAACCGAGTAGATGTAGCACTCAGAAATCACACCACTGCATCCAAAGAAATGCCACCATGTTGATTTTGCCAGACTTAGAAGCAAGAACATAAAACTGAGACTTTTATACCCTGGTAGTGCTGTAACTACTAGGCTAGTGGCCTCATAGGCCTATAACTGACCACTACAATTGTCATTAAATCTGGGCCCTGCATTCATGGAACACCAGACCATTGAAACTATATGTTAAATATGTGTCCATGTTTCATTTTCTGAGCTGGAACACTGGCTGCCTTCATTTTTCTGTTGGATTTCTTTCCCTCATGCAAAAAAACACCAAAACCCAACAACTTAAAGGTTCGTTTTCTCCCCAGCATGGAATGAACTCAAATGGCCAAACCTCAGCATTTTTCACAAAGTGTAAGCCTTATTTTGCAGCCAGCCGAAGAGGGAGTGGAACCTGGGCTGGGTGTGTGAGTGGCTGTAGAGGCAGGTGAAGATACGTGGGGAGTCTGCATATGTGTAGCAGGTGCACAGACGCTTGAAGAGAGGGAAAGCATGGATGTCACATGGTTGGATGTGCAACATGCTTGCACGTATGTGTAGGGGTGTATGCACACATACACACACACGGATGCATGTATAGATAGCTAGTCATTTTCATGAGTGTCTGCCTGAGAGGAGCCTGGGTGTGCAGGTCTGTGCAGAATTGGGTATGCAGAAGCGCTCTCTGGCTCCTCTGTCAGTTTAAAGACTTGGCAGCAGAATGAGGACAGTCACTGAAAAGCCTCATTTTCTGTGCTGAGTTCATCTGGGGGACTGGGCTGTGTGCTGTTTCTGAGCCTCCCTCTTGTACCTGCTCTCAGATCCTGTTTTGCTTTGTAACTTTCTTCATATTTGCTATTTCTTCCTTTCCCTCTCACTGGCTCCTTTTCTGTTATTCCTCTCACGTTTCCTCCCTCTGCCTTTTAAAATATTTTTCTCCCTTCTTTTCATTTCTATTCCTTCTCTCTAGGTCTCTCCTCTTATTCCTCCCACACTGGTATCCTCTGCTTTCTCTGCCTCCCTCCAGCCCCCCACCCTTGCTCTCTATCCTGCCTCTTTTTCTCGCTCTCCCATCTCACATGCCTTTGTTTTCCCTTCCCTCTCCCCCTCTGCTCGGCCTCTCTCCCCTCTTCTCTCCCTCCTGCTTCCTCACTCACTTCTCTCTCTGAAATAAACTTCCCCGTGTGAAGCCCCTGGCTGCCTTCCAGCCTCTGATGAGATGAAGGGGTCCCTGGCATTCGCTCAGCTCTCTGCTCCATAGGGCATTGTAACCACTGGTACCAAGGCTATAAAATCTTTAGTGTCTCTAGGAAAGATGACTGTAAATTCTTCAGAAGTCCCACCATGGGCATAAAGATTCCCCCCCACCTCTCCCCTCCTTCCCTGGGCCTCTGTGAAAGGGGCTATGTAGTAAAACAAGGGGCTCACTCCTCCCCTTTGCTAAAGCCCCAGCTCTGATCAGGATTTCAGCGGAGCATGGCTCTGCCCATTGACTTCAAGAGGAGATTTCAGTACCCTGCAGAGTGGAGAAGCAGCTCTCGCCACTCTTTTGGTCACTTAGGTATTTGACTTTATAAACATGATTAAAAAATGCTAAGAAAGCGCTGAAGAGAGGGAGGCCTCCCCTCTAAATGTTGAGCAAACAGAAACACACAAAGCATTGTTAGGCTCTAAAAGATGAACCAGCCTCGGGCCAGCAAGGGAGTGTGGGGAAAGCAGGCAGTGCATTAAAAATAGGTTAATTCTCACATATTATGGATTTGCTTGAAGATCGCAAAGGGTAGCTGTTTTGTTTGTTTGTTTGTTTGTTTTTTAACTGGTTTCCAACGTGATGAATGCCAAGCCCCTTCTCAGGGGCATTCAGCAGGGAATTTAGCCAAGGCTTTGCAGAGACAGCACAGATTTCAGCTTTTGGCCCCAGGGACATGTGTTTAGCAATAGTCAGACCTGGTTACTGTCAGGCTGGTGGGTACATGGGACTCAGATGTGCACAAAGAGCAGAACAGACTACAGTAACACTTTTTTATCTAATGCATAAATTTCCTGGTGCTTGGAACAAGAAGACAAAGCACACAGCTTCCATGTGAAGAGTCATATGGCAAAGGCTTTTCAGTACCACCTGACAGGCCTCCCACGCCACACACAAAACACACAAGAAGCTCCCACCCCATGCTCCCAGCCATCACCAGCCCTGGAGCAGGACATCCCGCTGGGGTTGCCGTAAGGACTAAGAGCAAAAGAGACAACACACTGATGGTGGAGAACTCACAAGGTGCAACAATCCCAGCAGAAGGGAGCCTGAAGTATCTGTGTACTCATTTTCTGTGTGAAAGTCTTGACAAGCCTACAAATATCAGGCCCCATCCTTCCTAATGGGTTGTACTTTGGCCTGTGGAGGGGTGGTAAATTCCTGGAGCTTCCAAGCCAGTGATGAAGCTAACAAACCCACCTTTGCCTTCCCTAGACTATGGCACAAGTTCATTTTGCGTGATATGGGATGAGGAATTTGGGGCATTTATATTCTCATCAACTACTGCCCATAGTGCCAGGCTGTCGCTGCTTAGAGTGAAGAGGCAGCACTGAGGGGAACTGGGGGAGCTGTGAAGTTGGTCTGGCAGGATAGTGTGTGTAGGGGTGCCCAGGACTACAGTGGAGGCAGAGGGAATGTGGGCTGCAGGAAGAGGCTTTGATGAAATTGCATCTGTGAGAACTAGTGTTGAATTTTGTAGATAAGGGGTGCTGTGAAGTTGGCAGAGCCTTGTGGAAGGCCGTCCAAAGCACCTGGCTCTTTGGTTGTCGTTCGAATGGCAGGTTTGCCCAAAATGGAGGAAAGCATTGAGTGGAAGTTGCATGGCTCTTTCATTCTGCTGCTTCTTTTTGCTTTCCCCTTGCCAAGACCTGCTCCCCACTCTTCCAGCTGAAGAACTGCAAAGCCGTTTCCCACCTCCCCACTTAACTGCAGTTACAGGCAGCTCCTTTCATCTTCCTTTGCAGCCTCCTCCTTCTGGGGTGCTTTAAGCTTAGCCAAGCTTCCTCTCCAGTTACTGCTGCCTCCACAGCCTCTTCTGAGCTTTTGGTGTTTCTGACCTATTGTTTCCATGGGATCATGGGGATGAGCTTCATCGGGTCAGCTCCAGCACTGCTCTGATACTCCAGTTCATCCAGCTCTGCTGAAACCTGATGTGCTCAGCCTGTTGTACAGCAGTATGCATGGACCTGCCCCATGTGTTCAGCTCTCTTGCAATCTGGGTCCTGGTGGGTGCAGTGATGGAGTGGAGATCATAGGACCTAGGCTTTATTCTCAGCTAAGCTACTTTTTAAAGGGTGGTGCTTTGGATTGGGCCACATCTTGATCCATGCCTCAGTTTCCCCAGACATAAAATAGGGTTATATGCTCTGACTGATTTTGGCAACTGATCTCGTAGTTAGCTATTTACTGATGCATCTGATGGCCTCCATCTCTAGATGACCTCCTGCAGTTTAAAGTTGAGATGTCCAGGTCTGAAAAGCCTTAGGTGTGACAAGCCAAGACCAAGAAGGAAAGGTGTGTACCTGGGTGTTAATACCAATTCCTGTCCTCTGTGGCTTAGCAAAACCAAGGGGTTGTTCAACCTCTTTTCTATGGGGTTTCATGGAGTGATGTCCCCCACCCACTCCACGCTGCCTGCCTGGGAAGGAGCAACACCAAACACAAACCTCCAGCTCAGGGTTGTTAGTATGGGGAATGCAACAGCCAGTCTGAAGCCTTGGCTGGTTAGTGAGACCTTGCACAAAGCCAGGACGACTGTCCCTTGAGTGGGGGCACTCGTGGCTGGGACCACAGCATCAGCTAATCAGTGAGACAAAGGGAAATGGCCATGAAGGAGGGATGGGGTCACAGGGCCAGGAAAGGAGTGGGGTGACAGCCCCGAGGTGCCATGTGGGGTGAGAGCCTCCAGGCTGGATGCAGCCTCACAGGGGGATTGAAGTGTGGGGGCTGAGAGAGCCCTCTCTGTGGACCAGTGCTGGCTCTGCCCCACCATTTAGCCCAGGACATGTGCTGAGCTGGGCAGTGCTAATGGGGGAGGAAAAGAGGGGCTGCAGGTTACACCCTTCTTCACCCTCGCAGCAAATCCATCCCTTGGGTTTTCTCCAAACAGCCCACCCCTTGCCAGATATTTCGGCCACACAGCCCATAGAGAGAAGGTGCAGGAGTAGGGTGGGATTCAGGTGGAAGCATTTGTTCTGCGTCCTCCTGGTGGCCCTGAAACCCTCCAAACCTCATTTTTCAATAGGCCACCAAAATAACCACTAGATGTTTAATGACTTTCGATCTCTCCTGCCCCAGACTGGCTTTGAAACAGTGACTCAGATGCCAAAGTCCCAGTAGTGAAGTGGCTTTTTAATGACACAACTTGAGCTCAAATTCCAGGCACAGGAGGAGGCTTTGACACTGCTGTTTGTTTTCTTATTGGAGAAGTTCAAGAGAAGCTCAAGGCTTAAAAGCAAACCCTTGAAAGCAAAGCATTCCTAATCACATAAAAGTGTCTGTGCAGGCCAGGGCTGAAGAGAGGGCTTGTGACTTTAATCTTTGCATATCCCTTTCTTTCTTCAAGCATCTCTCCCTCTCACAGATGGGGACACGCACACACGCACACGTGCACACACAAAACTTTCCCCAACCCCAATAGTATAATGCTCCAGGAGAGGAAAGCAGAGGAAGAGGAGGAGGAGGAAGCCGGCCTGCCTGCCTGCCCCCATGCTGAGCCCGAGCAGACTTTGTAAGAAAGCTTCTCTCCATCTGCAGCCCAGCCCGGTGGGAGTCAATTAATTCTGAATAACCTAAACCGACAGAGGTATTTGCATTCACAACCTGACTGATGACCGTATAAAATTGATTTATGAATTGAAGTACTTTCCCTCCCCTTATCCCCGATTCAAGTCATAATTGATTATACGTGCTGCAGCAAAATTAAAGAAAAGAAAATTAAAAAAAGAAAAGAAAAAAGGGAGGCCCCACAGACGCTGCTCTATATTCTCAAGGTTTCCCGGGATTAGCCGATCTATTCATCATTTATTTTTTTTTTATTTAAAAAGTTGCTTCCTTTCCCCTCTCCATCAACTTCCCCCCCACCTTCATCCCTACCCCTCACCACCACCTCTCATCCCAGGCAGCAGCACAGTGGGTCATACCTCGGGAAAGATGATGGGAGGCACAGCACCCCCTCAGCAACATTCCCACAGTGTGACAGAGAGAACCTCAAGCCTGACACCCTTCCTCCCAGGGCAGAACAGACCCCTCCTAAAGGAGAAGGAGCCTAGACTGAAAGTCTTCAACTCCACACTGCCCAAAACTCACACTTAACTTGCTGCCTTGTAACTGCTCCATTGTAGACCTTTATGGGGTGGAGACTTCACTTGGCCCTTTTAGCTGGTCATCTCTAAGAGAGGCTTTCTCATCCTACTCATACAGTGCTCACACAATGCTTTCTACTCTACCTAGGGAGAAGTGCTGTGTGAAAGCAGGTACTATTGGGCAAGATCCACTTGCCCAATGTCAATAAGAAGTGCAAGGAATCTTGCTGGAAGCAATTAAATGATACAACTCCCCAGATTTCCTCCTGGCACATTATATAAATATTGACCTGAATACTGAAGTATGAGAATTGGTGACACTTTTAATCTTTTTTCCCTCATTATCCATCTACTCATCTCTATCTGCGATCCCATTTTCCTTATCTACTCATTGTTTTTCTTCCCATTTTACATATGGGAACACAGAGGAGCAGACCAGTGGTGGGAACAGAACAAAACCATACCATTGATCCATGGGACAACCTCAAGCAGAACACAGGTCACCTATTAGTCCTGGTCTCTTTTCTCTCTGCTTCTTTCTACACCCTTGAATTTTTCTGTATCTTTAAAGAAAAGAGTATGTCCCCTTATTTCCTTTCACTTGAGTGGGAAGAAGCAAACAAAAACCTGGATGAAGCTCAACTCACATATGATTTCTTTAAAAACCATTTGCCTACAGTGCTCTGTAGGCTCACAAACTTCTTGAGCACATAGGTCCAACTTCACAGAATCACAGAATCACAGAATGTCAGGGATTGGAAGGGACCTCAAAAGATCATCTAGTCCAATCCCCCTGCCGGAGCAGGAACACCTAGATGAGGTTACACAGGAAGGGGTCCAGGCGGGTTTTGAATATCTCCAGGGAAGAAGACTCCACAACCTCCCTGGGCAGCCTGTTCCAGTGTCCTGTTACCCTCACTGAGAAGAAGTTTCTTCTCATATTTAAGTGGAACCTCCTGTGTTCCAGTTTGTACCCGTTACCCCTTGTCTTATCATTGTTTGTCACCGAGAAGAGCCTGGCTCCATCTTCGTGACACTCCCCCTTTATATATTTATAAACATTAATGAGGTCTCCCCTTAGTCTCCTCTTCTGCAAGCTAAAGAGACCCAGCTCCCTCAGCCTTTCCTCATAAGGGAGATGCTCCACTCCCTTAATCATCTTTGTAGCCCTACGCTGGACTCTCTCCAGCAGTTCCCTGTCCTTCTGGAACTGAGGGGCCCAGAACTGGACACAATATTCCAGATGAGGTCTCACCAGGGCAGAGTAGAGGGGCAGGAGAACCTCTCTCGACCTACTAACCACCCCCCTTCTAATACACCCCAGGATGCCATTGGCCTTCTTGGCCACAAGGGCACAGTGCTGGCTCATGGTCATCCTGCTGTCCACCAGGACCCCCAGGTCCCTTTCCCCTACACTGCTCTCTAATAGGTCATTCCCCAATTTATACTGGAACCTGGGGTTGTTCCTGCCCAGATGCAGGACTCTGCGCTTTCCCTTGTTATATTTCATTAAATTTTTCCCCGCCCAACTCTCCAGCCTGTCCAGGTCTCGCTGGATGGCAGCACAGCCCTCTGGTGTGTCAGCCACTCCTCCCAGCTTGGTGTCGTCAGCAAATTTGCTGATAGTACACTCAACTCCCTCATCTAAGTCATTGATGAATATATTGAATAATACTGGCCCCAGTACTGACCCTTGGGGCACTCCACTAGTTACAGGCCTCCAACCGGACTCTGCCCCGTGGACCACGACTCTCTGGCTTCTTTCCTTCAGCCAGTTCGTAGTCCACCTCACTACCTGTTTGTCCAGTCCATACTTCATATTGCTTTGCACAGTTGCAGTGTTCATGGTTGCTTTTTCATTAAGGGAAACTATAGTACAGGAAAGTATTTTAACCAAATCTTTCAAGCAGCTGGACACAGGATGGCAATGTCATCTGCATGTCACCTTCAATGAAGCAAGAAAGGTTGTGATCTAAGTGAACTGAGGCAGGGATTTTTAACTTGCCCATTCCTAGTATCTACAGGTCCGATGAGGAGAGCTCATTTATTTCAACCTCCACAAAGTTGTCTTGCTCAATTTGGATAATGCTGAGCAGAGAAAAAGGGCTCAATATATAAGCATCAATCAAGACCACCTTTCTTAACTGTTCAGAGAGGCTTTCAGCAAGAAGCTTGTCCAGGGACTTTTGCCATGCAGCAGTGGTGCTAGCCATGGGGTTCAAGGAGAAAGTACTTTGCTTGCTGGTAACAGGCCTTAGAAGGATGAAGCAGGGGCAAGCAGGGAGGCAGCGCTGTGCAGGGATCCAGCTGTGCCCCCTCTGCCACAGCTGCCTGCCTGCTCCACACATCTCTCCTGCCTCATGCCTTTGTCCTACACTGGGACGACTTCACTAAAAGTTCAGTTTTGCAGGTGTTTGAACTCATTGTGCTGGGGATGAGTGGAAGGCTGGGGGAAGGGGGCCCCCATCTGTGTAATTAAAGCCAAAAGCCCTATGTGGTGTTAGGAAGCTGAACAACACTGGTGGAGGCTCTGGGCTGAACCTGGAGGTATGCAGAAGGCTTCAGAGCAGGATTCAGGAGATACTTACAGAAATCACAGTGACCCAGGAGGCAGAGCTCCACATCCCAAGAGTGAAATTCTGTGCAGAATAAAGCCCTCTTCAAAGCAAGTAATGCCTTCATGCTGTAGCCTGGAACATCTTGTGGGAAAGAGCTGTGTATCTCCTTCAGAAAGTCCATGGGTCTCTGCTCCTGGGAAATGGTGCCATGGCCACCCTACCTGTCAGGTCTGATTTGAGGTGCATGATTAGACTCTTCAATGGTCTCTGGCCCCCTCCCACTGCAAGGCTTGGCTTGTCAGAGACTTGCTGTGCAGGCAGGACCTGTTTCACTCTGAAGCATCATTAGGAGCAAATGCATTGTCCTGGCTTTGGAGGCATCCTCCAAATTCTTCACCTGTGTGCTGAGATGAACAAGACAGCAGCAGCTCCATGTTTAGTGAAAGACACTGTGGGCTGGGCCTATGCACAAGCTTCTGCTTTCTCACCAAAAATGCCTATCCAAATTAAGCTAACGAATAAAGACTGTATGTGGCTTAAGGAGTTGACAGCGGGCAGTCCGTTGGCAGCTCAGGAGCTTATGAGCCAGCAGACACCAGAGGGTGCAGGCTACATCTACACTTGTGTGTCACCTGGTAGCTGCAGACCAAAACTTGTGATTCTTTCATCCCAGGCTAAGGTGCTGAGCTTTGGGACAGGGACCTGGTGGCGCAGGGTGGAGAGGGGCAGCAGCCCTGGCAGAGGAGGGCACTGCCTGGTACCCCCATCCACCCAGCTCTCTCCCACCTCCACCACAAGGAGTCTCACAGATGTCAGCCCCGACAAAAGCATGCATGGGGAGGGACGTCAGCGCAGATTTACATCCAAAGGTCAACATGTCTTGAGTGGTAAACGGGTGGACAAAGAAGTTAATCGAGGAGTCAAAAAGGGCAACCTGAAGAGGCAAGGCAGCTGGGAGTGTGGAAGCAGAAATCAAGGCAATTAGCAGGAAAAAAGAGGGAGAGTTTTGCATGCCTTTTCAATTTTTCCACATGGGAAGAACAGGCCCATATTATCTGAAACTGAATTATTTCTACTCTCAGCTGAGAGAGCAAACAGGAGGCTTGACCTGATGCCTCTGCCAGAAATCACAGCCTAGCTTTCTTCCCACACAAACCAGCAACCCCTCCACAGACAGGATGGCTGCCTGTGCAGCTCCCTGACATTACAGAGCTCGCAGGGTGAAAGCGATGCCATCCCCACTCACACCCACACAGACAGGCTCTGCTGTTAAATACCTGCTGCAGTAATGTGCAGGAGCACCCATCCAAAAATTAATATTGATCCCACACAGGGTGCATTACAAGCATGGAGCCTGAAGATGGTTGGTGCTGCCTGGAACCTGCAGCACAACTATCACAAGCGGCAACAGGCCACTGCAGCCAGGCAGGCATTTATGAACTATTGTTCAGGGTACAGACTAAGGTCATGTTCCTTTTTAAGCTGAGTCAATCTTTTTACTGAGTTCATTGGGAGCTCAAGGTGAAGCCAGTGGTTGCTAGATGGACCAAGCGTCATCTTTCAGAGCTTGGGTGGAGCTGTATTAGCCCATGGGTGTTTGGGGTGCGGAGAAAGCAACACCACTATCCATGTAACTAAAATGAAAACAGAAAAACGTTTCAAAAATGTCAATAAACAAGTATACTTGTTAATTCTTAGCTCTAGTTAAACAAACAAAAACAAACCATGAGGAACTGCTTTTTGAAGTGTCAGGACCTGTTAGATAAGGCATTCTCCTTTTTTAACAGCACAAATTAATCAGATGCCTTCTAACAGCATTAACTCACACCAGCAGAGGCACTAGTCAGCTACCAGATGGGTGCCGGAGGGACTGGTTGCTCTGAACTATGCCCACCAGTCCAACCACCCACCCAGGCCTTACACTCCTCTCTGCATTTAGTATATCCACTTTGGCTTCATGGAGAAACCTTACAGACACTCTGGATTGCCACAATGACCTACTGTCAAGCAAAAAACCTGTTTACAGTCTCAAAAGCTCCCCTTTTGCCATAGATTCAGGAGATATTACCAGATACTTCAGACAGCAGAAAGGATGAGGACTTACTGCTTCACCCACGGCATGAGCAGCACTGGGGATGTGGGTACTTCCAAGGGCCTCTAGACTTGAACTGGGAGATAGCTTGGTACCTTTCTATTAGCCTATTGGGGCAATTGGGCTTCTAGCAAGCAAACCTGTGAGGATCTGAACTTCCATGCTCTATCACCACGCATAGGAGGTGGCAAAAATACAACATCTATTTAAATGGGGCAAATGCAGAATAAAAAATGCATTTTACCAATTATCTAGGGGCTCTTGACTGGCTGAGCCCATCCTTTTTTTGCATGGGGTCTACTTGAAATCCAGAGACAAAAGACAGTGACAAAAAAAAAAAAAAAGTGGCTATTGGTCAGATACAAGTCATTTAGCTCAATATAAGGGTAATTGTGTGTCATCCTGGGGCCTTTACAACACAAAAGATCAGGCTAGCTGGTCTAATGATCTCTTTTGGCCTTCAAACCTATGAACTGATGCTCTATCTTTCAAATACTCGTTTTCTCTCTCAAAAGTTAGGTGCAGACTAGGTCTAAAATATAAGTGTCCCATGTTGCCAGTGCCATTGTGCTGGGCATGTTTGATAGTCGTGCCATTGCCCAGCCAGCTTGGGAGCTGTTTTTTCTACACTTGTCCCCGTTTGCTTGCTTCTGCTATTAAGTTCTACAGTGACAAACCCTGGAGAAATGCAAGAGGTTTTTTATTTCTTTCCAGCTGTAAATGTGTGAATACTTTTATCATAGATTGTCTCTGCAAATGTCACAGACAATGAGGCATTTTTGCGTTAAGTCAAGCCAAAAGCATATAAATGTCTCCCGGACAATATTTTGTCTGCAATGCCGGTACATGTTTGTGCAGCTGGCTTTGGGATAATGACAAAGATCCAGCCCTTTCTCCAGTGAGTATCTGAGCATCCTTAGGAGGTAAGGTGACCATAGGGACAGAGCTTCCAGGTTACACCTGGGAGGGGAGATTTTCTTTGTGCATTTCCCAAGCCCAGAAAAAACAGCAGGGTTTTGTTTCTCGAAGCTGCAGCTCTGTGGCGGTGCTGCCAGGTCGTAATTTACAATCAGGGCCAGGGCAGGATGAAAAACAGAGAGCTAGTTTCTTGATGGCCCTGGCTTTACACCAAAATCCCACCCCACTCCCTTCTCGCAGCGCCAACGGCCTCCGAGTGCCAGGGACCTCGCTCCTCGCACTGTTTATGGCTTTTTCTTTTTCTTCCTCTTTTCTTTGGGAGAAACTTACTTTGCAGCAGCATCTTCTCCCTCCATCTCTCCCCCCACCACCCTGCTCAGCATCCCCTCACCTCTGCCACAAAACTGCCACACACACGCACTCGCAGGCAGGCACAAAGGCTTTAAAAGCTTCCCTTTATATCCCCCTACAGCTGCCCGCGCAGCCCCTGCTCCAGCGCTTGCCCAGCAAGGACACATATTCTTCAGCTCCCAAAAGCCCCCATTGCTGTCAATTAGTTACGGGACGCCACCGGGATTCAAGGCTGACAGCTCCGGCAAAGCAGGAGAAATGGGCTCAGTGGGGAGCAAGGGGGCCTGCCCTCTTTCTTTCCCCCCCACGTCTTTCTCCCCACAAGAAATACCTTTCTCAGCAAGGCTTTTTAAGGCGTGTCCCCCCTCTCCCCACCATCCCGCCGCCCGTGCGTGCATGCATGCAGAGACATGCACGTAGAGGGGTGCACAGCGCCAAGAGATGCAAAACATGCTGCAAAAGGAGCGCGGAGAGAGACGACCCGTTGAGATAGGGGGTCATCAATATCTCTGCACGCTTTTTTCTCACTCTCCTCCATCCTGGTCTCCGGTTACAAATCCCCCCCTCCCAGTCTCTCAGCTCCCCAGGATGAGCGTAAAGTCTTATTTCTCCCTGACTTTCCCACCCAGGCTGGCTCTTTGGAAAGGAAGGGATGGGGCAAGGTTAAAACATGACTCCACAACAAATGTGGGCTTCACGCAGAGCTGTTTTAGCTGCTGTCGCCACTACTGGGCATCCACAGCTCATCTCTTTGCTTGCAACCTGGAGTGCAACATGGCAAGCTTGTGGAGAGAGGAGGGGGTAAAGCTGGGAGGGGGATGCTGACCCGGTGATTTCACGGCAAACGTTGGTGCTATGAGATTTAGGAAAGAAACAAAGGCCGTAATGGTTTGGGAGTGAGGGACCTCTTTAGCCAGACCGTGGAAATAAGAGATATTTCAAGAGAAGACATTCCCATGATTTCAGCCCTGATATTTGGTATAGAAGAAAATCCAACCTTGGCGTTGGCTTTGGTGATTTGAAACAAGATGTGTTTCATGTGAACTCCAGCTTTGGCTCCTGTTTTAAATCCCAGTTAGAAATGGGCCTCAATCCCTCCTAACTTGATCTCTGTATTTGTATCTTTTCTAGACATTTGGATAGTATAGAGGCTCCTATGCCAGCTGTGTGTTTGGCCCACCCAAACTAGTCTCTATGGATCAAAGAGGGATAATGAAACAGTATTTAGATATTTTTTCCCCTTGTCTCTGCTATAAGCTGTTTGTGTGTCCCTTGTCAAGTCACTTCATCAGGCACCCAGCCGAGCCACAAGTAGCTTCACTTACTGGCCCATCACTTTGCCTCCTGCCTGGAGGCAAAACTAAGTCATGGTGACTGCATTTCACAGGCCTTCTTGGACTCAAACAGTCCTTTCATCTGAAACACTTGAAGATAAGAGCAGCTCAGATTCAATGTCTTGGACCAAAATCCTCCCCTGAAGTTTGGATCCTGACTGGGCCCAACCCAGAAAAAGAGCAGCCTTTCAGTTTGGCTCTATCTGAAGCCTCCAGCTCAAGCCCACACGGCAGACTCTTGCACAAACAGCTCATCTTGAGAGACTTCTGCTTCCTGGAGAGATGAAATCTTTCAGAAACAGTGTAAGAAGAGATTTCAAGTCTCTAGGAAAAAAATCTTCCCCTCCACTCCCACCCACAGCTTGGCATCGACATGGAACCATGGACCCCTGCCTAATTCAAAATCAGATTTAGACAACAAGCTCTGGGCTATTACAGTGGGAATGAGAAACCTTCATTCAGAGTGGAAAAAGTCATGGACATCTATGAAGACTGGTGGAAGATGTTGGGGGAGTTGTGCATGGCTTAAATTGGGTATGCACTGTTATTTTCACACTGTGGGTGCTGGGGAGTGAGCAAGGCAGTAAAAAGACTCAGTATTACAAAGGGCAGATGTGGTAAATAGTTCACAAGAGAGGCTGACAGCCTTCCCAGGCCACCAGAGGAATAAACTGTCCAAGGAATGGCTTCTAAATTAAACAGTCTCCACACAGTTTCTGCATCTGGACAAAATATAGGTTTATTTTGGATGTGCTAGTAAAACTGTTGTCTGTAAGCTGTAAGGTCATACAGCTAACGTCTGGCTGATGTCTGGTGAGGAAGCATTTCTCTGGGCCTCCTCCCTCAGCGAGCAAACGCAGGCCTTGTAAAAAGGAATAATATACTCACCATTTCCCTACAGAGCAGTACTGCAATGAGTGAACTCTGCAATGAGTTCAAACCTGCCTCTCCTGCAGCATAAAGTGTTCTTCACATAAGGAGAACCCTTAGGAGCAAAATGCTCTGAATCCTGAGAAAGGGATTGGTGGTGGTCAAGGATTTGTCAGATGATGTCACATGTGAAATGCTCCATTCATGTTTCATATTATTTCCTTGTGCGGAGCGAGGTAGAAGAAACCTGCTACCATGATGGACACCAGCTGGCTGCCTCATTGATAGACCATTAGGAAAAAAAAGAGCATTGTGCCTGAAAAGATGAACTCTGTTTTCCCTCTTTTGACAAGATTCTGGTCCATGTTACTGGGCCCATACATTACACATTTCAGAGCCAACTTGAGAAGTCAGTGGCTTCCAGAGCCATTAATTCAGGAATTCTCACTTTTGTTCTGTTCATACAACCATCACATATTGCTCTTTTAAGTGATCACATATGGCTCTTTTAAAATGTCTCTGAAAACAAACCTTGTCAGAATGAAAAAGTTCAAGAGATCTGTATTTGGTACCTGAGTGTTGAACCATATTGACTTTTCGGCCATAGACATCAACATGCCAAGAAAAAAAAACAAAAAGAGAGAGAATGAGAAAGGCTGAACTGGAAATGCCAAGGGATGTCTCATAAATAATGGAAATGCATCAGCAGCACTGAGGTGGGAGAGGGGAGGGAGATGGTGATGAAAGGGGGATGGTGAAGAGTGGTCAACAAGGAGAGTAGATCTCACACAGCGCTTGCTGGGAGGCCAGTTGGGTCATGTGCATTCTCATCAGGCTGTAGAAAAGTTGACAAAGAATGTCAGGGCATGAAAAAGTCAAAACAGCCGCTTTAATTAACACCTCTTCACCAAGTGAGACAAGAAGCCACCTCCCTTCTCCACGCCTCTTTCACCACTGGCCCCATAGAGTACCTCATACCCCATAGAGCTGCCAAAAACAGCCTCTGGTGAGAGATACTTGTCACCATGTCTAAGTGCATCACTGACAGGGTCAAGAGATTCACCTCAAGGAGTGAGCAGGTAACAAATTGATGGGGGTTTTCTGCTGCAGTCAACGGTGGGTCAGGAAAAGGTAAATGAAATCCTCCCAAAGCAGCACCGACAGAACAGCTGGCTCTCTTCCATTTTGCATGCTAATGCAGAAACATGAGTTTCTCGGGCAGGGATAAAAGGAAAACACATGTCTCATATCACACGGGACCCCTGAGACAAGGACGGGGGGTAGGAGGATTTGAGGCAAGAAAGAAGATCTTTCTCCTCCTTTCCATTCCCATTAGCACTGAGCACCACACAGGAAGAAAGAAGTTTGATGTCTGAAGAACCAAAGGCTCTCCCCAGTTTTGCTGATGGAAATACAGGCTTATGGGAAATATCCCACCAGTTGGCACCACCTTACTTGTCCTGCTTGGGCAGGTTAAAGAGACTTTTACAATTTACTTTAGTTTGCATCAGGTAGAGGCAGACTTGGAGGCTGTACCAAGTCTGTAAAGAAATGAAAGGTGAATTTTAATCCAGCTTTTGATAACAATTTTGTGGTTTGCATTGGACTAGACTGATGTGGTGCTCCCTCCTGGGACACCTTATGGATTTGCTTCCTGGGCTCAGGAGGTGGAGAATAGAGGTCTGCTTTGCCCTCACCTTAAGACTTGTAGCTCTGCATTAAACTGCACAACTGCAGCAGTTAAATCTTTGGTTTAGAAATGCAGTTCAGTGAGAAAGGCTGCCCAGACAACTCCTGCTGATTTCAAGCGCTTGAGGAGTGGCTCCACCTGTGAGATGGTTCAGTGGTGAGGAGGCAGGGTTCAGGTCCTGTCCTGCCACTGGTGCCTTGTGTGAACCTTTGCAAATTACTTAGCCAAATATAGTATTCCGTGTTCCCCAGCTGTTGTAACCAAGGCTGGTTATAACCCCAGAGGGTTGCAAGCATGGTAGAGCAGCAATGCCTCAGATTCTTAGACTATGCATGTTACAGACTACAGTACTCCAGCAACCAAGTGGAGATGCACGTGACAGTGGAAATGCCAGTCTGTGTGAGTTTTGGGCTTAAGAAGCACAGCAGCGATACTGGGCTGCAAAGCTTACTAACAAACAAACAAAAGCTATAAAATGTAATAACATGGGGATACCACATGGCTCTTCTTTCCACTTCAGACAAGATGAACTTCTGCACGGTCCCCCTCTCTGATATATCTTAATTGCAAAGCAGGGTAAGAACATATTTTTCACACTTTGTGAGCTCAAGGCTTCATTAAAAACCTTTCCCCTTTGTGCCATACTACCACAAAAAGTTAAAATCTGAAAAAACGTTTCAAATGAACAATCTTTTTTTTTCTTCAAAATAAGTCTTTTTTTTCCCTATATAAACTTTTGTGGCTAAACACTCTTTGATCCAAGAGCTGAACGTTTCTCAGAAACTGCTGGTGCACAGTGTTCCGGCCAGTTTGAAATCTCCCTCCCTCTCTGGCACTAAGTTGTTAGAGTTAGGGTAGTGAGGTTAGGTTGAGGATGGACTCGATGATCTTGAATGTCTTTTTCAGTCTGAACAATTCTATGATTCTATGACCCACTCAGGGTTCTGTGATTCTCTAAGCAGCAAGAATGGCAGCGAATTTCATTTTGTTGGTCCTTTTATACTTGAGCAGCAGCCCCTCCATGGCCAAACATGGCCGCTTGGTCTCCCCCAAAGTCTCTGCTCCTCCAGGAGTCCACACATGGCCTTCTCTGCCATCTTGACGGCATCAAGCATCCTGGGCTGGTGGGCAGCCCTCTCTGGTGCAGATGAGGGATGCAGGAGCAGGTGCGGATGCCACAGGATATTTAATGTTGCTTGGCTTAATCTGGAAAGGTTTCAGCAGGATGGGGGGTTGAAGTCTGGACAACCTGCCCTATGGTGTGCAATTTAAATCTATGATTTAAAAAGGCACAATCTCCCTGGTTCTTCTGAGGAGTGATTTGATCTACAAGCACTTCAAGGGACAGAGAGATTCCTGGTATCAAAGGGCTCTTTAATCTGGCAGAAAAGGGCATTTATGAGAACCAGCTGCTAGCAGCTGAGGCTGGATGAATTCAGACTTAAAATCAAGGTGCACATTTTCAACTGTGAAAGTAATTAATCCATAGGGCACATTACCTAGGAGGGCAGCAGTGGCTCAGTCATCAGCAGGCCTAAAATCAGGACCAGATGTTTTCCTGGAAGGGGTGATATCACCTAGCCAGGGACGGCAGGCTCAGGGCAAGAACCGTGAGGAGTCAGGCTGGAGAGTCACAGCCGCTTGCCGCCACTGGCCTCACAGCCCACGCTCCGTGCAGGAATGTGTTTTATATATATATATGTATGTATATGTGTAGTTTCACATGTACATCCCCAGTTGGCACAGAACAGCATCCCACCAGCCAAAGGCCTGCTCTGCACACTATATTTATTTACCCGTTTCAGTCTTACAGCACCTGGCCCGAGCTCAGGTGCAAAAATCTCCCCAGCATCCCCAGCATCTGATCCAGCAATGGGACAGGGGTGGGGGAGAGAGCAGCTGGATGGTCGCTCACCTGGCAGGGAGGGATGCCCACTATTGCCCCCCATTCTGCCTCAGCCCCCAGGGGTCCCTTTCTTCAGGCCAGCACTGCCTCACAGCCCTTCAACTGTCACCTGGAGCCTCCATTGAGAATCAGTGGATTGGGCAAAATCCTGTATTCACCCCTCCTTCCCTGCCCCCAGCCTTCCTTGGCTGAGCTGCAGCAGAGACCTCACAA
This sequence comes from Brachypteracias leptosomus, assembly GCA_013401335.1. Taxonomy (NCBI): domain Eukaryota; kingdom Metazoa; phylum Chordata; class Aves; order Coraciiformes; family Brachypteraciidae; genus Brachypteracias; species Brachypteracias leptosomus. The sequence continues at coordinate 486,822 of VYZX01005369.1, forward strand.
AAAAAAGAAAAAGAAGAAGAAAAAAATCCAACCCTCTACATCACCATCAACAGCAACAACCAGGCCCTGGGCCATATAATTGATGGCCTCAGTGGAGGGACCCTTCTTGTCTGGCTGCCTCCCTCACCCCCAGCCCCTTCTCACCCAAGCCCCTGCTGTTGCAAGGTCTATCCTCCTCCCCCACTTCCCCCTCCTTCTCCTTGCCCCTTTTCTTTTTCCTGGTTAACAAGTGTGCACTGTTATAATTGTGGTCCCTCCCTCCATCGTGCTTATTTCCCTTCTTATGCCAGCAAGGGCTTTTTTGGAGGGGGAGAACAGATGTGCAATTTATTTTTGCACAGGTTGGTGCCTCTCCATGTGGGCAGCAGGACATGGGGAAACACCACAGCTTCTTCTCAACACAGTGTTGATGGGCTGGGAAGAGGAGGAGGAGGGGGTGAGTCAAAAGGGTCTCCTGAATCTATGGGGAATAATATGGAAGGGAAACTCTGGTGTGCTTGGGGCGACCCAGATGGACAAAGTGCAGTGAGGCAGCTTAGTTAATGGGCTGCATTAAAATTAAACAGAGATGGTGTTCATTTCCCAAGTGGTATGGTGACCACAGAAGGGCTTCGTGGCCCCTGTGGGAAGATGGTGGTGCAGTGCAAAACAAAAGTGGGGCAAACCCTTCCTCTCTTCACTGCCCCTCCCTACCCTCAGCAGCTGTAAACCAGGGCAGCCCCATTATCTTCCCACTGCTTGAGTTAACACAAGCCAGCTCCTGACATCCCTTCCCTTGCCAACAGGTTGCATTTCTGTAAAAGGGATGATGATCTTGTCAATGCTGCTGTAAATCTGAATTTTTTTGTAAATGGTTACAGCTCTCCGAGAGGTGACAGCCACTTACCAGCTGGCCACCAGGATGAAGAAGGACCCAGGCAGTCTGCAAGACCAAGTCAAGCTTTAAAGAGAAGGATGATAATAACACATATCCATCCCCACTCCCACCCCTGTCAGGAGGAGGATTTATACTCCTTCTTACAAAGGACTTAAGTTGTTGTTTAGGCTCTGCTTCAGCAAAGCACCTGCTTAATTGCTCACTTTACTTCACTGTGACTGGAGAACACAGTTAAGAGCATAGTTAGAGCCCCAGCTGGGTAGGAATAAACTTAATCATATGCTTAAGCTTAAGGAGGTGTTTAAACGCCTTGCTAAATTAGGGCCTTGCACCTGAGGAACATGAAAAGAAGAAATTACCAAAGCAGAACAGAAGAGTGGCTTTTGGAACAATGAACTGTTTCAGGTTCTCCATTCTGCATTTAATGGAGAAAAATGAAAATACTCATTACTCTCTTTGGAGAGACCCATTCGTGGGATTGTCTTTGCTCAAGGACCTGGGTATACTTGGTGGGTAATGCGGGAAGACGGTGAGACTTGGTGTGTAGCCCAAGGAGATTTGACTTTGGCAGAAAGATAATGTGGAATGTGAGTTGTATGTTGCAGGAAGTGATGCTGTAGGAAGGAGCTGGAATAACAAAGTGAATTTCGTGAAGGACCAGATGAGTACAGTGAAGGACCCAGATCTAGCCAGTGTTGGTGCCCAACAATTGGACATACTGCTTCNTAACCCACGGGTTTTTCTTTTCCATTTTACTCTTTCCCCGCTTGCCTTGCTGACAGAGGTTTTGGGGAGGGGGAGTGATAGAGGGACTAGGGGTGGGCACCAGGCACCCAGCCAAGGTAAACCCACCACACCTACCTGGTGGCTGAAGATGGAATAAACAACCAATGAAAAAGAGCTACATGGTGATATATTACACACCTTACTGTTACAATTAGGACTGGATACCTTTAATTGCAAGAAATACATAAACTTCCCTGCATTTTCTTGTCTTTGCTTTATATTGAATAGGAAGTGAAACATACATCTTTGTTCAAAAAGGTGTGGAAATGTTTGATGTCCATTTTTCATATTTCTAAACCATTAACCAAGCTGTCAGCGCAGATTCGGGCACTCTGAGAAAATGTATGTCTCTTTAAATAAAAAGTAACCAGGCCATTTAACCAGGTGCTGGACTGATAACCTGGCTATCATCAGACACACTCTGATGTGATGTGATGTGTCATAGGAAGACTCCCAAAATGACCTCTACATGACTCCCTGGCAGAGCAACAAGTATCTGTACCTGGAAGGCAGTGTACACACCTGTTGCTCTCCTTTCTTTTTTGTGCCCCTGGGCTCGTTCTTTCTTTGCCCCTTCAGATCACCCCAAAATGAAGTCCTCCTCCTTAGTACCTCAGGGTCCTCATGTCTGCCCATCTCCTGGACCCCTGCTAGTCCTGCCTCTGTCCCCATGCCCCCCCTACCCTGCCCATTGCCCACATCCTGAGCATGAAAGCTGGCCGGATTAATCTGGCACAGAGCACATTGTGTGTGAGTCATGACAGGCTCACTAAGGCGTGCAGTGCTGATAAAAGGCAGCTCTGATGGGCTCTGCCAGGGATCCCGGAGAAACAGCGTGGAAAAAATCTGCTAACCCACATCCCAGCCTGGTGGCTGGGGCCTGGAGACAGCCAGGCACCGAGGGGAGAGCAGGGAAGGCCCAGCAGCCCTGGCAGGTCCCACTCTGGGCTCAGCCCGTGGGGAAGCCCCAAGCCCTGGGCACAAGTTGGTGCTTCTTGGGGCCTGGGCTCAGCTGAGAGTTCATCGGGCCAAATTAGGGCTTCCACGAGCCTCCAAGTCCTAAGGATGTACCCTGGGATAACCCTCCTCTCCCCAGCTGCAGGCATTTCAGGAGCTGTAGATTTCGGGTATCACAGAGCTGTAGAAAGGGAAGTCTGCCTGACCCTTCAGTGTATCTTTCTGCCTAAAAGTTCCCTGTGGATATTTTGCACAGTTCAGTTCCTCACAGCTGTGGACCACAAGGTAGCTTTTTTGCTGATCTTTTGCTTAGCACTTAGCAATGCTCCTCCCAGAAGCCCAGCAGGAGAGACCACAGCCCAGCAATAGCCAGTGCCCTCTGGTGTGCTGGAAAACTGCCTCATAAACAACCAGGAACCTGCAGTGGGTGAAATCATCCCACAAGCAGGTGTGCAACTCACTGTAACACTGTCCTAAAAGGTTAGCAACTGTGTTTGCTGAAAACAGGGTTCTGCCCCAGGCACCACATGGTTCAACAGCTTGCCTGACCACATGAGTAGTGATAATAGGGACCACATCATCAGGGATATTGCAGAGAAATCAGGATAACATTCTTCTACACCACTGAGCTGGGAGGAGTTGCAGCCATGGGGTCTGTGTGGGAAGACAGCAGCAGATTTCAAAATAATCTAGATAAATTGGAGAACTAGTCTCAAATCAGCAGGATGGAAATCACACAAGAGCAAGCACAAAATACCACAGCAAGGTGTTGGAACTCAAATACAAAATGGGGACTAATTGGATAAAGAGCACTGCTGCAGGAAAGGCTCCCGGGATTGCAGACAAAAACTTAGTCAACACTGTCAGGCTGTTTCAAAACAGGCAAGTCTCTTGATGTGATCCATTAATGAGAGATTCATAGGCCAGGCACGGGAGAAAATGACTGTGCTGCAGTTGGCCCTGGGGACGCCTCAGCTGGAGACACTGGACACAGCACTCTCCAAACTGGGTAAACAAATTGGCAAATGCTCTGAGGTGCAAGAGCAAGCATGATAAAAATAAAAGCCTTAGAAAACATACTCTGTGAGGGCAGATTGAAAGAATTGGGTTTGTTTAGTCTGGAGAAAAGAAAACTAAGACGGAACATAAGGGCTTGTCCTAAAGACTAGAGAGTCCAAGGGAGGAACATAAGGAGAACTGGGGTTGGTTTGCAGCAAAGATTTAGGTCAAGAGAGCAGTAATAGGGAGGCTTTGGAGCTGATGAGGGATACTGTAGACTCTCCTTCATGGGCACAATTTAAGTGGAGGCCAGAGAAATGCCTGTCAGAGATGGCTCAGGTATAACCAATCTTGCTTCAGAAGTTGAGGGCATCTACAAGACAATAACTGAGCACTCAGTGGTTTACTCTTTCCCTGTCCTGCTCTCCAAGTGAGCCTGCAGCTTTACTTACAGTTCCCTCTCTGACTTCCAGCAAGGCACAGGAATGGGGTTACCCTGAGGAGAAAGTTTTCCATAAAGTGATCATCCATCACCCTTGCCTCTCCACTCTAACTCATCACCTCCTCAGGCCCCTCCGCACACCCCAAATTCTCAGTGGATTTCCAAAGTTCATTTGTGCTCTGTTATTTATTTATGTGCAGCTGACTTGTGAGACCCCCGCAGAGAGATCCAGGAGGTCTCAAGTTGCCATACATGTACTAAGTAACAATACACATCCCAAAGACATTACTGTCTAAATAGATGGGGCAGAGGAAAATTACTTCCCACTGTAGGGAATACAGAGGGTGTATCAGGAGAAGCTGAGAAAAAGGGACCTGTTTAGCCTGGAGGAGAGAAGGCTAAGGTGGAATCTACTTGCAGTCTTCAATTATCTAAAGGAGGTTAAAGAGAAGACAGAGCCAGATTGCACCTGGAAGAGGCCAGTGAGAAGACAAGAAACAATGGGCACAGGTTGCAACAAAAGAAATGCTCGTTGGAGCTAAGGAAAAAAAATTCTTGTCCAGGTAGATGTTTCAGTATTGGAACTGGTTTCACAGAGATACTGTGAAATCCCCACCCTTGGAGATTTTCAAAACTCAGCTGGACAGAGCCCTGCACAACATGATCTAACTTTGAAAGTAGCCTTGCTCTGAGTGGGTGCCTTGAGCCTTGATAAGGTCCTGTCTCACTCGAGGTATTCTGTGATGGGCAGCCTGTGAATACCAGAGAAGCTACTTATGCAACTGAACCCTACCACTAATGCTTCATACAATATCCTCTCTGCCACACTGGACTCCCTTCATACAGGCATTCCTGTCCCTTTGCCCCATGAACCTTTCTTTGGCCATTATGTTCTGCAAAGCTGGATCCCCACTGTTTGCATCAGCCCTCGACCCATTGTAAAGTACTATGTAATAACAACATTTCTTGATCGTGATTCACAACAATAGCTACCACCCAAGTTCTTGGCTGGCTGGGTAGTCCAATATGTAGCGGCATTCAGCTCAAACCAATGCTATCTGCATCCCCACCCTCTCGACTCCAGCCTCAGAGCCTGGCTAGCACTGAGCCCATGCTGTTCCTGTTCGCAAACCCTAAGCACCCTGACTGTTGCTTGGAATGTAGAGGGAGCACTTGGAGATGAACTTTTAGCAGTGCAGGCTCTAGGGAAGGCTAAAGTCCTTGCTTGTCTGTCACTGATTTATTGATGCCTCCCTAATTGTGGAATGCCAACCATACATGGAGATCTGCAGAAAGAAAGGACTTGGCTTGAAGGAAAGAGAGGTCATCGCAGGCAAATCAGACACAGGCACCAAGAAATGTTTTTGTTTGGTTTTGGTTTGTTTTTTTCTTTGTTGCTGCAGTGAATGTAATAAATGTGCATCTGCTGAGCTGTTTCTACTGACAAAGTCTTCCCTTGTTCCAGATTTGGCCTTAACTCCTCTTAGTTACCCTGATTAGCAGTGATCTGCCCAGCAAGGGGGTGTATGTGTATGTATGAGAGAGGGAGAGAGAGTGCTCATTTCCAAAGCAGACTTTTTGTTCATCTTCTGCCAGCCATTTTTTGGACTGAGGTATTTTTTTCCTTCATACTTTTGGGTCATAATGTAAGCATGAATTTGAAAATGATCTGTAGAAGTAAGATTTAATAAGCTTACTGACATAGTAATACACCAAGAAAAAAAAAAAAAAGAGCAAAAATCACAGACTCTTTCTCTACTTTCTTCACAACTATGGGTACTTTTCAATTAAACAAAACAACATTTGTTCATTTGGGAAAGTGTAATCTGCAATAGTTCTTCACATGCCATGCTAATATACATCTTTTGTGCCCTCTTTTTCACTTCCCTCTCTTGAGATGGAGCAGAGTTCTGGTGCAGCAGCCGGCATCTGTCGCCGATTACAGTGGCTTAAGATTTTACCTCTGAGGAGCAGAAGGGGAGCAGACTGGGGCCCTGTATGTAGCTGCACACATGGCATTTCACTCCACACACCATCACTCCTCCCTTCTAGATTTCCTCTTACAGGCCCTCCTCAAATCATCCCTCTCCCTCATAAGCCCTCTTCATACACCATGTCTGTGAGATGGATCCTGTTGTTTCATTTCAGTACCAGAGCTAAAGAGCATTGATTTGACAGCAGACCACAGAAAATGTGCAGCTACTTTATACTTTATATTAATCACACTAAATGAGCATTTTGAATCTAGCCCGCTGTGGCATGGACCAATGCAGCATCCAAATTAGGCTCTACAGCAGACAAGCTGTCATTAGATTGAGGTTTCCGAGTCACGCTATTGAAGCAACACTCGTGGTGAAGCATTTTATTAATAACTTTTGTTGTAGAACTTTATCCCAACAAACAGTCTAAAAATGGCACTACTCATAATTACACTTGCATCTTGTAGCACAGGGTTATTTTGCCATTTATTTATGTCAAGTGGCTTTTTTTTTTTTTTGCTATTTTAAGTCTTCTTCACTGTACCTGAAGGCTTGCTCCTGCCATGCTTTGGTTACTTTAACACAGCTCTATTTATTGAAGGAGGTTTTTCCCCAGTGAACAGACCTGAGGGCTCAGGCCTCGGTTCTAGTTCAGGTACATGGTAAGTTGGCTAACAGAAGTCAATTAAGGTGTAGAGAGCAGGTCACAGACATGGCTGACCAAAGCAGAGACTCTACACAACTTGAGACACATTGGTTTGAGTACGGTAAGTGCCTAGGAGGCTCTAAGGCAGGAATAGCCTCTTGCAGAGCCAGAGAAGCAGCAGCAGCAGGCTGTGTGTGGCAAAGTCTTTGCAGCACCTTCCTGCACTAAACTTGGAACTAGTCTCTGGAAATTTCTCACATTCCCCTGGCAACAGATTCACTTTCCAAAACAAAATGAACTAAAACAGAATCATTTCCTATGAATGAAGTTGGGATGGAACATAAAACACAGGCGGGGAAATATATATATGTGACATACTTGAACCAGCCGAGAGAATGATTTCATCTAGCATCCAGATGACTAGTAAAGAGAGTCAGCAGCCCCCGAGGAGAAAGCTATTAACACACAAACACATTTTATGCTGGCCAAGGTGAGAAAGGAAGGGCTGTAGGTACTGAGGTGACAGCTACTTTAGGATCAAAGGAGAAGGCTGAGAGGAAACTATAAAACTAACTTCAGATCTGGATGTGGGAGGCTGTGTGAACAGAGGGGGAAACTTAATTAAATGTGGCAAACAATGACTATTTTTTCTGGGGAAGGAGTAGCGATGATTTAACTTCCAAGATACTACACCTGAGCAAACATTATCCAAAGATGTCTTGAATTAGGACTTCACTGCCAGTATGGTAATGCAGATATAACCTTGACTTCAAAGGTTAAGAAAAGTAATTGGGGTGGAGGAGCTCTAGATTGCCAGTGGTGTTCAGTATCCCTTCCCTCTTCTGCAGAGTAGCTGGAATGGGTAACTGCTGGGCATTGCTGAAGATGTAGCCATCTCATTCATGCCAAACATTTCTGTTAAGACCAAAAAAAAGAAAGAAAGAAGGTGGCACCAGTGCTGAGGTGGGTGGCCCAGAACATCTGCCAGGTGAAATGCTATAGTTAATACAGCTCAGGGAGAAAACATGAGCATCAACAGCATAGGGTGGCTTACAGGTCACCAGATGTAGGCCTCATCATCCTGCATACCATTAAGCCAGGAAGAAACTAGAACTTTTCAGCCACAGCCCAGGCTTTGGTGGTAATGGGGGGATATTTTGCGCCCAGCTAGTTACTGGGACAGGAAAGCAGCAAGACACAGTTTGTTCAAGCAAGCTCTACACCAGTACAGAGAAAGGAAAATGAGTACAAGAAAAGCACAGCTTAACTAGACTGCTGCTGTTGGCCTTGGGCATAAAGAAGTTATGTATAGAAGAGTGAAACGTAGGTTGGATTACTAAGAATTAGTGTACAAGCGTAGCAAAAGCAAGGAAAGAAAATCTTAAAGTCTTTGAAAAAAAAGGTGCTGAGGAATTATAGACTAATAAATTTAATTTCAATCACAGGAAAAATTCTGGAAGGAGTAATGAAAACAGCTATTTATAAGGAACTGGAATGTCATGGGATGAGTAACAACCAATATTAGCTTCATAGTCTAGTCTTGACAAACCCATCTAATTTCCTTTTAAAACAAGGAGACAGATTTTGCAGGCCAGTAAGGAGAAGCAGATGTCAGTATCTTGACTTGAGTAAGTCCTTTGACACTGTCTTGCATGAAATTCTCACAAACCAGCAAGGAATGTGTGGTCTATCTACTGCAGAGCAGACACAGCACTGCTACCCAGAAGGCTGTGAACAGAACTTCACTCTCCACATACAGGAACCTATTGAACAGGGATGTACAGGTTTCTCTCTGTTGTCAACTCCAGTCTATTAGTGACTTGGACCTTGAAGAAGAAAGATGATTAAATTTGCAGGATGTCCAAAGCTGAAAGGGTCTGCAAGTACACTGAAGACAGGATTAGAATTTACCAAAAAAAACCCTACCCCAAACCAAGAACTGCCTGACAAATTAAAGAAACAGTCAGGGAAAAAAAAGAAAGGACACAGTAGGAATCCATGCAAGACTCCACACTGAGGAATAACTGACTGCACAAATATGGATATGGAACTACTGGAGCTGAGGTTTAGCACAGACTAAAAACTGAACTGTTTGTCATCAGTGCCATACTTTTGAGAAAGCAAAAAAAAAAAATAAATATCAGGGCTAATTAGATACAGTTCAAAAGAAACCAAGAAGAATCAGAGGTCTAGAGAACATGATCTGTGAGGAAAATCTGAAAGACCTGGTTAGCCTCAAGAAAAAGAAGGCCAAGAATAAGCACAAGTCTTTAAGTTCATGAAAGATTGCAGCAAGGGGAGAAAGGCACTGGTCAGTTCTAACTGCCCAAAATGGAGAGGTTAAGAAATAATAACAGGCTTAAACTGCAGTAAGAAAGATTCAAACTTGGTATTACAAAAATATTAGGGCAAATATATGGAAGCAATGCATAAAGTGGCCATATGTGAAGCGTCCCTAAGTGGAAAGCTTCAAGAACAGGTTGGATGGCTGTCAGGAAAGACAGAGGTATCCTGCCTCAGAGATCTGGAGGGGGAACAGATTTGGAGGTAGTCAGCACCTCTTCTGCGGCAGGTTGACTGAGAAGGAGGGCTGGGAAAGGTCCATTGCAAGTGGGAGGCCTTGCTAGGAGTATTCAGTGGGACAGGCAGGGAGGAGTGTTACAATCTTTCTCCTTCCCCAGTCTGTCCCCCAAAACTTCCCATCTGCACAGGGCCTGTTTCCACTTACTCCTCTTGTAGCCCCTCATCTGCAGTAGGTGTCACTGGTCATTTTGCTCTTCTCCAGCTGCTGCTGCACACCTGAAGAGCAGGAGGGGCCAGTCCGGACTAACCTTATCCTGGGAAGGTGAAGGATCTCCAGATGGGAGAGCACTGAAAACGCTGGCAGTAGGTCTTGCTGCTCCCAGTGCATTGGTAGGATGGGGAAACAGCTATTACGGCTGCAAAAGGAAGCTCCCTGTAGCCATCAGTGCTGGCGGTGACAGGAATGGAGGGATATGTCTGCTGGTGGTGAGAAACCAATGGTTTACCTTCACACTTCCCCAGCAGCAACCAGCGTCTGTCTCCTCTGGCTTCAGCAAAGAGAAAGCCTGCAAGTCTGGCATGCAAGGCAACTGCCCAAGTTGCCTGTGCCTTAGAGCATGTTACAGATCCCAGTGTGAGGGGTTTTACTCACACCAGGCAGTATGGTAGATGTTAAAGCCAATTGACATCTCTAGCCTGATCTTAACACATTTCTTACCCTGGTTACAGGGCAGCAATGTAAACAGAAGGTAATTGGTGACCACAGGTGGGAGAGATAAACTGAAGACCAGAGAATTGAAAGTTACTATTGTATTACTTCTGTTCCATGAAAACTTGCATTCATGAATGGACTTGCACTATGGTAAAGCACATTTTTAGGAGTAAAACACATTATAAACCTACATATCATCCTTGTATGGCAGAGTAGGGGTCGTTAGGTCTTTATATGCATACGTAAGTTGCAGGCACATCATTGCCTTCAGTCATGACCATCTTTTCCTCTGTGTTCTCATTCTAAATTCAAACTGCACCAACAACCAAGCACTTCAGGATATCTGAATTGTGCTTTCTGTTATTGGGATGAGAATAAAATTGTTCCCCACTGACATGATATTAGAGACTCAGCATTTCAGCAGGAATCACTTGGAACTGTATGTATATGCTATATATCAGGACCTACACCACACTCTTACAAAAACTCAACTCCAACACTGAATGAAAAGCTAGTCCCTTAAATACTTATAATTAATAATGACTCTGATGATCAACAGAAAACTTTGGATAAGATTTTCAGTGTGTATAAATTGACTAATTTAGATTTCATCAAAAATAACAGTGCCAGCACATCAACTAGGCAACCTGGCCCTGTGAGTCCGCAGAATCCAATCTATATTATTTACTTTCAAAGAAATATTTGTTCTAAGTGTTTTCCTGGCCTTTTGGGTGTTCACAGATTATTTGTTCAATGGTAGTCTCACATGCATTGCTAATTATTACTGGTAATCATTTTGCATTGCACCAGCAACTCAGCAGAAATGCAGTTACTAGTACATTAGCTTTCTCTTTCCTTATAAGTTTACCAGCAAAACCCACCTCTGAGTATTCATTTTCATTCAGCTGAACATTGGTGATATGAACAGAAGGACCAAGAGATGTCATGATACCCTATGTGCAGCAGACTATATTCCTAGGGGTCAAATACCCTTCTAGTGCCAATCAGCATTAAAAATCAATGGAGGCACAATGATTTCACCCACGCAGGAGCCAGGTCAAATAATCTTTGTTCCACACTCCTCCCTTATGGGCCATGTCCAGAGTACATGGGATAGTGCTGCCCAGAGTACACGGCATAGTGCTGGCCCTCCTGCTTCTCCTTTGGTACCAGCACCATATGCTTTGTTACCATGCGATTCATTAGCCTTGACTCCTGGTGGGTTCTCATCTCCTCTGCAAGGATGCTCTTACTGCATGCCAAGGTAAATAAGTATGTTCAGCCAAACCCCAGTGTAGCCAGGGAGAAGTGAAAAATGCTTTCTTCGTGGCAGAAGTGGCCTCATTGTCAGAAATCAGAAGGATCATTTCCTGGTTACAGTAGCCTTCAAATACATTGATCCAACTTCAACCCCCAAATAAAGACACTGGGAGTGATATATTGGCTGTTCTGTTGCGGTGACTGAACACTCGAGAGCAAGAATGCAGCTCCCAGAGGCACGACACAAGGGCTTGAAGAGGTTGGCTGTATTTTCTTCCACTTAAAACTGGGAGAGGTGAATAGCTGGTGAAAGTGGGGAGGAGATTGATAGCTTTGGAAACTGCAAGGCCCTTTCCCTATGAGGGACAGCTTTGGTACAGACAGTCAGCTTCAAGTCTGACCTTGCCCTCCCTGACCTGTCAGTAACCTCAACTCTGACCTTGCAAGGACCACCCTTCTCCTGGGGGAAGAACAGGTTAGGGAACGAAGGAAAATTTGAGTGGTGATCAGGTCAAGATTATTTTATTTTCCAGAAGACAGGAATGTAGAAACCTAATGTCCTTGTCATGCTTTGGTATTCATGGTGCAGCAACCTCATGTTGCTCACACAGCGTTAGCCCAAGCATGATCTGAGACTGACTACCTCATTACACTTCTGCATGGAGCACTTTCTTGGCTTTTGTGCTGAATCCCCATCTTCATTGCACTTTGGATGTCATGACAGCAGTCAGCTGCATCCCTGTTGGAATTTGTTGAGTCTTTCCTTCTTAAAAAGTCATCAAGAGCCAAACCAGGCTCTTTCCAGACCCAAATATTTCAGCAGCGTGAGCCCCAAGCCCATCTTGTATCTCTGTGCTTCCCCCTGCAAGGAAATCACCCCCTTGTCTAGAAGCTGCCTCCCCCCTGCTTTCCCTTTCTCATAACCAGCCTTCCTTCACCATCCTGATTCTGTAAACCACTCAGTACACTCGGCAGCTGAGGGGGAGGGACTGAGGGGCTGGTGGAAGCCACTCAGATTTCACATTTATTTAATAGCCGTGGCTGTGCTTGTTTGATCTATCTTCACACATACGTTTGACAGATATGGTCTCATAAAAACTCCACAGAGTAAAAACACCAAAAAGGCCTGCAGCCATGCTGTGTTAGCACACAGTCTGGGCTCCAGCTCCAGAGCTAAGCAGAGATCAAGCTTGCTGCATCTGGCAACACCCATCAGAAGGGAAAACTTTGACTTTGCAATGCCCAAAATGCAGGGTACTCAAGCATGGCTGGACCTGAGTTTCCCAGGTGATAATGTCTGGGCAAAAAATAAAAAAGGTCCTGATTTTTTCTTATCATGAAATATCCCACTACACTTTATATAAATTTCTTCTTTCAAATAAACTTTAATTTGAGTAGCTAATCTTATCTTTCCCGTGAATCCTGTGGGATACAGCAGCGTTCAGAATATCTCAAGAAAGCTTATGATTTTTATAGCACTTCCAAAAAACCTCTTTCCAGTTGCAGCAATTAAAGAGTAAGCTTGCTTCACCCTTACCTTGCAAGGTCCTCATAAGCTTGCTGTATCTGCATTATTCCTAACATTCCCTTAAAAAAAAAGGTCTGATTTAATGAGCTGGTGGTTCTGTCATGGTTCTGAGAAATACATTTTCACTGAAGTAGAACTGTGCCTTTGTGCAATTTGTGTACAAAGCGGCTACTATGTAGTTTGGGATATAGGCTCCACAAAAGTACAACCAACTTTGACATATGCATATTTCACAGTGGTTTTTTTCAAGGGGAGCACACCTGAAACTCTCATTCCCAGCATCAAGAGAGTCAAAGTGAAAGAGCTGTAAATGAAGTCACAAGCGTGTTAATGTTGCTCAAAGGTAGGAGTCCAGCTGCATTCAGGTGTTTTATTATGCATATAAATAACAACCCCCCCACCTCCCAAAGCTGGCAGCACAGTCTGGAAGAAGGAGCTTGGGGCTAAGAGTGAAAGACCCTGTGTTCCAACCTGCTGCTGTGGTGGTCACTTCATTTCTTTATATGTTATGCCTATATATAAAATAATGTTCTTAATACTTACCTGTCACACCGAGATAGGATGGATCTTGCTCTGTTAACAAAAGTGAATGCGAAGACCTGTGTTTCTGGCCCACAATTACCTCGGCTGATTAAAACCCTTGGAGAAGATTAGAGGGAGAAATTGTAACTGGTGCTCTGTGGGCAGGTAAGATACTTGTGGTTCCCCCTCTATTAGGGATGATTTTTCCTGGCTATAGAAATGTCACCTTTTCTGTTTAGTGTAAATAACTAAGGAACATGCAATGAAGGTTTGGAAGCCTCATGTTTTCCTGGCTTCAGAGAATGTGTTTTTGTTTCTGGATATCTCCTCTATCGCTGATCTCCTAGCTGTAACGTGGGGTCAGGGATCCTCTTGGTGCTATACCCATTTATTTTTCAGGGTCATACTGAGCAGTGTCACCCCAGACACAATCCATAGGTGTAGCTCAGTGCCTGGCAGGGAGTTATATTCCAAAAGTGAGGACTTCCAGGTAGTAGTTCCCTCTCTCATTAGAGGCAGATTTTCCCAGCTATGTAAATGCCGTATTTTCTGTTTTAAGTGAATAACTAAGAAGTTTGCAGACACACTCACTGGCTTTCCTGTTTTCTGAGGTCACCAGACAAGGATTGCAGATACTGCCCATCACAGCCTGGCTTTTTCTCTCCCTCTTACTCTGTTGCTGGCAGATGAAAAACTTAATTCACCTTCATCAGTAGTTTCAAGGGGTGAAAGGACACGCTCCCAAACTGAGAGCCAACTTGACTCCTTTCTGGAGTCTGTGCCATTTGAAGAGAGATCACTTGAGGACAATGTATTAATTACAACACCTGTTGTTGTACACATCGTTACGCACAAGTGCCACACACATTGGGCAGTGTCTGGGCTTGGACACTCAAGCCTTGACATGTGACGAACCAACAGTGAAGACCCATGGTCTGACATGACTGCTTTCAGAAATAGTCCAGCCTTTGCCAGAGGCAGGGCATGACAAGCTCCCTCAGGAAGCTGCAGGCAATGTGGAAAGGCAGGTCCCTGGAGTGCACAAAATTAAATAACCACATATGAGACCTGGCTATCACAAGAAGGGGGACCATGTCTCCTACATATATATGCAGAAAAAGAGGCCACCCTCGCACCGGTGACATAGCCACTAATATACAGCATTTCTATCCCTCCTTTTTCACTGTGGATAGCTAGAGCCGCAAGGAAGGTACTGACAAGCAGTCAAGGAATTTAGCTGCTGGTTGGTTATGCAGGACTTGGGAGCTGGAGGGTGAAAGTGATGCATGGAAATTAAGTTAATTTTAAACCACAGGCAAGAGAAGAGACTTGCTAGCAGTTACTTAAGAGAAGCTGCTGACTGTTTAAATACCATTAAGAAGATTAATGTCGGCCCACAGAATCACTGAAAAATTAGGTCTGAAAGGGACCTTGAAAGGTCAGACCAGTCCATCCCACTAACCTAAGGCAGGATCACCTAAACCTCGGACATCCCTGACAGATGTTGCTTAACTTGATCTTAAAGCTCTCTGCTCCCCAGGCAGTCTATTCTTTATTATCCCTGTCATTAGAAAGTTTTTCCTAACATCTAAATTGAGTCTTTCCTGCTGTGACTTAAGCCTTCTTTTTCCCTTTTTTTTCTTCCTTCTCCATCACTGACAAGGAGCAAAGACTATGTCCTTTTATGTGCTTAAAGACTTCAGTTCTCTCCTCCTTTGGGTTAGAGAATTTCAGTTCTTTCAGGCTTCCCTGGTAGGTAATGGTTTCTCGACTTACTTCTGCTCATTCTCTCTGCTCTCTGCTGGGCTGGATCCAATTACCCCACATCTCCCCTCAACTTATTTTCCACCACCTCAACACCATGACATAGCTGACTTGCATTCAGCTTTTGATCCTTTTTCTGAAGAATTGCTACTTAACCCATCACTCCCTCCTCTGTACTCAGGGAGTTCATATTGCTGCTCAAGTGTACGACCTTCCACTTATTCAACCGCCTCACGTTTCTTCCAGACCATTTCCCCAATTTGCCCCCAGTTTTTAAATCTAATCCTGCCAAACAGCACATCTACCACTTTATTTCATGTGTAAATATGTTGTCTTTATGTTTATCCTTTAAAACAAAAGAAAAAAAACAAACATGGAACTGAATCGGATGTAGTGTGAAACCCCACCCAACCCCACCACCTTTCACTTGAACAAGAAGTTGCTGGCAGTGGCACCATAGGTGAGATTATTCAAGTAGCTCTGTACCTACTTTCTACAGATGCAGGTTCTCCCAGCTGGCTTCAAGAATTAACACCAAACAACTTTGACAGCCACACAACATTACTGCAGTCTGGCCTCTCCTGCTTCTCACCTCCACCTAAAACCTCCTTTTTGTCTCTGTTCCAACTGTCTTTGGCCCATGCACCCTCACCCCAGCCACTCCTTTCCTCCCCACCACGCTCACCCAGGCACAGTCTGTCCGTGGGAAATACCCACTGGGACCTTCCCAGTGCCACGAAACAGACAAAAAGGTTGAAATAAAAATAATTTAGGGTGGAAAAAAATATTTTGTATTTCCTAGAAGTGACCAAGGACAGAGCCTGAGCAATAACAAAGCCCGGGGGTTACGGCACACCTCCACCTGCTCCCGCCCGGCACCCACCCTGCGGCCTGCCCGGGGCCCGCAGGACCCGGTCTCAATCCCGGTCCCGGACGCCTTGCCGTGCAGCGCGGCCCGTGGCTGCCCCCTGGCGGAACCTGCCCTTGGCTGCCGGGCCCAGAGCCCGGACGGGCCGGGCGAGGCCCCCACGCCAGGCCGCTGCCTCCCTTGGACAACGGGCCCTGCTTGCAGGTGCTGCCCGCAGGCGCCGCGGCGAGGCCTGGAGCTTCGCCGCGTCCGTGCACGGGCGTTGAGCTGGGATGAGCCATCACACGCAGCACGTCACTCCTCAGGAGCCCTATGATGAAATT
The DNA here is from genome assembly GCA_013401335.1 of Brachypteracias leptosomus. Classification (NCBI taxonomy): domain Eukaryota; kingdom Metazoa; phylum Chordata; class Aves; order Coraciiformes; family Brachypteraciidae; genus Brachypteracias; species Brachypteracias leptosomus. Next base: position 503,008 of record VYZX01005369.1, read on the forward strand.
AAAGGTGTCCCAGCTCAGCCCTGACCAGCTTTGAAGATCGGTGGCCACAGAGCTAACCCAAGGAAGAAACAAGATGAGGAGGGAGACCTGTCTAGGCAAGCTTACTTTCATTTCTCAGTGACTTCTGCTATTACCAGCAGTAATGATTTGATGACTTTTCCCATTTTTTAGGCATGATTCACTACCAAGATAGGAGTGAAGACTGCAGCAGTGCTTTAAGGTACTAGGGACTATATGAAGGTACCCAGCGCCAGATCCTGGAGATGTACTGCTTTCTGCAGTGGTTGGAGAATACCAAAAGGTCCCCATGTCCAAAGGCAAGTTTTGCTCAAATTCAACTCTAATAACTAGAATCAGTAGACTCAGGGCAGGGAAGGCTCTGGTCCTTATGATGAGAGGAACCAGCAAAAGACTTGAAAACAGATCAAATCCTGCTGTATGCTTGCAGAAGGAAGGCCTTCCTCCAAACCATCACCTTTCAGGCGCTCTGAACAGAACAAGTTCTGCACAGTCACTTCTACATCCCTGGAAAGTACCCCTCTTGGTGCCTTTGAGGCTTGGTCTCAGCTCTGTTCCATATGGGAGTCCCCCACTCTGGACCCTAGCTTCACGCTGCCTGTGTGGTGCTTGTTCTTGCTCCACCCTGCACCCTGTGGCTGCCAGGTAAGGCCTAGTCTCCACTCCCTCCAAAGGGCTCTCCTTGGCGAGGGAAAGGAGATGACCAGGCTTTTCTGACTGTGTTTAAACAGACATAACATTTCTAGTAAGCATCCACCCACAAGCTGTCATGACTTGCCATGGTCAGGAGCAATGGTTGCACACTAGAGCTGAAGGACTAGACTAGGACTACAGGGGACTGAGGTCTTACTAGCCCACTCAGGGGCCAGTGCAACCAGTATAGTAGAGAGTGATGGGAGCATGGGTCTTCCTGACAGCTCAGGGGTACGCAGGGAAGGTCAGGCTGTCTCTTAGCATCCATCCACCCCTCTCACTCTTCTGCAGTGAGGGCATTGCCTCACTCATGGTCACAAGGTAGGAAAAGGGGAAGCCACTAAAAAGAGCCCACATGGCACCACAGCAGCTGTGCAAGAGATAGGACCTAGAACTGCCTTTGCTCTCCAGGTAAACTGAAGTCTACCTCAGTGCCATACAGATACCTTCTCTCCATACCACTGCACCCAGCCTCTGAGAAGCATTTTGGGCTTGCACATTAATCAGAACAGGCTGATCTCAGCTCATTTCTAGCTCTATCTAAACTTCCTCACTCAGCAAGCATCCAAGAGTACTTCATGCCACCAGCCCCAAGCTGCACCCATCTTGCCAGCAAGAGCAGCTGTGGCTTGGCTACAAGTCCCAGCAGCCTGCAAGGAGCCCACCTGCCTGATACAGATGTGCCTCCCAGCAGCACCAGCTATTAGCACATGCAGGAGAGGACCTGGGCAGGCAGGCTGCACCCATCCTAATTGACTGAAGGAAGAGCAACACTTGAACTTGCTCCAAAAGGAAGCACAAGCTCCATCTTCCCCACATTTCATTTACTTGCAGAGCTTGCCCAAACCTGCAAGTAGGCATCAGCTTGCAGACAGGCAGTTTAGAGGAAGCAGAGTTAGGCCAGCACAAGTCAGCTGGAGGTATTGACCCTTCTGGCAGTTTGGATGCAGACCTTGGGCTCAGCTTAAACATGTCTATCTTCCCTTCTCCTTTATCTAGGTGAGCTGGCCCTTCCCAGCCATTATTTTCTTCAGCATGACTCATTCCAACTACAAGTCCTTTCTATCCTTCAACACTTTATATCCAGGCCCTGCAAAACACACTCAGGACAACTCCATCAGAGCCCCCACACCCTTTCCACAAGGCAATCCTGGGGAGAAACAAGACATACTATCAAATTTTGGGTTTAACCCCACAAAGAATCTACCCAAATGTTCTTTTTCTAGAGCATGATACATTGTAATAGCCCAGTTTAGCTTAGGACAAAGCTTAAGGCAAATACAAAGAGCAAGAGTCTCTTGAGTACAACTATCTGCCCCTCAGGTGATGATGACATTGGGATATATTAGGTACTTGAAGGACATGTACCAGAGAGCTCTCGTGGCAAAGTACGATAACTTTGCCAGACAAATCCCAAATCTAGACCTAGTTTAAGCAAACAGACTCAGCAGGCTGCCTGACAGCCATTGCAACAGGGCTACACACAAAACACCAAGTTTTAAGTGCTTTTTAGTGAGCTATCAGGAAGGAGTAATAGTGATGTGATCACATAACTGACAGTTCCACTTTCCAAGCCTCTCAGGAAGTGAGGGTTTAGATTAAAAGTTTTCCTGTGCTCATTACATAGGGTGATGTCTGCTCAGCAATGAATGCAAACAGTGCCACAGAACAACGACAGCTGCAGGTGCAAAGGAGGAAATGCTAGAGGCACGATAGTGCTTCAACATTTATTTTCTCCAAAGACACATACAAAGAATTAAAACCACAAAAGCTTTATAATACTTCACAATACATTAATAGTAACTGTGCTTCCTGCTTAGACTAACCATCAGGGAGGTCTTTTGTTCAGGCCTTTACGTCAGTAGGTGCATAAAGCTGTTTCATTTACTTCAGGTACAGAACAAGTGGCAGGAGAAATGTATGGAGAGTCATTCCAGTTTGGTTCAAGGCCAGGAAATTCTCCTGAGGGGGATGCTCTGCTGTTGACTGGAAGCCATGTTCAACAGATACTGCTCACATCGCATACAGATGTCTGCAGTCAGCCAGTCCGCCATGGTTCCTGTGTAACAGCACAGAGGCTGTGCTAGGCAATGGGGTTCCAAAATAATGGGTACACTGCAGTGGGAGAGGGGAAAAAGAAAAGCAGGAGAAAGTTGAGCCAGGTTTCTGTTAGTGGGCATGGTGCTTTTCCACCCTTCCCCCACACGAGCCAACACTGCTAAGTGATTTAGCTACAGGCATGAGTGCAACAAAACAGTCAGCTCAAGTTAGGAAGGCTACTAAGCACCAGAACAGCTTCATTGACTGACACCTCTTCTCTGTTGACAGTAGGTCAAACAAAGGGCTAATGGATATCTGTGGTTGACACAAGGTTATGGCTGCATCCTTACACTGTAGGATTTGTGGGTTTTTTGCCATCCTGAGGTATGGCAGTAATGCAGTCACTCAGACCTCTTCTGCAGCACCTCCATTATAAGACAGCCCAAACCACTGCCCTACACAGTTAACTTTGGTAGTGAACACTACTTCTGATTTTTGGCAACTGAAGTACAAGCCTTTGAACCAGAAACTGCTGTAACTATTTTGGCTACATTAAATAATGGTTTTCAGAGATAAAAGATACCAGCTCCCCCAGTAGAATACGTAACTGATTTTGAAAGAAGAGAACAGATAATGTATATTTACAGTCCTAGATATTGCACTTATACCCACAAGGTCTATCTTTTCCACCTAGAGCTGTTGAAAACTTTTTCAAAAAGTTCCCTTTCTGGGGACAAAAAGGAAAGGATATCTATATGTGTGTGGTGGGACTGAGAAACTATTTGTGGCATTACTCTTCAGTCAGTTATAACTGAGACCATTAGCATATTTTATTTCTAGGTATAAATGGGCTACTCTTGGCTTGTAGTGACAGACTCCCAGCTGTGGGGGATAGAATGTAATGGGGTCTGGAAATCCTCATACAAATGAAGCTGTCACAAGGAACCTTCTATGTCTGGGCTAATATGGACACTTCTGAATCCACGTTGGAAACCTGACAGCTAAAAAGCAAAATATTTCAGAGCACCTACATGTCCTCCCTTTTGGTCATCTAAAATCCACAATACTTCCAGAGAACCACAGACTAGTTAAAACAGTCATTCAGCATAATAGTCAGCTGACCTGCATAACACTACATACTGCTGTCTGGATGTTTGTAGGCTTGCACATACAAGTAACATCTTTTAAGGTAAAAACAGAACATCCCTGTCCCAGCTTACCCCAGATACTCCCAGTGCTCTATTTCATGCAGCAACTCTGAGCTCTTCTGCTCTTGAGTAGCTGGGTCCTCCTCTCTGGTGAGTCTCAAAAGTTTTAGGAAATGAAGTGGGAGATGTACACACGTTCTGAAGGGCATGGACATCTAGAATCACAACAATCACAACACAAGTCACCTGAGTTCTCAGGGAAACACATCCTCCTCCCTCGCAGGAAAATTTGCAAGGCATGCAATTGATTTATTGGTGCACTTAGAAGACAGACATTAATGCAGTGAACTTTCCGACCCTGTATAAATAGAGCAAAGTAATCCAAACCACTTTACACAGGATGAAAGAAAGAGGAACCAGAGTTGTTTTAGCTGAGTATGACAAGAGATGCCTGTGGTACCCTGGTTTTGCACCTTGTAATATTTGTTCTTCTATTTTCTTAGAAACAAGCTAGGGGTAGATTTGAGATATCAGTGGGGTGAAGGAAAGCTTCCAATGACTAGGTGAGGTGCAGGCAAAATGTAAAATGTAAAAAAACTCATACACTGTTGTGAAGAGTAGACTTGCCTTGATGCAGCAGTCACAACAGATGATGCTAAGAGGAAAAAAGATCCCAGCATTATCATTTGAGTAAAGAACAGCAGATACCAATATGGCAGCTAAGGCTGAGTTTCCCAAGCAAGTCCTGATTTACAATTGTAACACAATCACTTGATGGCAAAGTGAGCAAGCTTACAACTCCCTTATTCAGTTTGCCGACCCTCCTATTTATCATTGTTTAACATTTTGAAATGCATCAGCATCCATAGCTTATCTACATGTCCATTACTTTTCACCCAACCCTAGCACCAGACAGTTACTCAGTTCTTAGTGGTTGTTTACTTGTTGCTTGTAATCAATTCAATGCTTCACCACTGCTTCAAGTAGATTTAAGTGAGCATTAATGAGCCTGAAGTTCCTCTTTTCCTGTCCCATGAACAGAAAACCTCTGACAAACAATTGGATACAAGTAGGTCCAACTCCTTTCCCAGTCACAGGGTCTGGGGTTCACTTTTTCAGTCCCCAATAGAAGATTCTGGTGAAAAGCCTCTCACAGAATGTGCTCAAGTCCTTGAGTGACATTAAAACTAACCATTAGTGGTCTCCGAGAGAAACTGAATCTAATACTTGCACAGTAAATTTAGTTATTGATAGCTTAATTCAAGAAGTTAAAATTGAGTCACCACTTCAGAGGCAAGTTTTTCCACATCCTCTGCAGCTGTAGACACTTCAGCCTGGCTTGTGCAGTAAGGCAAAACTGAAGGGCTCAGCAACCTGTTCCTAGCTAGTACTACAACTGTTTGAATACTGAGTATTTTCATCATTCTTTCATTCTTTTCTTCCTGCTCATTCAGTCCTTTTGTACCAGCTCACCTGCTGCAGAGGTAACAGCTGTAAGGCCACTTAAGAAACATCTGCTTATGGCAGCTGAAACAGATCTGTGGAAAGGAAAGTTACTTGTGAATGCAAATGGGAAATATCTTGTACCAGCAGTATCCACTGCCTGCCAAAGAGCAAGCACATAAGCCAACCTTCTAAAGGCTTTAGATCCACATACAATAACAGAAGTCCAATAAAAGATAGCAAAGACACAGGAATTAAAAGCTAAAAAGGCAAAAAAAGTCTACTTGTAAGGCCAGTGTTTTTATAATGCAGAGGTTTGGGGCAGCTGCCAGACAACAGGAGTTTAAAAAAAGGCTCTTGAGCAAACAATAGCTGTATTGTGCAAGAGTGTAACAGTAGCTAGTTAAGAGAGAGGGAAGAAGAGAGACATTCTTTGAGGTAGACTGCAGCAATCCCAAAGAGATTAAGTCAGGGCAAATTTGAATCCAATCCTGAAGCAAAAAATGAGTCATTAAGGAAGCTGATGAGTTGCTTGAACTTTCATACACAGCTGGCAGTCAGAAGTGATATTATCTTGAGAAGCAGAGCTTGAGAAAGCGAAAAAAACTTCAGCAAAAACAAAGGGGGTAAGAGAACCGTTTTAGAATGGGAAGAGAGCAGGCAAGTTAAAGCAGGGTTGGTAAGTAAAGTGAAAAGAAAACAAGGATTCAGTCTCAGAAGCATCCAACAGACTGTGGAAATAGCATAGTTCTGCTACTAGAACCCTTTGACTCTGTCTATACTACTAAATAAGCTCGGGCAAGAAGTTGACCCCTAAGCCAAATAGCACAGACTTCCTCACATCTGTGTTGCAAAGGGCTTGCATACACAACATCTGCTCTAGAGGGGCTGGTTGCAACACCCCCTGTAAAGGAAACTGGGTGAATAAGCCAGCAGTTAAGCAGAGTGGACAGCCAACTGTCCTGTGCTGCAGGTCATTCCCTGTCCCCCTCATCTCCCTGACCTTTGTGTCCACTTAGCAAGGTGGTTTGAGTCAGCACAACTCAGATGTGGGAGCCTGAGTTAAGAGCCTTTGTTTCACTGTTTCACAGTACCAAGTCTCAATTAATTACTTTGTGATTTCAGAGCTGGCCAATAGTCACGGCAGTCAGCTCTCCTAGTGTGGGAATAACAGACAAAGCAAAGGCTAGGTTACTTTTTAGGCAACTACACAGCTTAAACTCGATTAGAAGCCATCACCATACAAATATTAAAAGATTTTTACAGCTTAGGGCTGAGTTCAGATCATCTGTGTGAATAAGTTGAGACAGAGACCACCTCAGCAGTTCAGCACTGAGAACTATGAAGCCAGACAGCTTTTGAAAAGACAGGGACAGCACAAAGAGAAGGAGAGGAAACATACCTTTGCTCTTGGAAAAACACTATTACTACCTCCTTGGAAGCATCCTTGCCCTTCCAGCACCATCATTGCATATCTGATTCCAATCAGCTCAGCAATGGTTGGTGATGGCCACTTGGTAGGAAACGGACAGTCCTATCAAAATACAGGAGTTAAGCATCAGAGAAAGCTGAAGGAAGTAGATATTTCGGGAGGTCGTCCTCAAAACTAGGTCCTGAAAAGGCTCAGGAGCATTTGTCCCCAAAACTCAGTTTTGCCAGTGATGGGGAATATCAAGTGACTCTGACAATACTGGCAGAGAAACTACAGGGGTTTTAGTGGTTGCTATAGTTTTCAGGCAGCTTCCTGACACCTCATTAGGGAAGCAGGTCCCTCAGGCACTGCAGTAGTTAATACCATCTCCAGATGCAGTCTCTGTGGAATTCTACCCTTTGGTACAGACCACAGCCCAGGTGGCAGCCTGGCCCCTCCTA
>VYZX01005369.1:510235-524270 GCA_013401335.1 Brachypteracias leptosomus
CTAGGTACAGAATCCTTTCCACTCCACAGACTCTCACCTTCTCTTTCCCAAGATGCACTGGCCCACACAAATGACAGTTATGGTCTGGTGGTCAGAGACAAAAGTGCTTTTATCACCAGGTGGGAAGCCCAAACCACCTGTAGCCCCCACCACACTGCTGAACAAAGAGGTCACACAGAGTTATGGTCAGTTTAGAGACTTGCCAAGGGTGGGGAGGGATGCAGAAGGAAACAGCACACCTCATCAGGACAGAACAGGGCGAGATCATGATTCAGAAGGTTGCACAGAAGCACAAGAAAAATAGCATTGCTCCCACAACAGTGATCCAGAGCCTGATGATTTCAGTAGAATATACATTTAGAAGTCACTGATGCTGTGCTATTGACATTTTGTCAACCACTGGTTCCCTTTACTGCAGCTTTAAGGATGTTTGCAAACAAATCAGAATCTAGAAAGAACGAGGGAAGGTGGAGTAAGCAGGAGAGTCCCACTGCCAACTACAGTCTGCTTGAGGAAGCCTTGACAGACACTTTCAAGTAAAGCAGTGGTATTTTTCTGTTCTTGTACGAGGAACAAATTTATTTCCTATCATTCAAACTGGGAAGACTCCACAAGGACACTACAGCATCCAGTCTTTCCTTAAGGTCTCTCCAAGGAGAGAATAATATCCCAACTTAGGATCAGTGTACAATATAGCCTAAGATAAAAACCACAGAACATGCTTACTGCTTGCACAAGGATCATCAAGGTGCAAACTCAGGAGCAGATGCAGCAGCCCAGGCTTGGTAGCTGACATGCTGGACTTACACATTCTTTGCTTTGAAGAGCTCTCTCTAAAGATTTGGACCTTCCTCTGTAAAGAGGCAGCTGCTGTTGGCCAGCATTCAGGAAACCATTAGGTTTAATGTCTCCTAGTGTGGGTGCACTCATGGGAAGACATGTGCAATTTGCAGTGAAACCTAGGTAGGAACAGAGAGTTTTAGGGTGTAGAAAACCAACTGGCAGCGTCTAAGTATTCACCACAAAAGCTGAATGCTCAAGAGCACTACACTGCCTTCTGAAGATAGCAAGACCTACATCTCTCCCCCTCAACCCCCATCAGCTCAGATCACAAAAAACAGAGGTTACAGTAATTATGCTTGTCAGTAAGCAGTGATGAGGCTTCATTAGCACCACTTAGTTTAATAAAATCAAGCAGTGCGCTTTCTATTTGAACATTCAAAATGCTCATTTAGCTTTTAACTGTGAATTCTAGTTAGGCCTTTGGGGACATGCTATCATTGTTTTGAAGCTACAGGAGCTATGCAAGCTTCAGTCAACTACAGAGGAATAGTTTTATAAGAACACCTCTCCAGACTCATTACTTAGTGTTGGAGCTTCTCCTGCAAAGTGTCTTCAGGTGATCAGAGAAAGTGTACAGTGAGCCCAGCTTAAGGCTTTGGGAACCCAGCAGACCACTGGCTGTCCTTTGTCACCTGGTTTAGATGTGCAGCTAGAAGTACACTGACCTGTGCTGTTGCAGGATACTACTGATGACCTGGTTGAGGCAAGCCAGGTGCTGGAAGGCAGCTTGGGAGTGCTTTCCTGTAGACCAGAGGACAGGATATTCTTACACTGAGTATAAAAGACACCAAGCCCACTTCCTCAGGAGTGCTGCTGCTAAACAAAACCCAGGATACCCAGGATTGACCAGAAAGGCTCAGTCAAAAGTGAAGCAGAGCAAGAAATCAATGTGGTACATTTAGCAACTTTATATTCCAAGAGGTAAGAACAAATTAATTCCCCTCACAACCAGGAAGCTCCAGCTGAGCTAGTAAAATTTCAAAATTCATTTGTTCCCTTTCTCACTCAGGTTCAATGCAGATATGAGTCCCAAAGTTTCATCTCTTCAGGAATCAACTTCAGAAAATCCTCCCAACACAACTCTGAGTACATTGGAACCATTTTCTGGGCGCCAGCTCACATGTAACACCACCAAAGAACAGTTTCAAGAGACTGTGGCCCACTAACCCAACTCAAACCCAGTGCTGTGGTTCAACTGGATTGTTTCTAGCTTCTCTAGAAAAACAGAAAACAAAGCTGATTATATTAGTTTCCATATGAAGGTCTTTCTGGTTTAGCATTAATACATCAACCACAGGGTTCTCAAATGCTGAACATTCCCACAGGTAGCACAGACTTGTGCAAATATAGCTAAGATGGATAATTTATATCCATTTTCCTCAGTTAAGCAACCGCATTTCAGACAGAAATGTTTACAGAAAACAGATTCTGGTTTGTATGCCAGTGCATCTGTGCTAGACATGATGTGTTAGGCCTTAGGTTCTGTTCCTCAGAATTTCTGAATATGCTCAAACTGAATCTCAGAGCCAAGCCATCAAGCTTTTCATGATCAAGCCAGCAATTAAAGAACCCAAAGACTATGTATCATGGTTTATTGAAGAATGGTGCCCCCAGAATTGCTCCATAGGAGAGGAGTGGGAAAATAAATCATTAACATTGAAAATAAATCATTAACATTTCCTTTCACAAGCTTACATACCACATGAAATGCAAGCACATAAATACATATAGCATCAAATACCTCACTGTGGGGTAAGAGTGGAAACAGTTCTGGCCCATGTTGGCCAAATTCCTATGCATATTAAAACTTCTTCAGGATCTAGTTTTAAGAGATCAGAGCAGATTGTGGTTCTATAGGCTGCAGTCATGCCACAAAAAGAAGTGTTTAAGTATTGGACCAGATCATCCTTGAGGGCCCTTCCAAACTGGTACTCTATGATTCTATGAATATGGTATGAGCTTCCGTAGAGGAAAGGATTCAGTGAACCTAATAGTACCACATTCGTTCACTTTTGAGAGACAAATTGCCCACACTGTCAGAACCTGACATTCCAGGCTATACATGTGTGCAGATCTAATGCCTTCAGTACTTGTGCCTGTCCAGAGCCCTTTCATTTAAAGTCTCACCTGAACTCCTGGTCCCAGCTGCTGCATTGTAGTGCTGACACTTTTAACCTCAAGACTGGCATCTTGGAGAGTTAAACAATCACTCAGAGATTTCAAGGCAATATTTGGTGTCACAAGCTTGCCTGCAGGGGAAAGAGGGAACAACCCCCCCCACATACACAGACAAGATAAGATATTGTACTGTGACAAGAAAATGACAAATCTGATACCCACACATCAGAATTGAGATTTGGCTAGACTGTCCTGGTAGTTACATAATCTTTTAGTTTTATGTGATGGTCAAATTCCTGTTCTCTCACTTAGTGCACAGAAATTTGAACATCTATTAAAAAAAGTATAAGTCGAAACATTTTTTGAATCTTAATAAGCCACAAACAGATTTTCTAGAAAGAACTATACTTATGCCATACGACCTCTATCACACAATTTGCATTCCCACTGCCCTCGTGTTATACATGCTATGGAAGAAGATAAGTGGGCTTTCATTTCAAAGGTCATCCATTGTTTTTAGTCAACACTGACTTTGCATGCTTGATATCAGGTCACTTTGTAGCAAATACCTTTGGGCTTGCTCCCATTTTCCCTTGCTGCTGATGACTGAAGCTTCTGTGGCTGTCTTATTTCTGCCACAAGCTGTTCATGACAGCTGGACTCCCATGGCACACACTCTTTCAGCTTCATCTCTAGCACCTGCAGACAAAGTATAACACCAGAAAGAGCCAGTGGATAGAGCAAGGAGACCAGTGGTGACAGAACTACTCCTTCAGCAATGGCACTGTTTTACCAGTGCCTCTCACTCAAGAGGGCACTGGGACCTGTGCACGAGAGAACCTTTAGATAATGCATAGAAGAATACTTTAGCAACTCAAATTTGAAACCAAGAACTCCAGGGGTACTTTCAGGACTACAGAATGTTCCAAATGAAAGAAGCAGCAGAGGAAGTAGGGAGATTGATCATCTTTCTCCTATGAAGATGTCCTCTCTCATTTTCCTAACCCCATGTTTTGGCAAGAGGGTCTGCTCAAAAGTTAAGTATGGTTAATAAATCCCCCTCCCAAATCCAAACTAGTAGCAAAGACATTAGCTCTATATTGCTAGAAACTATCCTGTGAACTTCAGAAACATCTTGTTTTGCTATCATTAGATGCAGCACCAGGTCACCTACAGGTGTTAGATGAGGCTTGGGAGCAGCTACATCAACTTTGGGGGTCCTGTGATTTTGCTTGATGATCACCTGAAAGAGCAGAAATAATGCTTAAGCAATAGTTCTTTCTCTACTCCTGGTACACCCTCCTATTTAATGGCACAGTGAATGACTCAAGTCAGGATTTGGGAATGAGGAAGGTGGGGAAGGCATAATGAAAATTACTTGGGAAGCATAGAATGATGACGTTTACTTACGTGGATTTTTGGTAGAGACAGATTTGCCTGTGGCAAACTAGAGGCAATCAGAAGTACTGTACAGCCCTTTGAGGCTTGCACAAGAAGCACACAGGCCTCTAGCTCCAGCAGCTCATGAACTGCTCTGAGAAGCCACTGGAAAACGTACTCTGATTTTAATGTCAGGAGCGATCCTGGCAAACACCACGGTCACATCACATTCATCAGTGAGAACTCCGCTCCAAGGAGGAGAGTAATTGAATGGGTTAACAAGATTTGTAAGAACTGTAGCAGCAGGCAGCTGTATGCATAAGCTAGGATTCCAGAGACTAGCTTACAGCTCTACATAAACTATCAACAACAGCAAGACAGAATTGCAGGGCAGGTATTTGGGTGAGGCAGACTGGCTCCCTCATCAAGCTCTGGGCTTGCTGCATAGGCAAAAACTGACAAAAAAAGTCAAGTTGCACATGCATGTCTTTAGCTGCCTTGTGCACTTATTCGTACTTTGAGGCTATGCCATTTACTTTCCCTGTGTGTACAACCTCAGAACATGTGGGAGTGCAGGTAGAACACTACAGCTTCCCACACTAGCTTTGCTTTCATTCATTTGCAAATTAGACCACTGTCGGCTAGAGAAGCTTTAAAATAGCTTTACAGATGGGGAATTCTTTAAGAGTCTTCACAAAGACCTAAGCAGTAGCACTCTATGCTTTCTTCTAGCATTTCTGACTACTACTCTTCAAACATCTTTGTGCTTCTCATCGACCACAGAAAAAAAATTTAAAAAAAATATCAAGAAGCAGTTCATCCTGCCACCCTCAGTTACAGTTCTGTATTGCACAGTGCATTGACACACCGAACATGGCAAGGAACACAAGTAGTTATGATGTATTATCTCCTTTCCACTACTATTCGTTTATATATCAATGAAGATACCATTTCCAGAAAAATTTCATAACCTTATCTGAAGGTTGGAGTCACAGTCAAGACAAGCAGGAGCCAGGTTTTTATAGAGGTGCATGGTTTAGCTGAGGTTTTTAAACCCCCTTCACTCCAGCAGCACCAGCAAGGAAAAAAAAAAAACCCAACCAACAACCCTGATGTCTAGTACGGTATGCAAAGTTTTTACTTTTTAAAATATCACTCTTTATTACAAGTAGAGTTGTGTCTCATCTTCTGCCAAGACATCTGTTTTCAAAGCACGCCAATGCCACAAAGCTTTATGCCAATGTTTTAGATCCACTCGTTGTTCCCAGCTCAAGCTGCAGCAAGCAAACAGCATCACAAGCCTTTAGAGACACCCCAGACATTTTTGTGTCTGGTCATCTTCATGAACCATCCACATTGTTGGAAGCCCCTGCCACTTGAATCAGCACAGCAGCTGCCCCTGGAAGGGGCTCAGCTTTTTCACCCTAACTCCTGCAGTAGTTCCCATACACTGCCTAGAGGCCTCTGCCTGATGCTGAGCGAAGAACTTGCTCAAAAGTGCTTTTGCACTTGCACTCATCCCACAACATCCAGAAAGGCAAGAAAATTAGTAAGAGATGCCAGGCACAGCTCAGCTAAAGGAGCCTGAGAGGACACAAGTGTTCAAAGCAGAAAGCATAAACAGGCAAGGGTCTGTTTCATGAAACTGCTGTGTCCAAGGCAGCATAATCACTCCCAGGAAGGGAGTGGCTGACCTTAGAGGGAAAAAAGTTTACCATCCAGCTTCATGAAAGTGTGGCTACTTGACTTAAAAAGTTACTAGAAATTAAGCACTTGAACCAACAAACAGGGTGATAATGTTGAGCTGCATCTGAGAGGGAGATTCAGACACTTCTGGACTTGGAAGTACCTTAGAGAAAGACAAGCTTTTGGAGAAGAGGTCTCAACAAACACTGCTTAGAAATGAAGTAGAGGAAGTGGTTTCAAAGTTGTTCATTGACCCTAGTCACTTACCTTCTGAAGGCTGTACCTCTTGTGCTGAATATCATCCAAAAGTAATTCATAGGGAGAGCGGATACATTCTTTTGGAGGCACGAGATTCTGTGGTCGCTCAGTGGCCTTGCGCAGCCTCACACCATTCTGCAGTTCACAGATGACACTGGGCCACAAGGATACCTCAGAAAATCCAGTGAAGGCCAAGTCAACATTTGGCTAGAACACACGGAGCAACATCCCCTCCCCTCCATGAAATAGGGCACACTTGACACACAGAGCAGGGCGCATAGAATGACTTTCTGAAGTCATTCAGAAACACAGAAGTGTGTCCTTAACACTCCTTTCAACTCACTTCCAGATCAGAGCACAGCACCAGAGCAGAGAATTACTTTTCTTTGCAGAAGTTAATTTAAAATGAGGGATGTGGGAGCTGGCTTGCCAAGCTCATTCCCAAATTTTGTCATTGACTTTATGTATGTACTTCAGCAAAACACAGTTTCTGCTGCCAAATAGCTAGACCCATTTTCTTGAATACCTACTTCCTGCAAGTGCTCCAGGTGCCAGAGTTTTTTCATGTTATTGGATCCTAGGAAACACTGGAAATGAAATCCCAAATCTTAGCATTAAAATCCTCTGAACTTCCAGAAATCTGACAGTGCTGGGTTAATGGTTGAACTTTATGATCTTAAAGGTCTCTTCCAACCAGAACAATTCTATGATTAAACCAAGGGTTGAAGGGCCCACAGACAAAAGAGGAAGAAACGAAAAAGGATCTCATACTTTAACCTTCACAGCAGCATATGTTAGCAGTTTCAGCCTGGAGATGTAACCTGATAACTCTGACATCTGCTTATCCTGTTCCTGTATTAATATCTGAGGATGCTCAGACATGCAGTATAACCCAACAAAAGTTAAAGACAGGAAAAAAAAAAAATCAACTAAATAGCATGTTTAGACAACATTGTAATGGAAGTGCTAAGTCAACAGCTTATCTGGATCCCAACGGCAAACTGAGTAAGAACAAGTGATGATTGTATTATAAACAGTGAAAAGGAAGCAAAACATTTTAGAAAACTGCCTCAGAACAAAGTTTCTGACTTAGACTCCTCTCTGTTTTTCACTTACAGTATGAAGCATCTTATCTCAACTTACACCTTCAGATATATTGGTATAGTATCAGAAGAGTCTTATGCAAGCTCTGAGTGATGGCTGTCTTCAAGGAGACTGATTTTTTTCTTGGTTTGTTCTATTTTGGCTTTGGTACAGTCAAACCTTAACTCCAGAGAACTAGAACTGTCAGAGTGACCATATACTAACCATATCTCCTAGGCTGTATTTATTATTATGTAGGAGAACACACAAGTCTCAATATTAGAGACCTTTGAAGTAGCTTACCATGAGCCACTTGCTCTTTCTAGAGTTATATTTCACATGGTGACAGAACTTGACTGAAAGATGTGACCTGACGAGAGACTTTTGCACTGCAATATTGCCACATTAGTTTTGGGAAAAGAACTGCCTTCAAGCTGGCCATTTCAGAGTAACTTGCACACCCAGAACATTTTTCAGATGTAGCTGACATCATTACCAGTCATACTTTTCTTTCACTACTGACTGATCGCTGCAATTATTCTGCTTGGGCCATCCCATGTATTGTCAAACTCGACACAAACTTCCCACGCCTGTGCAATACAGAATGCTATGACACTCCAAACACATTGCTTTCAGTTCAACGGATGAGTGGTGAGACAGCTGTATTCCTAAGAGGTCTCACTGCTTAGATTTCAAGGTGAAGGTTGTCCTGTGATGTGTATGCATAAGCTCTGCTGAAACTGTACAACCCTGCACCCTATCAGGCTGTTGTCTATGTTTCAGAAAGCCTTTGTGGCAGTCAACATGACAAAGTATGGTCCATAGAGAGCATTAGCTGCTTGGCTCCACTCAAGGCATCAGCTATAAGCTGTGGGATCCCAGGGAAGTTGGCATCCTGATTATTTTAAACTCAGGAGTTTACAAGAGCAATGCAATGTACTGGTGATAGGGACCTGGAAACTAGAGGCAGAGGATTTGCAACAGACATCCAGCTTTTGGAATTCATGTCTCCTGAAGGAACAGAGGCCAAATACACTGGCCTTCAGGCCACACAGCAAAGCCCATGTATTTATTCATGTATTCCCTGCAGAAAAGAGCTATAGCAGTTGATGAGTTCGTGGTTTGAGATAGCTTGCCAGTTTATTTTAATAGATCACAAAATTGAGAATATGCCCAAACACACATTTCACAAACATTTTCATACGAATAGTTTGAGCATGCTTCAAAGCAAGTGCTGTTTAGACAAAGGGAGCAAGTCCACAAGTCTCTCGGGGCTTGCCATTTGTCTCCACAGACTCCAGACTACAGTGTGTTTGTTTATGCTGGGCAGAGCTCCAGCCAGAAGAGCTATTTGTTTCTGATTGAGCCCTGACTGTGTAGGGCCTTGAAAAGAACTGAATAAGTTGCTTTCTCTGCCCCAAACACACTAGCCAAGATCTATGGAACAACAGAATGGAAAGACAAGAAAGGCAGGGAGCAAAAGGCAGAGCTACATCTCCAACCTCACTCTCCTTCACCTTTTGTTTGAGCTGTTGGAGCTGCACAACCACAAAGATGGACAGAACTACTCACCTTCAGTCCCCTCCAGCCCTGAACCAGCACAGACACCACATAATAAGAGTGAAGTAGTCCACCCCCATACCACCGCCAGCAGAATAGTTTTCTGAGAGTTTTCAGTTCAGCTACAAGAAAGGAACGCGTTGCTTTTGGCAGGTGTCTGCTCCTGCCAAGAACTAGAGTTTGAGGCTCATCTGCAGGAAGAAACAGCCTGAGTAACTACTTGTGGACACTTACTGCAAAGACTGCCTCCAGCTTCATTTTTAGAAGTGGTTTAAGTTGAAGCACAAAGACAATCTTCATGTAGAACAAATATCCACATGAGGTTAACACAAAAAGTAGTTTAACTTCAAGTTCACCCCCTAGCTTCTTTTGCATACAAATCTTTAACTACTTAAGCTCTTGAACAACCTAGTAAGTTTTGTGTTCAAGCTCTACTTTTCATAGAGGAGTCAATGGAAAGACTCAGAGAGACAAGGTAGACAAAAACTCAAAATCCCCCATAATGAAGGAATTAAATCCCTTACCCAGTGTTTTTCCTTCTTCTGAAGGGGATTTTCCACCAAATCTTCCACATCCATTTTTTTCAGACTCTGAGAAACACGCACATGAGGTCACTATCTTGTACTGTTCAGTGATTTCCTATCTACCCAGTATGAATTACTAATTTTAATCTGAAAGCTCTAGAAGCCCCAAACACCCAAACTTTTAAAAGCTACAATAAACTAGTAATATGGTGCAGAGGCAGTAGTCTTCACACTGTGAAAATAGACCTTCAGCTAGCTACTCCATTTCTAGCACATTGAGAAAGTTACTTTAGAACTAGGTGAGTGTGTGAAGTTAGAGGGAATAGCAGCTAAGGGGTGATCTCAAACGTACCTCTTTGGAGGTCTGGATGATGGTCACAAGCTTCTGAAGTTCCATATATTCAGTAAACAGACTCCTACAGGTCATTTCATAATGGCTGGTAGCCTCAGAAGGCCTGGGCAAGCGCTCCTCACATGCCTGAAAGAAGTGCAGCTATTTAAAAGAGATCTTGGAATGAAAAAAACCATGGTAGGATGGAATAAAGCAAGATTCAGTTTTCTCAATCCATGGTTAAAATCCAACGACATCTTCCTCACAGCCCCTTTGTATCTTTTTTTTCTATTGCAGGTGCAGAGGAACAAAGAAGCAAGGTGTCCAGTCTTATATGTACAATAATGTAAGTAGCCACATAATTTATATATCTTGTTCTCCATAAGGTGTGCTTTTAAATAAGCACCTGGAAGGGGAAGCCTCCAGTGCAGACAAAGTACAAAAACCCCACAGCAGGTGGAGACACTTGCCCTGTTTTCCCTTGCTCTGATAGACCGAAGGATAGGAAGTTTCTCATACTTTTAAATTATGATCAAGAAGAAAATATTTGAGTTGTGACATTCAAATCCCAGCTCTTGCAGAAAGTGAATACTATGGACAAGTGACTTTTCCCAGTATCCACAGTCTTCTAGGTATCGAATTTGGAGACTACATACAGAAGAACTTCATAGACATAGCTATGCAAGAGCCATGCTCACTCTTCCTTCTTAATTCTTTTCCATAGGCACTTGAACACACCTAAGGTGGCTTTGCCTTTTTCCTCCGATGGGAAAGCCACATGCTCCTTCTATGCCCACCAACAAGCTACTCAGCTTTTTCCTGAAAATGGTCTCACCCCTTGGTTAACAGCATTGTTCCATCAACTCCTCTAAAGCTGCTATATTTACTAAGTGGGAAGAAGGAACCTTGATAACATCCTGCAGGGTGACTTCTGGTTTCATTGTCTTGTCATCCAGTTTCAACATGAGGCACAGCAGTTTCTCCAAAGGATCACTCAGTTCTCGCTCCAGCTGGTTGTCGATTCCCCAATCCAGGGCTTCATAGACCACCACTCCCAAGTACTCCAACAGCTGCAGAGATCAAGGAAGCAGGCCAGCACAAAGCACTATGAAGAACTTCACAGCTGTTGCTTCCCAGCCATGCGCATACCCTCCACCACCCCTCAGGGCTGACAACATCTCTCAGAATGAGAAGAGCCCAAAAAGCAGCTAGACACTCATCGATTAGCCTGAGATACTCCCAAAATAAGCTGGTTTGAGATTTTAAAATGGCCTTGTCTAGCACCTCTAAGCTACCTGTTATTAGGACAAAGACTGTGGTCTTTCCACCTAGGCAGCACCTGTGCAAATCATTGTGTTACTTGAGAACTAGCATTTTGTTTCATTTTCCAGATTGCAGGGAACAGAGTCACTCTCATTGGGCACTCAGCAAATTTAAGCACCTTGATAGTTTCCAAAGACATCTGCATCTCCTGAGCAAGCTCTCTGCTACAGCAGGATTATATCTGCACACAATGAAGGTGAATACACAAGCTTACCTTGTCCTCTGACTGCTGAATGCTGCCAACATCTGAATGTGAAAAAAAGAAGGGAGGGGGAGAAAGATAATTGTATAGACATTGATAAACAGCTCTTAGAATCCCTGTCAAGAGAAAGAAATGGGAAAAATTCTTGGTAATAAAGAAAAAAATCCCCTTTGACTAAGGTCAGTCCCATGTGGGGAAAGAAGGCCTATATTTGGGGACTCCTGGAAAGCAACAGAGGATACTCTTCTTATTGTGAGCATTAGCCCTAAACTAACTGCCGCTGGGTATTTTTTTTGTTTGCTAATAGATATCTAACCACAAGGAAAGCAATGGGTCTTTGTCTTCATTCTTTATGACCTACTCTTGTCCCTGAAGAGTTAGCCTAACATTGACCTCTGCTGCAGCACAACCAAGCAGCACATAAGACAAGCTTGTTGCCACTTGCTGGCTACACATAGAGACAAAAAAGGGAAACTGTCAATCATAGATCTGTCATGAACATTAGTATAACAAAGGAACCATACATTGGAAGATGAACAGAGCAGGACATGTAATAAAGCCTCTAACTATTTATTTCTAATAGCATAAGTGGTAACAAACTTTCCTCCCAGCCGTTCCCTAGAACCAAATGACTGGCTAGAGCATTATTAGAGAAATTAGAAGGCTGTATGTCTGTATTACCACTCATCTACAGTCCTTTGAAAAAGAGCATAGGCAGCAGAATAGCTTCATGACAACATACAGAGAGAGAAGTGGAAGAAAAAGGAAATATTTCCCCACTTTTTCCCCACATTTCAGCCTGTTATAGGAACAGCCACTGGCATCCACAGCTCCTTGTGCTCTTACCAGACTTGTGGTACACCTTGAAGGAAACAGTTCCGTCAGCATGGATAAAGATGCTTCCTGAGCCTTTTATGAATATAGAATGTAGTGGTGGGCACAGTCCCTGAGCCAACTGCTCCATTTTATGGCAACACTGAAAGCAAATAGCCCAAGCTTGCTCCTCGCTTATAGGATGTTCAAAACATCTCAGAATCTCAGCTAGAGAGATCTTTGTGATCCTCTGCTCACACCGTGGAGACTCCATTTTTACCTTTACCTCTTATCTCCACTCTGAGCCCAGGAAGCTTAACACCCCCTTTGCCAGGATAGGCATATGCTCACAGCAGCCTTTTATCAGCTTTGCCTCCTGGTTTGCTATCACCTCTCTTCCCTACAGGTGTGACCATTAATGCCAATTTTGCTCTATCTTTTTTAAAGGGACACCATTTTAACCTGTATTTGTATGAGGCTCCTTGAAAGAAAACAGAAAGTACACAACAAAATGGAATCTAAAGAGAAGGTAAACTGTAAAAATCATGCTCAATTTATTTCCACTGTTTCTAACAAATATATTAATTGAAATACTGATATTGGTGGGTAAGAAGAGTAAATCTAACTTCAAGCAGAGAGGGAAGGAAGCAGGAAATAATGACTAATGTTCTGCAGAGAAGGACTCACAGGAGACTCTAAAATTTCAATCCATTTGATGGGAAACTATTCTGGAAGCTTTAATACATTACAGCAACCAACTTCACAGGGCACCTGCATGGACCACAGGCCCCAGTCCTGCCCAGGCTTGGTCCTGCCACAGCACATCCCAACAGCTGGGGCTGGAAGCAATGGATGCAGGGACCAGGGAGGCCAGGTGGACACCCAGGGTAAAGATAGGAAGGCCCTTCCTTGTTCAAATGCTGATATGAATTGCTACTGGTGTGAAGTAAGTTACCCAGCTTCTTTTGCACTTTTAGCTCTATGTGTGTGATGGGAGGGGACAGTCCCATGGTTTATGACAAGAGTAATTGACGGGAGAGTAAGGACAGACACAGAGTCCAATCTGAATTCAGCAAAAGTCCTTTATTGCTTACAATTCTCCCTTTTTACAGACCTTACACTTCCATACATGCAAATATGCATAACATGATTGGTGCTCTCTCTTTGTACACAAGCTGTTCACACGCCTCATTATGTTATTCTATTGGTNTTGTGGCCGCACTAGGGGTTAGCAAAGCTACAATTACTCTGGTAGGAGTGTCCCAGAATATAACATCATCTTTACATTCAGGACCTAGCATCTGAACAGATCTTTTCTGTGGGGATTCATGCGAGGCCTGGATGACATGACACCAATATGATGTGCATAAGTCGACTCTTTATTTTTGGATCACTCCGACATTTATACAGTAACATGCTTCTCTACACGTGGCAGTCAGTATATGATTGGCTGCATGCCTCAAGCACATGTCCTTAAAAGCACTACCATTGGCTATTGAACATATATCACAAACCCTGTAACACATCCTGTTTTCACATACTTCACATACTTTCTCAAAAGTGTTTATCTTCAAACCTAGGTATGGTTCTCTGCAAAGTATAACCCTACACTTTCCTGCCACCTGTGAGTGTTAGTTACATGCCATATAGTTCTGTTGAGTATCATTTGTTGTTCTGGGGCGAATAAAGTTAATTTCCCTAAATAACAAGGTCCTCCTACCGAATTACTTGGCAAACCTTGCCAAGCTCTATCCCTGCATAACAGGAAATAACCAGGTGGAAACCCTCTTGCAGACCCATTTTCCCAAATTGGAAAATGATTCTTGTGGTTCTGCTCAGCACCTACTGCCTCCAGGCAATAATCACCAGTACTTCTAGTGTAGGTGTATCCATTGAGAAGATACATTTGTCCAT
>VYZX01005370.1:8046-28470 GCA_013401335.1 Brachypteracias leptosomus
CTCTGTCCTTTTTTCTTTCTCATCTGTAATGCTGATGAAGGCCAGTTCATTTTGTAGGAAAATAAAACACGTATTTAATGTTGTTACATGATCATCAAATCATAAATGTTAAAAAGACAGATCAGTTAGACCTTGGATAAAAGACCTCCAAGAATCATAAGGAACTTGATAAGGCCATATGTGGCACACCTGCCTTATTGAAAATGGTGACTAAATGTTCCATATTGGTGGCTATGGATTACTGTAATTTTTAGGGTTTGTGATTCTTGTAAAAATCCCATTGTATCTTTTGTAAAAGTAAGTATTTAAATTCTAATGTTCTGCTGGACATACATGTGAATTAATTGCATGCAGCCCTTTAAATCCTGATGGACCATTCACCATTCCTTGCTTTAAATCAGTTTTTATGTTCAACAGCTACAACTTAATATCTCAGAGGTGGCTGCGCTTCAGTGGTGGGTGAGGTTTTTTTGCAGTGATACTTCACTGGGGTGTTATGAGATTAGTAAGGTGAAGCATGTAGTTTCCTTGGATGAAAGAACTCGCAGAAGTGGAGAGTATTATTAATAATTATTTGAGGACTTATGACTCTGTAACAGTGTTTTAATTTGATTTCTGAGCAAACTGAAACTTGTTTAATGAGCTGTTGTATTGGAACTGTGCATTTTGTAACATGGAGCAGATGCCAACAGAAATGGAAATAAAGTTAACAGTGACATTTGGAATAGCAGTGATGTACCTCATTGCCTCCATGTCACCAGCATGTTAGTCTCCCTGGTCCTGAGACGAACTCACCAAGGCAGCACTTTCTCTGCTGATACTGTTTGTTTGTCATGATACAAACTAACTATATATGCATGCCTGCAACCAATAGACCAAACCCAAAGTCCCTTAATAAAAAATGTATCCGCATGTTGAGCAATTAGCTGATGATTTTGATTCGTAAGCTAATTTTCAACATTCAAATACGTATTTTTGTAAATACTTGAATTTAAATGATTCAAATTTGTTTCTAAGCTTTCTAACCCTCTGATATTAAAGGAGGCTGTAAAAAAGGAGAATGTTATGTAATTCTCAAAATCTTTTTGTTTTTATTCCTATTTATGTCCTATTTAGACAAGGTGGCTAAGGCTCTGTGCTCAAAATGGCATATTCAGTTAATACTCTGATCTCCAAGATTCTTGGAAAATCAGTATAAGTCAGGTAGAATAAGATTTTTCACAGAGCATTCAGAAACACATCGAGGTGATTTATTCTGGAAAACTACAGAAAAATATTTTCAGACTTCCAAATCTTTCTACTTTCCCTCAGCTAAGCAGTAGGTCATCCTTAGATCTGTATTATCAGCCAAATGAGATTTTTACTGCGTTTAAAATCTCCCTGGCTTCCCTTTTACATCGTGGATATTTAATATTTAAAGTATCAAGTGGTATAGCCAGCCAGATACAGCACTGCTTTAGGGAATTAAGAATGCCTTGAAGGTGTATGAGAATTTCATTCATGCCATACCTCTATACACAGAAGTAACCAGGCTCCTGATAATGGATATAGGGAATAACGTTGTTGATCTTCTGGGGATGAAATGATCTTAATTATTTGAAAGATAATCAGAATGCCAGTATATTAATCAATTTAAAGAGCCCTGACAATTCAGTCATAGTGGCATTCAAAATGTGTTTAGAGAAAAATACACCAGCATGGCTTAATGTATATTAAGTTTTATGAGTTGTAGGTGGGAGTATTGTGAAGATATGAGCCTGGATTCCTTCTTACATGTTTTTTGTTGTTTGTAGTAATACTGAATCATTTTCCTGTATCTCGATGCCTGCATCATTAGAAACTGCATGTAGGCTAATACTTCAGGGTTTTGCAGAAAACGTTCAGCTGTGAGGCACTATCACTATCTATCTACAGCATAGAGCCCTGTATTGTGACTGAAATCAGAATTCCTAACAGCAGCTGCAGCAGGGCTTGATTACTGTACACATGTACGCCACCTGAGAAATCTTGAGCAGAAATAAAATAATCTTAGGCTGAAAAAGATGTGCCTTTCTTCAGCATCCTTGATACTGTAAAAGAATGCAACCTCTCCTCTTGAAGAAGGTTTAGTATTAACATCTCTGTGCTTCTGTCAACTGAGGCATAGAAAAGTCATGAACTTGTTTTTCTCCAGGAGAATGGAGTTATGTGTACAGTTCCCACTGATGCTTCATGGAGGTGGGATCTGAGTTCCTTAGGTCCTTTCTGTAAATAACATCAAGAAGTAGAAGGGAGGAATGGCATAGTCAAAACTCCATGGACACATCAACAAGGTAGAAAATGTGTAACTTTCTCAGAGATAGGTGCAAAGCATATGTTTACTTGGAATAAATGCATGTTCCAGTGATAACAGATGTGATGTTCCAGGTGACAATGTTGTGTAGTTCAGATGTGACCAACTGACATGGGTAAGTTACTCTCTAGCAGTCTCTTTTCTCAAATTTTCTTATATTTCACAAGGCTTTTTCAATTATTCTATTAGCAGTTGAATATAAGCAGGCAAATTATAATGCTACTGGAGTTTCAAATTAATAATAATGTGTAAGAATACATTTAAAATATATTTATAACAAGACAAAGGTACCAGTTGTGAAACAGTTGTCTGAAGCCTTGAAATATGGATATTATTTATTTTTCACCATTGATAGCGCTGCATCTCTTACCTGGGTATCACTAGTGTAACCTATGTGATCACAAGACTGCGTCAGGAATGAAGCATCTACTTGACAGCTGTTTTGTGATATGCTGCAAAGCGCCCACACTCCAGCCCACATGCTTTGCTGCAGTACTGAGTTTCAAACTTAAACTGGGAGAAGTTTAGCTGTCTCCCATTGTAGCACTAAAAAATACTGCCAACTAGGTAGCAGAAGGAACAGCCACCTCACAGCTTCATATTTTGTTGTAACCAGCTGCCATAACTGTACAAAATGTGCCACTTCCAGCTTATAATAGGAGGATGTTAGGTACCTTTCACTGCTGATCCTTTTCCTCTAGCCTAAGCAGAGCAATTAGGTTAGAAAATATTGTGAGATAGGGTTCTTCATCAGTAGTGCTGCATCTGTGGTAGCTTTGCTTAGAAAGACCAGTGCAACAGCATTTTTTTTTCACAGTCCCACCTGAAATACTCAGTTGCAGCTCAGGTGAAACTGTAAATTAGTCACTGTCATATTTAGGCATTAAAAGTGGAATTAGCAATTTATATTAATCACAAATGTTTCTCCACGTTTTATTAATAAGCAGATTGGCTGCCAAAATGCTTTCTGGAACACATTTTTTTCTTCTGACTGCCACAGAGAACAGAAGAGTTATTATGAGCATTTAGATAAAGATTAATGGTTTCAGCAATTCGTTTGAGTGTAGTTTACTATGCACTCCACTTCAGCACAAACCATTACTGCCAGCATGATTTGTTGCCTCCTTGATAAAATTATACAGTGGACACACAAGATGGTGTAATTCATTTTACGAGCAGAAACAGGTTAATCAACAAAGTAAAATAAGGTTAAAAACCAAACTTGACCCACATTTTTAAATTTTTTAGCAAGTCCAAATTTCCAATAAGAGAAGTAAGATGTCTAACTGCTGTTTTGGCACATTTTGTTTCATTTTGTCTTCATGCTTTCTTTTTTCTTTGCCCACATCATGCCTTTTTTCCTCAAGATGGCTTCATGTGCCCTGTTTAGAGCTCCAGGAAAAAGTAGTATGGATGACTGCTTCATATTCTGTTCATCTGCAAGTACTTTGATGGAATACTGGAAGAGCAGTCCATTAATTCAGTACAGAGTGTGAAGGACAGACTAGAATCACAAGAAAGAAGTCAACAAATATTGCAGGGTTTAACACCAATGCAGGGCAGACTATGAATGTGACCTTTGCACTTTTATGTGTTTTGGACAGACAAAATCAATTTCCTAGCATACTACTTTTTGAGCTTATCATGTTCCAAGGAATTAAAGAATAGGCAGACTGTATTTTGTCCTGTTACACCTAGTTCCCTTTTTTCTTCCACTTTTGCATTTTAGGATAGCGTAAAATGAAGGAAATCAAAACATAAGTGAAAAAGCAGCTGTTTGCTACAGAGACAAACAAGGGTTGAAGTAGAAGAAAACTCATTACAGATAGATTAGAAAATTAATTGATTCGTGGCCCTGACAGTTCGCATTGGATGTCTAAGGATCCTCTGAAAAGAAAATATAGTCTCAAAGATAACATTTCTTCCTATTATTTTTTTTCTTGCATAGAGACTCCTCTGAATCATCATTAGGTTCCAGTTATTTTCAGTGAAATATTTCACAAGTAAAGGGCATTATAAAATCAGTAAAGGTAGTGTTATTCCCCTGAGAAACCTACTGTGACATGCAGGTAATGTGTCCTCAGCTCTCCTCAGAATTAGTATGGGGCAGCTGATGAATTCATTGAGGTCTAAGAACTTGATCATATCCATGGCTTAATATAATCATGTGTGAAACTTGTAGTGAATCTATTTAGTGAAGGGTCTATTTTTTTCTTTTCCTAAGGGTGAGTGTTGGCTTAGAGGTACCATTCTTTCAAAACCAACAAAATATCTCTCACAGTGTTTTCTTCTCTATTAACTGTCCTTTTTCCCCTATATTTATCATGTATTCATTTAGTAGCTATGTGTGTATAGACTATATGTTCTTATATGTATATATATATAGGTAAAGAATAATGATATGAAAAAGTCATATATTGGTTTAATCTTTGATAAAAAATAATCTTTTTGTGTTAAAGGCTTCAGCTATTGAGAATACAAAAATGCTAATTTTGTCAAACTGAAAAATACACATAATTTTATCATAGAATCATAGAATGCCAGGTTGGAAGGGACTTCAAGGATCATCTAGCCCAACCTTTCAAGATAGAAAAATACAGTTTAAATGAGATGGCTCAGCACCCTGTCGAGCTGAGTCCTAGAACTGTCTAATACAAGGGAATCCACTACTTCCCTTGGGAAACTATTCCAATGTTTAATTGTTCTTATTGTAAAGAATTTTCTTCTGGACTCCAATCGGAATCTCTCCAGGAGCAACTTACAACCATTCCCCCTTGTTTTTTCCATATAACTCCTTGTAAAAAGGGAGTCTCCATCCTCTTGATAGCCACCCTTTATGTACTGATACATGGTGATAAGGTCTCCCGTAAGTCTTCTTTTCTCAAGGCTGAACAATCCCAGTTTTCTCAGCCTTTCTTCATACAGCAGGTCTTCCAGTCCCCTGATCATCCTCTTGGCCCTTCTCTGGACCCTTTGCAGCCTGTCTGCATTGTTTTTGCATAGGGGGGGACCAAAACTGAATGCAGTACTCAAGGTGTGGCCTGACCAGTGCAAAGTGGAACAATTACTTCTTTATCTCTGCTGGTGATGCCCTCTTTGATATAACCCAGCATCCTGCCAGGTCTCTTTGCCACTGCAGCACACTGCTCACTCATGTTGAGCCTGCTGTCCACCAAGACCCCCAGGTCCCTCTCCATAGGGCTGCTCTCAAGCCAGGTGGATCNGAGCAGCCTCACAACGACATCAGCCAGCTCTTTTAACACTCTTGGGTGGATGACATCTGGGCCCATTGATTTGTACGGATCAAGCTCCTGAAGCAGTTGACACACCAACTCTTCCTTCACTGATGGTGGGTCTGTGTCTTCATCGATCTGGATTTTTGTTCCTGTGGCCTGGGACTCAACAGTGCAAGTAAAGACAGAGGTGAAGAAGGTGTTGAGGACCTCTGCCTTTTCAGTGCTGTTGGTGACTAGTTAACCTCTCCTGTTTAATAGTCAGGCAATACCCTCCTTCTGCTTCTGCTTGTTGATAATGTATCTGAAGAACCCTTTCTTGAAGTTTCTAACATCCCTGGCCAACTTCAGTTCAAGTAGAGCTTTTGCTTTCCTAACTACATCTCTGCATACCCTGGCAATGCCCTTGTAATTTTCAATGGGTAATGCTCCACTTTTCCCTTTTGGTTCTGAGCAGTTTTAACTTCACTGAAAAATATTTGTAATATAAAATGCCATTGAAGTGCCTTCTTTGGCATTATACTTTCACTAGATTCTCATTCTCCTCTAAGGACTGAACTGATCACTACTTTATTGTACTTGATGTGGTGTAACTGCTATTATGAGTACGTATTGCTTACACTTTCCAAAGTGAAAATAAAGATAAATTCAACCCTAGTTTAGATAGGGGCCTGTTTGTGATACTTCTCAGGGTAGAGGTATGAATGTCATCTCTTTAACTTTACCTCCCTGCTGTGCTTAGTTCCTCTTGCCTTCTTCCTGGTAACTAAAGTGGTAATGGATGTGCATTAGAGGAGAAACACTTTCCACTGAAATCTCTCTTGTTGAAGAAAATGATGGAAGGAGCTGTTTTCTACAAATGTGCTTGAGTTTCCATAAGGAAATACGTCCACTTTTTAGAAAGTTAGCCACCAAAATCCTTGGGATGCAAAATACAAAATGTTGATTTTCAGTGGAGTTCTCCAAACTGTGTGTGATGTCATGCTATTGCTACTTTCTTAATTGAGGGAGAAACTACCTTTTCCAATAGCTTCGCAGTTACCTGGTACCTAGTGCTATGTAATAGTCAGTGTTTGCTCTGAGGAGTGATTTGAGGGCGCTGTGCACTCTAAAACCCTGGAACCACTCTTTGCTTGACCACACCAGCTACACCAGAAACAATAGCATTGCTTCTAACCAAATTAGGGGATAATTTGGATATCCTAGGTTTCACACAGGTCTAAAATAAGTACATTAAGAGTTAGTTTGGGAAAAGCCCTTATAAAGGACTATCTAGGGAGAATATTTCTTGATATGCTAACCTAGCTGAGAAGAGAGATTTCTGCCTAGGACTTTTTCATTTTAGTGAACTAGAGAATATTTTGAGTGAAAAATAGTCTTAAGCCAAAAATGTATCTCTTGGGGAACATCATGCCATTTCTAAGTTGTAGGCAGAAAAGGAAAAGCACTATATCAACTATGAGGATGAGGAACATTATGCTTTAGAAATGTAAATTAAAATTATGGTTTTGGTACTTGTGTGAGTACAGCTGGATTTTCACAAAGATGTATGCTTTTCTACAAAGTTCTTGTGAACAGCATATGGAATTCTGTATGCTAATATGTACATGTAAATTTGCACTCCACCCTTACAAATATGAGGTGAAATCATAAACACATGTACATTTTACATAGAAGTCAGCAATGAAAGCCACACAAACAAAACAGCAACAGAAAGACACATGAAATTGCCCTAGCTCTTAGGCAGCTGTATTTTAGGCTGAAGAAAGAAGATGCTGAAATAATAGCTTTCTGTGAGGGGAGGGAGGAAAAAAGCTTTAAAATAACAGTAAGGTTTTTCTGTGCCATTTCATGAAGAAACAGTTTTTCTTTTTCACTTATAGACATAAATTTCCCACTGATGATTTTGCTTCAGATTTGAAAAGTAAATAGTGATTGTGTATGTACATTGAATGTTAAAAATTATTAATTTGATTCACTTGAACTGGACATCTGCAGAAAAGATTTTAACAGCTGTACACAGATTACTTCATAATCATGGTCTTTTTAGACATTGATTTCGGTGCACCTAAATTTAAGTGGGATCTTTATCATGGCTTTATGGGACTGACCTAAAATGCACCTGAACACAAAAATTTTCAAAAAAGAAAAACAACCAACCAACCACCCACCTAAATCTTAGGTAGATACAATATCTGTAATTTTTTAATGTACATTGCACATATGCGTCTTCAGTCCTGTTCTTCCTTGCTCCAAGTTCAAAAGTAGGTAAAATAAAGAGATTGCATATTACAGGCCATATGTCAGAAGTGCTTAGCATTCTCAATTAAAGTCATAATTTTAGAAGTACTTAGCTGTTACTTAGGTATCCAAATAGTTGGCCAGATTTCTAAAATGCTTTACACATGAAGCACTGATTTATTCTGCAAATGTGATCTCTGTTGTGGATTGTAGACGTCTTGAAAGCTTGTCAGTACCTTCTTTTGAAAGGTGTTTGTATTTTACCAGATTCCTGTGTGATTTTGGTTTGGTTTGGTTTGGAGTGCAAATACAATATTCTTATCAACTTGAGTCCCATTTCTGCTCTCTCATAATCAAGGGCTAGGATAGAAAATTGTTAGTTGTTCATTCCTTTTAGCACAAAGTTCACTGTTAGCAGAGACATTGTAGTGTTGATGTAGATGGAAACTGCTTGGAAGTACAAAGTTTCTTTTAAATTTAACTAGTGTTTTAGACAGCTATCTTGCCAAGCAAGTGCATACAATTTCTGTAATCAAAGCTGACAAAAACTTACCTTTACAAAGCACCATCACTTTCCACTGGAGGTGGCTCCCTCATGTCACTGCTGAGGCTTCAGCCTCAGGCTCCATGAAGAAATTTTCCAGGCCTTGGTGCATCTGTACCACTTGCTCTGTTGGCAAATTCATATTTCACACTGCAGGGAAGTGAAATGATTGAATAGACAGGAGGAGAGTTTTATTTGCAGTAGCCTGTGCATCCCTAGACCCTGATTTGGCATAAAACATCTGCTTCGTGATCTGTTTCAAGGCCAGCTTCCTCCTACCGACAAAGGTTATGCACTCAGGCAAGCTGTGCCTTCACTGGCAGGGAGAGATTTGCCTGAAGACTTAATTTAGTCAGAATCAAAGCATTTTGCTACAGAAATCCTTTTTTTAATTACTTCTGAAAAAGTAGGCAGACAGTAAATGTATTAACATACTAAACAGTGAGTAAAGGAGACTGCTAGCTTATGTTGTATGGGGTTTTGTGAGAAGCTGATATAAACGATAGTTTTGTATATGTGAGCATGTGTGACTAGGAATAAACATTCATTATTGTTCTGAAAACAGTCAGAGATAAAGAGAAGTGACAGATACTCTACATGTACCTGCTTAATGCTGCTGCAAGTGAGCAGGGTCAGTAAGTAAATGTATTGGTTTCAGCTATAGTTTATGCATATTTTCCATTTGCAAAGTTAATTGGTGTAGTATTGATGTAGTTTGTGTTAATGTCTTAGGAAATAGGCCCTAGAAGATACAATTTTTGGAAATAAACTGATGCATTAAATCTTTTTTGTATTCATGGTGGGGACTTAATTTGTCTCCTAACAGAAAAGTCAATTTTTGAAAGACTGATACAGATTTCTTTGTAGAAGTGTCATCTTGATCCACACTTACATATATACAAGTAAAATCCATGTTTCTTCTTGCAATAACATAGCAAGATTCACCCTTTATTAGACTGAGTAGCGTATTACCATCTCTGTACTTCACTGTTGTTTATGCACAGTCTTTGCAACACATGGCTATTTTTCCTCCTAAGAAAAAAGCTCCTTTCTCTAGCTTAAAAAAAATAGTAATTGAGTATTTTCATATCCCCAAGAAGCCATGCAGGTTAAACGGCATTCATCTTCTGCAGTTCTTAGGCTGCTCTTGGTTTAAGAGTAAGAACTATTGCTTTTATGAAATACTTTTTTCTATAAAGTCAAAACCTCACAGCAGTGCATAGAAAGCCAGTGCTGTAAAGGAGCTAAGTAGAATCTTTAATAGAGAGTGCTAGGTTGTAAGTATTTTTGTTCCTATGGAGCAGATAGATTTGGTTTCATCTGTTCCATATTCATAACAAAGGAGCTCACTTGCAGGAAAACTGACTTCCTGGGAATAGCATGGTAATGATCTTTCCACCACAGATTGAAAGGATCTGAAAGTGGTCACTTCAGCTCAGCAGAAAGCAGCTAGCACTGATAGTGCATCATACGTGCTATTTTTCTGCAACTCTGTTTCAAGGTGTATGCTTTTTTCTGCACAAAACAAAACAAACCCATAAACTTTGGTTCCCCACCTCCTGCCCCATTCCCCCTCCCCATGTCAGTTCTCCTTCTAAGGAGTTCAGGATGTTTTCTCAAACAAAAGTGGAATGACATGTTATAAATATAGGGTCAATTTTCTTTATTTGATCTTGATATTAAAGATAGAAGAGAAAAATTACTTAATGCTAGTCTGGGTTCTGTCTCCTGAATTTTTCTCGTGATCTCTACTTTCTCAGCAAGAAGATTCTGTGAATGAGGAGTCTGAAGTCCACAAAATGTATGCAGAAGTTCCTTACTGGATTTTGTAATTAGGATGCTCCAGTGCCAGCTTTGATTACGCATCTTGTGGCCTTCAAAAAAACCAACAATCTAGCTTGATCCAAGAGAAAAAAAATTCTTGTCTCTGCAGGATATTTCACAATGGGAGAACAGAAAAATGCAGGAGAATACCACAAGCACCCTTGTTTGGCTAAAAAACAAATTATTCAGTGACCCTTAAAGGATGAACTGGAAGTTTACAGAGATCTTAAAAATTAACTAGGAACACAGAACAAGAAGAATCCTTCTGTGTCTTTGGTTCTGGCTATGCAGTCTCCGAAAGAGACCACGAGACAGACCCAGATTTACCATAGTCCTCATTGAAAATCCTGCTGGAGGGTACTAAATCCCATGTGTCTCCATGCTCCAGGATGGTTGGTGCCCGAGGCATCTGTGACTGGGATGGGCAAGCTGCAGGCATGCGTAGCCTGCCTTAGCTCATATTGCATGTGGGGATACTAGGGTTTTTTGGCTTTCCAGCCAACAATACCTTATTGTATAATTCATTGATGTGTATGAAAGCATCCGCTACCCTTGTTGCTTAAGACAGTACAACAGACACAGATGCTTCCCCCCAACTCCAAAGTGAGAGATACTATGTCAAACTGGGGTTTTTTGATTAGGTGGTTGGTTAGTTGGCTGATTGGTTGTGAGGTGTTTTGAATGCTGCATATTTTGCTACAGTAACTCAAGGAGAAAATACATGCATTTCAAGTGACCCTGACTGATTTGAATGGCCAAATCTGGGCTTCTTTGGAGAAACTCAGGACATTGAACTCACTTTTAAATATGAGAGGAAAGACGCATTTGGTGCACACTGTCATGCAGCTCTACACAGCTACGAGAACTGTATCAGGTGCAGATGTTCATTGATATAAACTAGCCAGGAACTGAGGTAAAAATATAAGTAGATCTTCATGGTTACAAAATGTGGGATATGGATTGTGCACTTTGCTGGCAGGGTTGCTCTAGTATGACCAGGCTTGAGATCTCCGACCATTGAGAAGTGGAAACACTATATTAGGTCAGAGGCACTTGGGAAGTGATGGATACTGTGTGGTTGAGAGAAATTTATTTGAGAGAATTTCTCTTCTGAAGAGAAATACATGTCAGCAAGGAGGTTTCAAGAAAGTGATTTTGCATTATTCCATATTGTTCTCCATATATATGATCTTAGATACACATGGGAAACACGATTATAAGCTGCTCACAACCTGATTACATGAGTTCCTTTAACTGGTTAACATGTAAAGAATAGTGGAGCAAGCTTGCAGTGGGGAGGTGCTTGCTTAGATTGGAAAGTAATGAGTGGGAAATAGGAATGATAATTTCCTAATCTTCTTGGGAAGATTATTAGTGTGAAACAGGGACATTTTCTGGGAGAGAGGAGGAGAAATGCTTCAGTTCTGAAAGAACAATTGTTACAGCATTCAAGAGGAGAAAAGCTTGAGAGGTAGCTGTGTGTTTCAACAGTCTGATGCAGTATTCATTGCTTTACAAAATGGCTTCCAATCCCCCGTGGCTTTTGAGTCCCAGCTGTGGAAAAGTGTACGCATATATATCAAATTTTGAGTTCATCTGGGAATGATCACTGGAAATAGGGCTAAATATCCTGTGGTATACATTAGTCTAAAAGAAAAAAATAAATGCACAGAAGGAAATAATTTATGGCAGAGCAAAATGAAAGGTTAGCTATCTAATGAGTGTTTTGGATTTTCTTACATAGTTATAACAGTCTACAGTCCTTTTCTGGCATAGGTGAGACATGTCAAATTCCTAACAAGGCAGCAGTTCACCTTGATGAGGCTGTGGCTATTCTCACATAGGTTGGCTTTTTTGAAATACGTGCTTCAAAGCATGAGTGTGACCTGTGACACTGAACACAGGCTAGACAAGTGAAAGAAAGAAGCACACATCTAGAAGTAAAACTCCTATCACTTGATACACTGGACAAATTTTGGCTAAACAGGAAACTTCAGCTTGTTGTGTTCCAGAATTTTTCATGGTAAAGGTGACAAATAGCAGAGTTAAGGAAATCCTTCTAAATTTTGGAGAAAAAAATTCTAGCTCATATAGTGGAGTGATTGGTGGTTTAAGAGTCGCTCTGCAGGACTTGAGCAAACTGGGAGTTCGTCTGATAAAGATGTACTGTTACGAATATAATGCTGGCATCTGTTACTATGTTTGTTTTCTACTTATTTCTGGCCTGGATTTTTCTGTGTAAGAGCTGTGTGCATAAAGGCTTTTTTTGGTAAAGGCTGTGTTAAGGTGCTACTAGAACTTTGGCAAGACAAAAAGCCCTTCAGAATCTTTTGAGCAATAATATTATCTCCTAGTAGTGCATTTGCAAACTTCTGGGCATACGGATGCACTCAAACACATTCAAACTTGCATTATTCTCACTGTTTGCCTCCGTAAATAATAACGAAATGCAACCCACAGTCTGCTTTTTTCTAAATTTCCCCTGATCCTAAGGCAGCTCTTGAAGATCTCTTCCTTTCTTTATACCTTCTCCCTCCTCCACAAGACATAAACAAGATATTTTGTTGCTTTGCTTAGGTGAATCAACAGTAACTTTTCATGTCTATGTCCGTGTTGCACTCTTAGCACAATTCAACATTTATAATTACTTCTGTATTTTTATAAACTGACA
This sequence comes from Brachypteracias leptosomus, assembly GCA_013401335.1. Classification (NCBI taxonomy): domain Eukaryota; kingdom Metazoa; phylum Chordata; class Aves; order Coraciiformes; family Brachypteraciidae; genus Brachypteracias; species Brachypteracias leptosomus. Next base: position 20,892 of record VYZX01005370.1, read on the forward strand.
GAATTTACAAGCACGGCATAGGAAGCTAGAGTATATGAGCTTTAGTAATATGATACAATATCCACAAATTCCATGTGCATGAACATACTGCTTCAAAGATCAAAAAGAGAAGGTCATTACTAACAAGACTATAATGTCTCTTCAAAGGATTTACTTATGTCTAGTTCTTTGCAATGGAAATTAGGAAAATGAACAGCCTGCTTGAAGAAAAACATATTATTTCTAGTGATACCAAGGGAAAATCAAAGTACAAAAGTGCTTATGAAAAGTATGAGGAGGATATATTTTTCTCTTAAGTGCTCTACTTGATAGTATTAACTTGTATTAGCAATTTACTCTAATACAGTCTGAATGTTGTACAATAGCTGTATTTGATTTTGTTAATGCCACTGAAAACAGTAATGAGATCTGAGGTTTTTATTTCATTCTAGTTAATAAGTGTTGGTTTGTTGCAATAGAAAAGTATGGCATCAGTCATTTATATTGTGTTAGTGCAGAAATGTTAGCCCTTATTTTGTTGTATGTAATACAGTCTGCATTTATGAAAGAGAAACCTTCTTATATGAAAGATCTGCAAATATTTCATGTGTGAGCAGCTATATGATCTATTCTTCATCTATACCTCCTTATATTTCACAGGAACTTACATGCATCCAAAAGTCCATACAAAGTAGGATATGCCTTTATTTATTTCCAGCTGAGCATTTTTTAATTTTTTTTTTAATGAGAAGAAACACCACAGAGGCCAGACTGATTTTCTGGGAGGCTGAGGCTGCAGTTAGATGGCAGCTTTGCCCTCATTCCTAAACAAACATAACTGCTTTTGCTTTATGGAGGAAAAAAAAAAAAAAAAAAAAAGAAGTCTTTGCAAAGAACAACTGAGCTTGGTTCTCATATTAGTCCAGGGCTTGGTTCACGGGAACAGATCAGGCAGGTCTGAGTTTTTCTGCAACTGAAATGTCTGCTTTGTTGTTCTTCTGGTGTGAAGGGTACAGGCTGCCCTGCACTGAGGTGATTTTGTATTTTCCTGAACTCAACTGGACTTGGTAACTTGGGAGGACAGTTGATAACAAGATGACTATAATAAACCTCTGGACTGGATCCAAAGTGATGCTGTCTGCCTCATATGAGCCCTCAACTGGTGCTAACCTCTGGAGGTGCCCAGCACTGTGAAGGACTGGTCTTTCGAATACTTTCATATTCTGCACTGTAAACATCTGACTGCAGTACACCAGCTAGACCAACAACAGAGAAGTCTTATCATTAAATCACCCTCTAGAGCAGATAGGGGACCTCTCTCTAAGAGAGTTAACTGGGCTAGACCATGCTAAGAGCAAATACTGGACAAATGGCTTAATTAAACTGGAAGTCCATGGTTTACATCTCTTGCCATACATGATTAGATTTTGTTTTGTATGACTTTGATATGAAATCTACTTTCAATCCATGCACCCTTCAACCAGATATATAAGATGCAATGGATTAGAAACTGCAAGAACAATATTATTCCTGGCCAAGAAGTTGCAATGGGACAGTTAATTCAGCATTAAGTGCTAATGCAGAAATAGTAACTATGTATTACTTTCTTCCAAGAACTCACACTAAAATAATATTTGTCTGTCAAGTCTTTTCCAATTACTAGCTTATTTTTAGGGATTCTGAAAAATATGGTCACTTATGAGATAGTTTGTAATAATCCAATATTTTTATACAGTGCAAAGCCAGTGCAAATTAAGTACAAGACATTCAAAAATAAAAGTAGTATTACACAATCTGTTTGTTATGCACACAGCTTTTATCAAGTCTTTATCTCCATTGCTGTGCACTTCATGATTTCTGTGTTGCATGAAGTGCAGAATATGTCTGTGTATATGTGTAGGCATGAATGTACATATATGCAAAGATGAGGACAGAAAAATTATATGATTGGTTTTACCTTCAGTTCATACAGATGTAGTTGAGCATGCAGGAATAAAGCAAAATATGCATTTGTATTGGGTGCCCTTTTAATACTGTGGATTTTAAAACCTAAATTGGAAATACTAGTATCCATAGTACTTTTGCATGTATTAAGTCATAGGCAGCATTAGCTGTGACCTTGCATCTGTTTGATATTTATTATCCTTTTTAGGTAATTTTTCTTTTAGGTAAATTTTCTTCTTCTTTCTTTTCTTTCTTAGGTAAATTTTCTTTTCATTTCTTTCTTACCTTTTAGGTAATCTTTCTTCTTTTTCAAGTGTTGTTGGCAATCCTAGATCAGGTGATTTTCCAGATGAGACTCTCTTTTTGTCTGTTGGCTTAAGATTTCTGATTCTTGCCCAGTAGGGTTTTTTTTGTGATCTCATCTTTGTGAGGACTAAATGCAAAGAGATGGTAAACGCAACTATAGTGAAGGTACAAATAAGTTTATTCATGATCTGCTGAGAAAGTGTGCTTAGTTATTCAGTCTGAAGAATGAGCAAGTCATGGACATTCAATATTTTAATTTTCTCAGAATGGAGTCATGTTTATGCTACTAGAATAAAACTTTTGCTGATATGTCGGGATGAAAGAGCAGACATGCAAAGACTCTTTAAAATTAAACTCAAGTATTAATGAAATCTGGGATTTCCATAGGACCAGTATTTATCTATTTTTAACACTTACAAGGAGAAAATGATCAGTAAATCCTTTCAGGTAGATTTTTTTTTGATAAATAATTTTGAAGACACTTTGTTGTCCTTAGATATGGATCTTACTTCATGTATGCATACAAAGGAGCATTTTATTGATTCATTAAATGCCAGCTGACTTTTTCAGTTGTACCATTTATGCAAATTTGTAACTTTTTCCAGTCTAAACTGTGAGAAGAATATTAATAACTAATTCTGCATTTACCTGGCTAATTTTCATACATTTGTGTTGTATGGTAAATCACATTAAAACCTACAGGGGAAAGGCTCAGCTCTTCTAACAACTAATAGGCTATTTTTTCTTTTGACTTGCACAAATTGAGAAATACTGCCTGTGGCAAACATAATGGAAAACTGCATTTTTAATGCTCTCACACATACTCATTTCTTTACAAAGAAGAAGCAGATGACTGTTCTTAAAAATAAAACTTTCTAAAGCTCTGTAGCTGACACAGGATATTGAATGTTAAACCACTTCAGATTGGTGGAATTATGATTTGCAGGTTGTATAAGGTTACCTGTATATTGGATTTGACTAATGGGAGAGGTATTGTGCCTGAAAGGGCTAGGGGCAAATCACAGCTATAAATATTTTCTTCTGAAGAGTTTGTCTGCAACTTACAGAACTAAGAGAGTGGAAGGACTGCATAAATATGAGCTTCTGATTTACAACACACAGCATCCTGTGTATGTGGTTGCTTCAGGTTCTCTTATTGTAGTATTTCTCCATGTGATTACAGAAGTTACATGTGGAACACTTTTGACTGGGCACTATGTGTTAGGTATTTACTCCAGCTATATGCATGTGGCATCTCAATTTAGTGTGCTGGGGGGAAATTTGAAATTAATTCTCTATTGGCTTCCCAGTCTGAACCAGTGCTTCTGTTCAGTGCTTGTGGTTGGGAAGCACTTATCAGTGCTAGAATTTTTGTAACACACAGAGGATATTGGCAGTAGTATATCTGTGATGAAATGAGGTGAAAGCTTGGTGTGATTTATCAGATTCTGTCTACAAAGAGACCCTGTTTGCTGGACATCTTAGCAGAGAGCAGAAAAAACATTCATCACAATTTTCAAATAAAGTATTGAGAACAGACTTGTCCCCACAGTGTTTCATGAGCACTCCTTTATAATCCTTCAGAGAATACTCCAAGTAAACTAGTAATAGAAACTTGAAATACAAAATAGTAAGAGAATTATAATCTACAGAGTATCTGCAGCATGTTATGTCAGGACTGTGAGATGGGGGATGTCAGGTTTGTGCCTAAGCGGAGGAAGCTCCTTTCTAAAACAGAGATGCCATCTGACTGACATAGATAAATAGAGCACTATTTGCACACTGAACGTTCCAGTTTTGCTGTCTAATGGGGCTCATAGGAGATTGTGCCTTGAATATTAAATATATTTTTGTAGTGCTAAATGACAATTTGAATTGCATACATAATTTCTTTTTTTTTTTTTCTATATCAGGACTTGCGTTTTAGGAAAAGACGCAATACTGTAATTAGAAAGCTAACAATGAGTGAGGAGGCAAGCAGAGAAAACTGCTGATTACATGTGAATATTGGTAAATAGGATGGTTGAGACACTTTTTATATGGAGCATCTTAATAACTTGCTCTTAGGTTAGAAATTGAGCCCCAGAAAATGCTGCCTTTCTTAGGAGAGGAAATAATTACAGATTTTGTTACGTGGCTAGGAGGTCCTGATAACCATGTTGCATTTGAAATTTGAATACCTTTTCTTTTTCATACATTTACTTATTTGTTAGCTTACTTTGTAGGTTGATTTGGCCATAACTTGATGACTCCTTTAGGAACTTTTTGGAACTCAAGATAGTAAATTCAACTGCAAAACTGCTGGGAAAAAAAAAACCCAAAACCAAAAAACACCCCACACCTTTTTCTGTGTATGTTATTTTTTTGGTTTTTTTCTGTGTATGTTATATTTTGTTCTCTCTGTCTGTCTTCCTGCAGTCATTGAATAACTCTGCTGGACCTAACCTGTTATTTATGTCTAATATATTAATAATGTACCATGTGGTTTCTAGCAGAGAACTGCTTAGGAGTGAGATGAGGGGAGATGGATTTTTTTTTTCCCCCAATATTTAAATATAGCTAGCAAATACTGAAATATTTATGGTTTGGCTCTAGATGAGGAGAGAATAATTTTCTTCACTCTCTTTCCTTTCCTTAGAGCATAACTGGAAGTGGTTCAGAGAAGAGAAATTTTCTCATCTAATTTGCTTTGTACACCATTTTTGGATCCAGATTAGATCTAGTCCTATGTGCATCTTTTTTTTTTCTAGTTCAACTTGAGTATGTATTTTTAATCTCAGGAATACAGAAATCATGACTTGACTTTCTTCTGAATTATGGAATTTTTCTACTAAAATAAAATAAAACAAAGGGACACAACCAGTTATTTTTATAATCATTGAAGTGTTTTAATATATCTTGTGATTTCAGAGGGATTTTAGTGTTCATTTCCTTCTAATCCCAAGTCTTTGTGTAGCCATGAAGTCTAAAACATATTCTTTAAAAGAGAGACCCAGGAGATTGTCATGAAGTTGCAACTAGATGTGAGGGTAGGGCAGGTAACAAGTGAAGTATCATAGGAATTGTAATGACAATAGGAAATAGAAACACTGAAGAGTTCCTTTTCTTCTTTTGCATTGTGATTCTTCCTAACACAAACTAAATCAGTCAAACCTTTTCTTTCTAATATCATTTATGGAAAAAAGAAGATATAACCTCTTTTACTCCTTATAAGAGACCTCATTCCCAAAGATTTCTTTTTGTTGTGCAGCAGGGCTTCAATTGCTTTTTTTTCTCTTGGGTATTTCACTTTTGAAATGAAAAGTGTTGCTTGGGACAGGTTTCATTAGCATCAGAGGCTTCCTGCTCTCAAAATTGGCATCTATTTTATAGCTAATATCACCTTTAAAATAGGCAAATGAAGTCTTATGCCAATGCCTTAGGGGCTAACCTAGTTTTATGCAGAAAGGAGAATTAAATTTCTGTTTGTACCTCCTAGAAAGGACATATTTTCTTATACTACAGCTAATTTCAGTGGAATGTAGCAACAACAGAATCTCAGAATCACAGAATCACAGAATCGCTATGGTTGGAAAGGACCTGTAAGATCATCAAATCAAACCACTATCTATCCCTACCAGGCCCAATTCTACACAACATCGTTGAGCACTCTACCTAGATGGCTTTGAAATACATCCACAGATGGTGATTCAACCACCTCCCTTGGCAGCCTGTTCCAATCCTTGACAACCCTTTCAGTGTAGAAGTTTTTCGTAATGTCTAACCTAATTCTCCCCTGGCGTAGCTTAATGCCATTTCCTCTTGTCCTGTCAGATGTGGCTTGTGAAAAGAGACTAACGCCCACCTCCCTACAACCTCCTTTTAGTTCACCCCTCAGCCTCCTCTTCTTCAGGCTAAACAACGCTGGTTCCCTCAGCTGCTCCTCATAAGACTTATCCTCAAGAACTTTCACCAGCTTTGTTGTGCTTCTCTGCACCCTCTCCAGAACTTCAACGTCTGTCTTGTACTGTGGTGCCCAAAATTGAACACAGTACTCAAGATGGAGCCTCTCCAGTGTCCAAGTACAGTGGGACAATCACTTCTTTAGTCCTGCTGACTATACTATTCCTGATACAAGCCAGGATGCCATTGGCCTTCTTGGCCACCTGGGCACACTGCTGGCTCATGTTTAGACAACTGTCAATTACATCCCCCAGGTACCTTTCTGCCGAGCAGCTTTCCAGCCACTCCTCCCCAAGTCTATAGTTGTTGTGTCCCAAGTGCAGGACTCGACACTTGGCCTTATTAAAGCTCATACAATTTACTACGGCCCATCAGTGCAGCCTGTCCAGGTCCCTCTGAAGGGCCTCCCTACCCTCAAGCAGATCAACTCTCCCACCTAACTTGGTGTCATCTGCAGTCTTACTGAGGGTGCTCTCAATTTCCTCATCAAGATCATTGATAAAGATGTTAAACAGGAGCAGCCCCAGCACTGAGCCCAGGGGAGCACCACTTGTGACCAGCTGCCAACTGGATCTAACTCCATTCACCACCACCCTCTGGGCCTGGCCATCCAGCCAGTGTGTGATCCAGTAGAGTGTACAACCATCCAGGCCCAGGGCAGCCAGTTTTTTCATGAGAACCCTGTGGGAAACAGTGTTGAAGGCTTTACTGAAGTCCAGGTAAACAACATCCACAACCTTTCCCTCATCCATCAAGCAGGTCACCTTCTCACTAAAGAAGATCAGATTCGTTAAGCAGGACCTGCCCTTCATGAACCTGTGCTGACTGGGCCTGATGGCCTGGTTGCCCTGTCAATGTTGTGTTATGGCACTTAAGATGATCTGCTCCATAACCTTCCCTGGCACTGAGGTCAGGCTGACAGGTCTGTAGTTCCCCAAATCCTCCTTCCTACCCTTCTTATAAATGGATGTCACTTTAGCTAATCTCCAGTCCATTGGGACCTCCCCAGTTAGCCAAGACTTCTGGTAAATCGTGAGGTGTGGCTTGGTAAGCACATCAGCTGACTCCCTCAGTACCCTTGGCTGTAACCCATCAGGCCCCCGGACTTGTGTATCAGGACTTGTGTATGTCTAAGTGGTGCAGCAGGTCACTAACCATTTCCTCTTGTAACATGGAGTTCACCTCCTGCTCCCCATCCCTGTCTTCCAACTCAAGGGACTGGCTCCCCAGCAAGCAGCTAGTCCTGCTATTAAAGGCTGAGGCAAAGGCGGCATTCAGTACCTCAGCCTTTTCCTTGTCCTCAGTCACTATGTTTCCCCCTGTATCCTGTAACGGATGAAGATTCTCCCTAATCTTCCTTTTGTTGTTAATGTATTTATAGAAACATTTTTTGTTGTCTTTTACAGCA
>VYZX01005370.1:29344-41359 GCA_013401335.1 Brachypteracias leptosomus
CAGCCTGTCCAGGTCCCTCTGAAGGGCCTCCCTACCCTCAAGCAGATCAACTCTCCCACCTAACTTGGTGTCATCTGCAGTCTTACTGAGGGTGCTCTCAATTTCCTCATCAAGATCATTGATAAAGATGTTAAACAGGAGCAGCCCCAGCACTGAGCCCAGGGGAGCACCACTTGTGACCAGCTGCCAACTGGATCTAACTCCATTCACCACCACCCTCTGGGCCTGGCCATCCAGCCAGTGTGTGATCCAGTAGAGTGTACAACCATCCAGGCCCAGGGCAGCCAGTTTTTTCATGAGAACCCTGTGGGAAACAGTGTTGAAGGCTTTACTGAAGTCCAGGTAAACAACATCCACAACCTTTCCCTCATCCATCAAGCAGGTCACCTTCTCACTAAAGAAGATCAGATTCGTTAAGCAGGACCTGCCCTTCATGAACCTGTGCTGACTGGGCCTGATGGCCTGGTTGCCCTGTCAATGTTGTGTTATGGCACTTAAGATGATCTGCTCCATAACCTTCCCTGGCACTGAGGTCAGGCTGACAGGTCTGTAGTTCCCCAAATCCTCCTTCCTACCCTTCTTATAAATGGATGTCACTTTAGCTAATCTCCAGTCCATTGGGACCTCCCCAGTTAGCCAAGACTTCTGGTAAATCGTGAGGTGTGGCTTGGTAAGCACATCAGCTGACTCCCTCAGTACCCTTGGCTGTAACCCATCAGGCCCCCGGACTTGTGTATCAGGACTTGTGTATGTCTAAGTGGTGCAGCAGGTCACTAACCATTTCCTCTTGTAACATGGAGTTCACCTCCTGCTCCCCATCCCTGTCTTCCAACTCAAGGGACTGGCTCCCCAGCAAGCAGCTAGTCCTGCTATTAAAGGCTGAGGCAAAGGCGGCATTCAGTACCTCAGCCTTTTCCTTTTCCTCAGTCACTATGTTTCCACCTGTATCCTGTAACGGATGAAGATTCTCCCTAATCTTCCTTTTGTTGTTAATGTATTTATAGAAACATTTTTTGTTGTCTTTTACAGCAATAGCCAGATTGAGCTCTAGCCAGGCTTTGGCCCTTTTAATTGTCTCCCTGCCTATCCTCACTGTATCCTTGTAGCCCTCCTGAATGGTCCGCCCCTTTTCCAAAGCCCACAGACTCTCTTTTTGTCTCAAGTTTCCAGCTCTATTCATCCAGGCCACTTTTCTTCCCTGCCTGACCCTCTTTTAGGACATGGGAATGGCCTGTTCCTGCACCTTTAAGATTTCCTTCCTGAAGTATGTCCAGCCTTCCTGGATTCCTTTACCTTTCAGGACAGCCTCCAAGGAACACTGCCAATCAGTCTCCTCAACAGGCCAAAGTCTGCCCTACGGAAGTCCAAGGTGGCGGTTCCACTAAACCCTTTCCATACTTCTCCAAGAATCAAAACCTGTTATTTCATGATCACTAAATGCAAGACAGCCACCAACTGTTACATCTCCTACAAGTCCTTCCCTATTCACAAGCAACAGGTCTAAGAGGGCACCTTCTCAAATCAGCTCAATAGTTGCTCAGTAGTTGCTCAAACACCAATAGTTTACCTGGGAAGCAGCTTTAACAGATCTCAGCTAATGAAGAGAAGTACTCCTTCTCCTCTCCAGGGTTCAGCATGTTGCTCTCTTGCAAACATTCAGAAGAATGTCAGGGATTTTGCCAGACTTTGCTACATTGGAAACACACCTTTCCTGGAAAGTAAAATGCCTTAAAACCACTGAACTTTCTTCTGATAATGCTTTCCTTTTTCCTACCCTTAGATCCTAGAGTCAAGACAAATTATTCCAGTTGCAGTCAGTTTGATAGGAGTTTTTTGGTTCGAAATGATCCCAGAATTTTTCATATAAGCCTCAGCTTGTGTTAGGTTGTAGCTGCAGCATTATTTCTGCTCCAGAGCGGCACATTTAGCATTAATTCTTAGTAAATATTAATATGTGTCTTTTGTTCTTTCTACTATGTTACTTTGGTCATTTGGTGTTTCTTTGTCTCTGTTAGTCAAATACTGTCAAACATGTCACTTTGATTTGGAGTTTTGTCCTCTTCAACAAGAGTTTGCTATTAAAGCTACTTTCATGTAGAAGAAAGGACACAACTTCCTGAGTAGAACCACGGAGTGCAAGTATTGTGCCAGAGATGACACAGTACTTACTGTAAATGTCAGTAAAAGGAGATATTCTGACTTTGATTTAGTAAAAGCCTATAGCAAAGCCAGCTGTTACTTATCTTTGTGAAGGGGGCCGGGGGAGGGGGCATCATATATTCACACATTTATATTTTTATTAAAAGAGGGAAACAATTTTTTAAGCACTTCCCAACAGTCTCAGAACCACAGCAATAGCTGTATTGGACCCTTTAGTTTGGTCATTTTTTTTTTGTTTGTACTGAACTTGCTAATTGTTCTTCATAAGTTCTTGGAAAAAGCTGCCACCTGCCTTAGAAACACGTCATCAAAGACTCCAGAAATTTATTTCAAGTTAGTTGAGGAGTCCTTAAAGTGTGAGCTTAGCATAAAGATGAAGTATGGACATTTATATGCCTGTTTATAAATAATTTTAGGTATTTGTCACAAATAGGGACAGAATTAATAAAAATGGATAAACAGATGTGGTGGGTTTACCCTGGCTGGGTGCCCGGTGCCCACCCCTAGTCCCTCTATCACTCCCCCCACCCCAACCCAAACCTCCGTCAGCAAGGCAAGCGGGGAGAGAGTAAGATGGAAAAGAAGAACCCGTGGGTTATGATAAGAAACAGTTTTAATAAACAGCAGAGAAAGCAAGGTCGCGCGCGCACGAAGCAAAAGCAAGCAAAGCCGTTACTCTCTACTTCCCATCTGCAGGCGGTGTCGGGCCTGTCCCGGGAAGCAGGGCTCCAGAACGCGTACCGGTTGCTCGGAGGACAAATGTCTTCCCAGAATCCCCCCCGTCCTCCTCCCTTTATAGTTGAGCTGATGTCATATGGTATGGAATATCCTATTGGTCAGCTCGGGTTGGCTGTCCGGGTTGTATCCCCTCCCAAATCTTGTCGTCCCCCCCCGTACCTTTGGTGCCGTGTGGGCACTGATAGTCATAACAAAGGTGTGTGTTATCAACACTCTCTGGGTCCTAGTACTGCTGCATGAGGGCTGTATGGGGAAAATCAGCTCAGACAGACCCACTACAACAGAACAAACAGTGATAAACAGAACAAACATCTTTCCAGCCCAGTCATCTTTTGTAAATCAAGACAGCTTCTGATAGTTACCAGTTGCTGCAAAAGGCAGCTTATTCTACCCTAATGCATAGCTTTTTGAATTAGAGGGGAGACTGTACAATGAAATAAAAATCACTTGGCAGTGCTTCAGACAGTATTTTTCAGCCTCAGCTTTTGAGGGTTTTCACAAGGATGAAAAAGATGTGTATGGAAATGGTCCTTTGCGGGTGAAAATCTGCATGCCCAAGTTGCTTGGGTGCAAGCGTGCATGTTGAACTGCAGGTCAATGCACAATTGCAGTCCTTGATGAAAGTTAACAATGTGTTCAGACTGGCAAACAGTACATTAGGGAGTCCAGTCTGCAGTGACAGGCAGGCATATTTCCTTAAGATTGTGTATTTGGAGGAAAGCACAATTCTAGAAAGGAAGTTTTCACAGCAGAAGTTGTTCCTGGAAAATAAGCATGTGCTAGCAGTAGTCTTATGCGTTTGATCTTTTGCATTATTACTAGACAACAATCCCATGTTGTTTCCACTTCTTCTTTTTCTCCTCATACAGTAAGTACTCTTAAAATAGGAAATTATGAGGGATGGGAGAAAGAAGGAATAAACTGGGTTTGGTTTGTTAGTTATATAACATCGGGAATCATGTTTTGACTGAAGCAAGATAAGTATTTTCTCAACAAAGGTAGACCTATTGGAGCATATGGAGGCTGACTGCTGTAGAATTTAGTGGTGTGTATTTCTACTTTTGTGGGAGCATGTACATAGTTCCGATTTTAGCATTGTCACTTTCAGTGTCATTTTGCTTTTACATCCCTTTTAAGGTTACTAAAGCCTATGGCCTAGTGTTTTAAGACTGGCATTTCTCTAAGTGATCTTATTTTTTCTGAAGTTTAATTTTTCGGAGTAGACACATACATTACAGCAGAAACCATATAAAAAAATCTCTTGAGAAAAAGATATGGAAAAGTGAAAGGAGAGAATGAAGCATTGAAAATACCATGTGATTCATTTCTTCCATATAAAATAATCAATAAAGAGATTAAAATAAAATCTGCTGTACTTTCCCTGCTTTTGCATAATCAGGATACTTTATGCACTTAAAGTACTTACATGTATGCAGCCCTTCATACGAAGGAAGGTAAAGGATATTTTATTTTAGCACAAAAGATTACTTGCATTTTCACTCTCTTCCACTTGTCTTTCCTTCTTCCCCATTTACAGCTTCGGCAATCCCAGATAACGGAAGGAGATCCTGCCTAAAGCTTAAGGTCTTTGTGCGACCAGCAAGTAAGTTCTTGAGATTAAGCTTTCAAGGGTGGCTTTGTAGTGCATGCTTTACTGTGTGGTCTAGTAAACAGCAATAAATCTCTTTTTTCACTGTTAAATCTTGTGTAGCTGTTCTGTACAGCAACATTTGTGTTACGGTTTTCATTGTATTTTCTTAGCTTTTTTTTGTTTTAATTACAAGGCAGTTGCTAACTTGTTGTTTCTTGAATTGTTGTAGAAATGGAAAACTATATTGACATTTGGACAAGTGCCACAGACTTTAAAGTATAAATATGCTTAATTCTATGTAGTAAATAGAGAGAGAAAAAAAAGAGAGAAAAAAAAGGAAGTAGGGAGTTTGAGGGTGCTTCACTAACATATTTGGCTGTTATCTCTATTTTTGTTATAGACAGCTGTATGAAAACTATAGGTGTTCATGATCGTGTTTTCGATGTTAACGACAAAGTAGAAAATTCATTAGAACCAGCAGGTTAGTATGATTAGAGAATCTTTTTTAACAAATACATATATCCCTCTGGTACCTCAGTACTTTTTTCCCTCTTCTCTCTGCATGCTTTGCATGGTACAACTGCTCTGCTTTTGCACATTGCTAGCAGAGCATATTGCTTATGGTTTATTTCCTATATCCTTGTTTAATGCAGGGGAAGAAAAATGTTGTTTTATTTGTTTCATGGGTGGCATGGTTTAATAAAACATGGTATGTACCTGTGTAAAATTTTCACCAATATCCTGAAGTCACTGGCCCAACCAAGCCAAACACCCAGCATCTTACAAAACACCCTATTTACTAACTGAGCCCAAAGTTTTAGAAATAAAGTCAATGAGCACACTTCATTTATTCTGTGCTTTCAGAAGACTTTCAGAAAAACAGGACTGCTGCTTATTTAGTGCTGGTACATGACACAGGCATGCAACTGACAGAGTTAGTGTTTAAGAAATTAGTCCCTTAAAATTATATATGTTTGTCCACATATTTGGTTAGACAAAATATCATTGTTATGTACTTGTACACACACCCTCTGTAATATACATATAAATTCCTTTCCTGTTTTTATTGAAGCAAAACTAAGTTTGGGGGAGCTTTTTTTTTAATTCCCCCAAAATACTGCCCTAAGAATAAGAGTAATGGATAAAGGCCCATATGTATGTTAAAGGCCCATATCTGTCCATGGCAAAGTTACATTTAACTCCACCATCAACAAAACTGATGTGTTTCTGTGTGGAAGTTACATATATACTGTTTTTATGGCTGAGTTTTATGGCAGATAGAAGCATGTTTCATTCTAGGGGTATTGAGTAATCCCACCAACTTCAGTGGGATGGCTTATGACATGGAAATTCAGTGGAAAAATATTTGCAATAGTAATGCTACCTCTTTGGTTTATATGTACCTACGCACTGCTCACATGTTGTATTCAAGCCTCAATAATTAAACTGCATAGGTAAATAAACAAATTATACCAGAAAAAAAAATCACATCCCCATCATTTAATTCATACCCTGAATAAAAGATTACCAAGTTCTTTTGTTTGTTTTTAATTTTTTCATTCCTGTTCCTGGTTTGCAAAAGAGATCATGCAAGTAATAAATGCCTGATTTTAGTGAACTTGCTGAACACTTTTTTTCAGCAGTGCTGCTCAATTCCCCTTGAATAGCTTTACCAAACTAGCACCATCACAAAAACATATTTTTTAGAAAACATATTGTTAGAAAGCAGCAGGCAAGCCAGGAAACCAAAATCATGCAAAGAACGTATTTGTGTTACCAGCACATAACAGCTTTAATGAGAAGTTTCAGTAACAAAAAGTTCCCACACCCAACAACAGTGTGTATTTGTATTCCTATTTGGACCAGCCACCACTAGATAACCAATCATCTCCAGATCTGCCAACTACTGTCACACTTTTCAGTTATTAGGCTGTTAGACTTGCTGCTGAATTGGTGGATCTTAGTGCGTGTGATCTGCGTCATGTACTAATTGACCTGCTTGTGATGTGGATCTTCTGCTTCAGTGCTCTCCCCTAGTCTGTCACTGTCTTCTTCCACAGTAGACAGAAGAACTGCAAGACAGGAGGGTCATATTCAGCAGATTACTTACTTTCACCTTTCTTTTAAAAATCACTATTTGTGTGATTTTTGAACCCTTATAATTTAACTGGTGGCGTTCAGGAATTTGTAGGATATTAGCTTGTAGAGAACACACTTGTTTCAGTAGTGATAAAAGTAATTTGCCTTATTCCTTTCTTTCCTCTCTCTTACTCCTTAAAAATAAAAAGTAAAAAGTCCCTAAACAAAAATCGCAGCTGTGCATACATGAAAAAATTATACCTGAAGCATATGATGTAAAGCTATGCAATCTGGAAAATTCATGGCTGTCAAAATAATTTTTTTCTAATTAATGCTGGCATTCCAGTCTTTAGCAGTGACCTTCCAGATTTTACTCAAGAATTTTATTGTCTTCACCACTTGCCTTCAGTATTTAAAAAAAACCAAAACCTTTTCCTCAAGCGTTAAAGACTGTGTAGTGTTATAACTCTGTACCTTCAAGGAAAATAAAATTGTAAAATGATCTTGAGAACCACAGATGAATTGTGTGCTCTACTATATAAGTGCTGAAACCTTGGGACTGCATTAGCAGAAAATCCACATGATTTATTGAAAGGAACCCCTTAATGTTACATGAAAATTAATTCTTCATGAATAGTGACTTTATAAAAATGGCATCATAGAAGATCTCCATATTTTTCATTTAAGAGAAGTAATATTTCTAGTTTAGGGCTTTTTTTGTTGATTTTTTTTTTTTTTTCTTAGCAATAGCCAGTGTTCCAGTCATGACAGTATCTGGTAGTCAAGAGAATGAGGATTTATTACTGCTCTGCACTAGTTCTGCCCTACAGTGTTTTAATGCTGATTCATGGATGTAATTAGAACAAACTGTTGACAAAATGTTGCAAATTCAGACTTATTTGCAATTCTATTGATGATGGCAGAAGTAGAAGGCAATGTATATCATTCTCTGCAATTTTAGTTCAACAGCAGTGAGTAAATGTTTCCAAATTGGGAAGAGCTGACTAAATGTATGACAGGAGGTAGAGCTGACAGTTAGAACAGGGATTTTTTTTTTCACATAACTTCTTAGAGTACTATTTAACTGGGAAACTACTCTTGTGAGTTACTGTATTCTCATTGCAGTGTCACCAAAGTAGAAGAGTATAACTCAGAAGTGAAACGTGAAATGGGTTTTGGTGCTGACAATCACTGGAACTGGCACTTTTCAGTAACCAAAATTCACTGAAATTTATAGACTCCTTTGGAATAATTCTGAAGGAAGTGTATTTAGGGCTTTGTTCAGGGCCCAAGTGCCTGGGAGGGTGTCCCTGCGGTACATGGTAAGGAGTTGTAACTGAAGTTCTTCCAGCCAGGATTTCCTACTGACATCAGTGGGACTTTCATCCGAGGATGTCCCTTCCTTCCCACGTGAACCTAGTTACAGCTGATAAGTGCTTCCTTTTCATACTTTTGCCTTGAGCAGCACTGAAAGCTTGTTGATAAGACTGACAATGGTAGTGTCATTAGTGCTGGAAAGAAAGTGATAAATTGCTAATCCAGTTTATGGTGCATCTTGCTGTGTAACTGAACTTGGGGATGAAGATCCTATTAACCTAAATTATGCTAAATGCTCTACCTGTTTTTGTGCTAGGTATCTAGGTTATGAAGGGGAGGGAGCTTGTTTCTAGCTAAAGCTAAGTAACATGAAAGGCTTCATGCCAAAGCAGCATGGTGATCCCAGTGTTCTGACTCCCACTTCCCTTGGTGCTTTAATTGGAATTGCACAGCTCTCAGACAGATACATCATAGATATGTCAACATCTTTCATAAAATGGGTAGCTTATTACTCTAAGTATTGAGATAATATTAATTTTCCTGGAAACTTAGGCACTCTAAAATAACTTATGAAAACATTTTGAGGCCACTTCACACTTCCTAAAAAGGTCTAGTTTATTTCTTTCATTTAGTACTAAGAAAATTCAAAGGCAGAGCTGACTTTTTATGGCAAGCCTCAGACAGATTACTTTTAAAATAGTCAAATTAGGTATCTGTGGATATGAAGGGCTCTGCAGAGAAAAATACCACACCTATAACAACAATAAAGTTAAATTTGCTTTTACCTACCTGTTTATATTACAAACCATGGCTTTAAGGCTGTTCTTTAGTTTACGAAAACTAAACAGATATTAAGTAAAATAAGTTTAGAATTTGCTACTGTTTTCTTCTGCCACTAATGCATAAACATGCTTTTCCAACTCACTTGGTTCCTTTTTTCCCATTACTTTTAGCAATATATACATAAATCTGTATTTTGTGTCTGT
Source organism: Brachypteracias leptosomus (assembly GCA_013401335.1). Taxonomy (NCBI): domain Eukaryota; kingdom Metazoa; phylum Chordata; class Aves; order Coraciiformes; family Brachypteraciidae; genus Brachypteracias; species Brachypteracias leptosomus. The sequence goes on from VYZX01005370.1 coordinate 38,216, forward strand.
AAAAGGTAGTCTGTTAGCTGTGAGATTTTCCAGATTGAGTACATATTCTATAGAATTGAAAACTGTCATGTATTAGCCTTTAACATTCTGTTTCAAGAAAGGGAGACTGGTCTTATATCCCCTGCTCATCCCCAGATGCAGTATACTTCAGTGAAAATTTTATGTGTGGAAGTGGAATATATGTCTGGTCTTAGATGCTGTCATTTTAAATTTGGGAGCCAAGTTTTGTAACTCTGTAAGGAGATTAACTGCAAAATTAATTCTGAGCATGTGCAACTCTTCTTCAAGCCTTTTTGAAAATCAGGTGTTTTTATTTAGCTGCCTCCACATTGACATTGCTATCTAATGAACCATCCAAAGCTAGAGCTACAATGTTTTCTTAGAAGAGGAATCTTTCATTCCTCAATCTGCTGAAATCAGACTTATTTCCTGCTCCTCTGGTCTTCAGTGGGAGTTTTGCCAGTAAGAAATGTAGGACTTGGCCCCAAGTTGGTTACATAATGAGGTATTACACACTTGTGGAAGTCAATGACAGCACAAGGTTCATTGCCTTATTTCAGAAAGGCACTGAAATCTACTTACAGTTGTTGGCTCAGTGAGAATTTATTAAGGATGCAAAATCTCATTGGAATGTATGCTTTCTGTTTGAACAGATGATACCGTACATGAGTCAGCCGAGCCATCCCGTGGTGAGAATGCGGCACAGACACCAAGGATACACAGCCGGCTTTTGGCAACTCTATTGTTCCTCCTGGCAATGATTTTGATATTATAGCACAGTATGCTCTGGCAACCTGTCACAGAAAATATCAGGGTCTTGGAACATCAAAGATCCACCTAACTGCTCATCCCAGGAAAGGGACTTTATTGTTTTTGCAGATGTCAAATTGTTATTTTTCCTTTTACCCTTTTCTTCTCCCTTTTAGCCTGAACTCAGCAAAAATTTGAAGGGGATAACTAGCTTCAGCACCCATCCCTACCTACCCTGTGACTTTCTTAACCCCTCCATATAAATAAAAGGACTCCAAATGAAAATGCCAAACTATAATAGTGACACTAGTGATTCTTATTTTCCTCTGCATTCTCCTTTAAGAAGTCACCTCTGTTAGCTCACTGTGTCATCCTTATGTGGACAAGGCAGAATAGTGGCAGATGCAGTCAGTGAGGGATAAGAAAAGTGAGTGAAAGCCTGGGAGAGTTTTTCTCTCTGATACAATATTTATGCTTTCACATTCAGCACTGTAAGATGATTATGCAAGACATCATGCACCGTGTCAGGACTGGAGGGGAGATATTAAGAATACAACAGCATTTCCTCCAGGAGTTCCTAAATTAACATGCTTCTGAAAGGGAAAGGTGATGATTCTTATTGGACTGTCTTGAAACATCTTTGACAGTAAAATTTGTGCTCACGAGTAGAAATGCTATCTTTGGTGAGAGGAAGAAGTTCAGTATTTAGGAATGTTGACACACATCAGGCAAGGTCAGATTTAGGAAAATTCACTGGGGGTGTGAGTGCCTCTGTTATTTCGTTTTAAGGGGATAGTGCACACCGGATTATTTTATTTTAAAACAAATCACCGTGGTGCTACAATTTTTTTCTTGAAATGCAGAGGCACTTTTGAGAATAAAGTGACCTTCCCCAGCGCTGACTTAGTAGCTGATAGCCTTGGATGCTGCTCTAGGTGTTAATACATTCTAAGAGAGGACATCAGTGGCCATAGGAAACATGTTTGGGACGCAAGATCTCCAGTGTGCTCTCGATTTGTGTCTCCTGCAAGTTCCTCAATCATGGGAATAAACCACATGTAGAAGAAAGCCAGGACAGCCTAGGAGCATTTTTTGGTGAAGGGAAAGAAAAGAAGTGTGGAATATGAATTCAAGTGTTGATTTTTTTATCTTTTCCCTTTCCAGCACAGTTTGAAGAGTAGAGGAAACATGTTTATCAGCCAGAGATAAACTAGATGGGCTCCCAAAGACTTAACAAAATATTTTTTTAAAAATCCACTAGAATAGAAAATACATTATTTAGATATACTTTATGCTGAGAGTGAGTATATATGCTTGTCCTATTTAAACATGTGAGAGAAGTGGTAACCCTTGATGCAATTAGGGACTGTCTTGTTTGATGGCATTAGGAGTGACCTTGTTTAAGGAATCTGAACCTTGGCTAACGTAGAACTTTAAAAAGTCATTTGCCAGGAAGTGCAAGCTGTGGGGTATTTTTTGGCTAGGCTGCCATGAAATTTGAACTGCTGAGCCTAATCAGGAAAATATCAGACCAAGACCGAAACAGAGCTTTTCCAACAGAAACTGTCATAATTATGTTAAATGTGAAAGAAAACATGGAGCACATTCAAGCAAAACAAGGGTTTTCTGTACTGATTCTAAAGAAAAAGTCTACTGTGGCAAAGTTGAGTGTTACCATTAATGGACAGCACTTTGAGGGCTTTTTTTAAGGGAAAAAAGCTTTCCGGAAGCTGAAGCAGTCCAATATTTTTTAAAAAAGGAGAGAAGGGGGAACTAAATTTAAGATGTAAAGGGAGATTTATGCATGCTAAACTTTGATCTGGGCTTGCCTGATATTATACAACATGGTCATTAATGCAGGGCCTGTTCTTACAGGAGGAGTGTAGGGAATTTCCTCTAGTGTGAAATGCAAACAATAAAGAAATGCAGTCTAAACAGTGAGGGAAGTCATCATCTCATTACAGGCTATCTGTTACTTTTCTCTCCTTAATGTAGATACACTTGGTATACACAGTAATACTTCCTGTAGGTAGGAAATAAAAAGCTTTGGATGAGGTGAGCTTAATCAAAATGCACCTTATCAAATGGATTATTAACCAGAGTACAGATAATATTGCATGATAGATATTGCATTAGAATGATTCATAGCAATTGCAGACAGTGATACCAGTAGCACCCATTTAACATAGAAATGGTGATTTCGTTTTTCATCCTTTATCTCTGAATGATGTCAGAATTCAAGAATTAAGTTTACCACAGTAAAGCATTTTCACTAGTGTTACTTCTGGTGAAATTCACCCCTTTGTTTTATCACAGAACCTTGCTGGGTAGATGAGGAACACAAGTGATGTAACTGCAAGGCAGGTCCCTGCACTGCCTGGTGTGGAGTGGCTG
>VYZX01005372.1:241-24156 GCA_013401335.1 Brachypteracias leptosomus
GCCCATCGATCCAGCCTTGCCAGATCCCTCTTTAGAGCGTCCCTATGTCCAAGCACATCAACAAGTCCACTCAACTTGGTGTTGTCTGCAAATCTACGAGAGTGCCCTCGATCCCTCATCCAGATCATTGATAAAGATATTAAATAGCACTGGCCACAATACTAAGCCCTGGGGAACACCACTTGTGACTGGCCACCAACTTTTAACTCCTTTCACCACCACTCTCTGGGGCCAGTCATCCACCCAATTTTTATCTACTGAAGCATACACCCATCCAAGCCATGAGCAGCCAGTTTCTCCAGGAGAATGCTATGGAAAACAGTGTCAAAAGCTTTACTAAAGTCCAGGTGAACAACACCCACAGCCTTTCCCTCATCTACTAAACAGGTCACCTTGTCATAGAAGGAGATCAGGTGAGTCAAGCAGGACCTGCCTTTCATAAACCCATGCTGACTGGGCCTGATCTCCTGGTTGTCATGCATGTGCCTCATGATGGCATTCCACAGTCGTGTCCATCTGCTCCATAATCTTCCCTAGCACCAAGGTCAGACTGACAGCTTATAGTTCCTTGGATTCTACTCCTGGCGCTTCTGATGGGCATCAGATTTGCTAACCTTCAGTCAGCTGGAACATTCCCACTTACCCAGGACTACTGATAAATGATGGAAAGTGCCTTGCTGAGCACTTCTGACAGCTTCCTCAGTACCCTTGGGTGGATCCCATCCAGCCCCATAGACCTGTGTGTGTCTAAGTGGTGTAGTAGGTCACTGACCATTTCCTCCTGAATTATGGGGGTTTCATTCTGCTCCTTATCCCTTTCCAGCCTTCCTGGACTCCTTTGCCCTTCAGAACTGCCTCCCAAGGGACTCTGTCAACCAGTCTCCTAAATTGGTCAAGATCTGTCCTCAGAAAGCTGAAGGTGGCCATTTCATGATCACTATGCCCAAGATGGCCCCCAACCTTCACATCACCCACAATCCTTCTCTGTCTGTGAGCTACATCCTCTATAGAGACTCAGGAGCCTTCAGATTTATAAATTACTGAAGTACTAAACAACTGATCTTATAAGGATCTTCAGTACATTCCAGTAAAACATAGAAGTCCAGCATCTTTCAGCTACTTTTTGTCTTTACATATTTAAAACTAAATGATCAAATTTGATCAGAATTTCTGACTGTACCAAACAGATCCACATATTTTTTTTTTGCCACCATCCCATCACTTGGCAAGCATAGGCTATCAGAGACCCAGATCTAGCAACAGCCCTTCGTAACAGTGGAGTGGTTTGGTTTTCTTCCTTGATCCATCTTTGAAGGAAGTTCTTAACAGTAGTCCATGTTAGAAGGTCAAAGGTGAAAAATCTGCAGGAGGAGGAGGAAAGCGGAACAGAAGCCCATTGCTGCCATTCCACTGTTGTGCAGAAATACAAGTGTCAGTATTCTGGAATCCACAATCTCCAGAGGCAAACTTCTAGCAAAAAGTATCCAAAGATATTTATACTGCATGTTGCTGGACAACATGTTGCAACTGAATGGCTCTTCTGCCAAAGTGAGACTCCACAAGTAAAAATACAGCGATCCATAGCAAGTGAAAGTGTTTTACATGCACTACACTTAAATTATACCTGAATCATTTCAGTCAGATCTCTTTAACCAGGGATCTTTAATCTATTGGGGTTTTCAAGTTTGTTTTTTTAAGAATCTTATAAGCATGACAGGGTAAAAACCATACCACAGCCACACAACTATGGTGACCAGGACTTTGTGGGGAAAAAAAAAAAAGTGTGTGTGTAGAAAGATATGTATATAGATATATATATCTCCTTCTCCATGCCAATGGCTACTTTACATATAACATTTTACTTGCTCTTTCATTTTTCATGGACTATAACCCAGATTTAAACAATTAATTACACATTTAACAGCACAATACACACATTTGCATTCATTGCCTATAGCTTCAAAGACGTGCCATCCCCCATGGTAAGAGCAAAAGTAGAATTATTAGTAAAGGACAGCAACATACTATGTGTCAATGTGAGAAATTTTTTAGAAAAGTAAATATTCTGAGACAAATGCTACTAGAATTGTAGAGTTATCCTTAAAAATATATTCATTTTTCCCCACTTATTTTTTTTAGGTTTCTTCTCTACTAAAGAATTATTCAGAAATCATTCTGAATACTATATTATTCAAAAATAATTCTGAATACTATAATAATTCTGAAGACTATGGCTGGGGCCAACATTTTTCAAATCTTCAAGCATAAATAAAAAAAATATTTCTAGAAGAAGGAGTTAGTAAAAGACTACTCCAATGCTTGTACACAATGAGGAATTGCAACTCTGATCTACTTTAGAAGTTACTAAAGAGATTACTATGTAGCCTTCTGTTTGTTAAATGGTAACTTGAGAATAGCTTGAGGAAGAGGTTTAAATTATAAACAAAGTACTAAATGAGGGTCTCCTCCTGGAATGCTTTCCAGTTAGAAGAGACCCGTTAATAAAACAGAAGTATTTTACCGAGACCAGCGGTCAATCTAGGGAAGTGTTCCTTCTCCAACACAATCATCAGGAGATATACATGGACAGCATATGAGCTTTAGTCACTTATTTGCCGTCCATCTCCCTCAGGCTTCCCCGACCTTCTCAGCTGCTACATTATGGCTGGTAAAGCACACATCTCTGCCTATTTCACTTGCATCTGTTATGGATTTGATGTGCATGCCATCTGTGTTCCTGAATCTGCTAGTACGATCTGCCTCACTGATCTTGTGTACTAACAAACTGCGTATGTTCTCTTCTCCTTCTGTAGTTTGTTTTCCATGATTTAAACCAAACTTCAGTGAGCTTTCTCCAGTTTTAATATTGCACAATTCGGTGAATAACAGCTCCACAACTGCTTTATCCACTGCCTTGGTAAGCACTGACCATGTCCAACTCCCACCACCCGTTTAAGACATCACTTCTAAGAACTCTGATTCTATAGCTTCTCTTGTGAGACCAAAACTGTGTACAGTACTTAACATGCGGGCAGGTCCTAGGTTTCATACAGTGATACTTCTTGCTCATTCTCACTATCTTCATAGAATCATACAGTACTTTGGGTTGGAAGGGACCACTAGACCAGGTTGCTCAAGGCCCCATCCAGCCTGGCCTTGAACACTTCCAGGGATAGAGCATCCAGATCTTGCCTGATAATGAACAATGTTTCATTAGGATCTATTGGCAGCTGCCACTAACAGCTTCAGCAAACCATCACTGACATCTCCAAGAACTGCACATCAAAAGGTCATGTCTTTACTTAGCAGCAGCTTTATAAGATTGAGTACAGAAAGCAGATCCTGAAAGTCACTCAAAAGTCACACAGAACATACAAGATGTATAAATTGTTAAAGTAGAGGGAATAGGAAAGCCTATAAAATTAGGAACTGGACAGGCCTGTCATGAGGAGCAAACTCAATATTCAATAGTTCCTTCCAGCTTCCATTTTAGCCTACATCCAGTTAGGCTGAATAATTCTATATTGATTGAAAAGGTTGAGTATTTCTCTAAACATATGCATGTTTCATTTAAAGGCCCAAGTACAGCAGGAAGGCTCATGCACAAAGCTGCTTAGTGAAGGCAACACAGGAAAATGCTAAAAATGGCAAATTCATTTTTACAAGGGAAGGGATAACAAAAAAGAAGTTTCTTCTTGGAGAAGTATCGCAGACACTGAACTACAGAAGCAGCAATAAAGTTTCACCTTAAGTCCCTCATTTGAGAGAAATAGGAAAAAAAAACATTTGAGTTTGCCTCTCTTATATCACAGGTAAGTGTCCTTGAAAATTCTGCAGGAATACTCTATGAAAAACTTCAAGTATCTCAATTTTATTGACAACATAGAGGTTTTATTGCTTATGCACTTGAATAAAGCTAGTCAAGCACAATAGTTTCCTACTCAACCCTACAGAGTAGCCCAAAATGAAATTATTAATTAAATAAAATATAAATCAGAAGATATTATTAATCAAGAGCAAACACTATTCTTATTAGGGAGTTAATCATGCCTGACTTTTCCAGCATAACTCATTTTCCTAGTAACTGAAAATGGAGTACTCAGGCTCCTCAATTTACAGAGATAATTCAAACAAATTTCAGCAGCTTAAAAAACCCACAAACATACACAAAACCGGCTGAACACACTTATTGTGCATTGTCTGCAATAGAACATGCTCTACCGAAAAGATTCTCATTTTGATTCGTGGTCTTCTTTCTCTTCCATTCACTATAGGGCTCACAGCTTTAATAAAGTTTATTAGCAAAGACAAACATAACTCACAACAGTAATGAAGATAAAGGCCTTTTCCTTAAAGAATGCAGGTAAATGTCTCAACAGAGAGTATCACAGTTTTTCAGTCCTACTGTTAAAGAGTGCTAAACATTTTAAAGCAAATGTATAAAATATGTGGCCCAACGGACAATTCTCTGGACCTCACAGCTGCTAGACAGATGATGCATATATCTGGAAGCAGGCACTTTCCATCAGGCTACTTGATTGTAAGGCAGCTAAACAAAACCAAAACAACAAAAAAGGCAGCAGTCCAGGAAGCTTATCTCTTTGGAAGAGAGCAGAAGATGACAAAATCAGTGCTACCTCTAAATCATAGGGAGTATTTTAAAAACCCCAAAACCTAACAAGACCCCAACAAATAAAACAAAGGAGCAGACATTAAGGTATACCAGAAAGGAAAGGGAACACAGGCCACAGAGCAGCTCACTATCAGCAGAGGCTCAGCGTTGCAGGGCTTTAGTGGCCTGCTTGCTTGTTCAAATTCTGCACCCTTATTCTAGAATTTGAAAGAGGTTTTTAAGAGTCAACAGCTTGTACAAGCCTTTTTCCTAAGCATTTATTCTATGCATTTAATACAAGTCAATTTTGTGACCACAACTCTGAAGTTTCAATTAGGAGCCTTAACGCCTCAGCGCATGCCTTAAAAATACCTTAAGTACCATTTCCCTTAAATTGCAAAATACAATAATTGATTCAAAGTACTATGATCAAAATGGATAATTGGCCTCAGTATGTCACCCAGGACTCTTATCTCAATTGTCTCATGCTTCATGAGAGGCATGACTCCTCAGAGATGACAAGTGTCATCTTTTAACCACCTTGACATACAGTAAACATTACCAAAGCAATGCTTAATCATGAGCTTGTGCTACTTTCCAAAAAAACCCAAAAAACCACCCCAAACAAAAAACCACAAAACCCACCTTATTTTCTGCAGTAAAAACATAACTGATAGTGTAAGCATCCCCTTGTCAATAACCTTTCCTCAAGGCTGCTCTACCTAACCTTTGCAGATTAATCAGGGAAAAACAAAAACACATTCAATACCACAAGCCACGTACACATCTTTAACAAGGACATGCTTCTGACCTCTCCTACTACAATAATCACTCAACATTAATAGGAATACTGTCAAAAGGCAAATACTGTCCAATGCTAAAATGGACAAACTGTGTTTGTGAATACGTTAAGTTACCATAGGATAGTTGTGAGACCAAACTTTTTCTTCAATTCTACTGGAAAACCACTTTTTACAGAAGAAAGATGACAAATCTCTGCCAAGCACCTTGAACAGCAACTCAAGTAAAAGTGGATTACAAACAGAAACAAAGTAATGTACAGGTTACTGACCAGAGTTTGTTGTGCTTACACCACCCAAAACTTAGAGGCTTGTTTTCTAATCATTCTGTCCATTCCAAACACAGTTGGAGGAGGCACAGCCAAGGAGGGGGTTGAGGAGTAACTTGATATCTAATGTTTTGGCTACAGAGTGACTGAGGAGTAAGTTAGACTACATCAGTTTGAGGCTAATCTTAGCCTACAATAATGGAAATGATGCTTAAGTGGAATAAACAGTTAAATGTAAAAAAAATTTCCACTTTCACTGTAAATTTCAAAGTTGTAAGGCATCAGCATCTTGATGTGCTGTGAGCCCCAGCTGTGTAAGCCTGAAATGAATTCAGCACAAACCAGAAGTTGTTAGTCATTTCCATTAAAAACACATGAAGGGGACACCATTTTACTAAAATCAGAGAGCTGTGACAGTACTTGTCGAGGAAGTGGGAGCCCTAAGCCTGAGGCAGCTCAAACCCACATTCTTGGCAGTGCAATAGCCCAGTTTCAGTAGGAAGAGCTGGCAGTGCCTCTCCAATCTTACAAGTTGCCAATTTTTTCATTTTTTTTACTCAATCTCTTAGGAGTACTTTTCTTCTCTGTTTGAAAATGGCTTGCCTGACGTGGGTGTACTGGTACACATCCATTTGTTCATTGCCCTTTCCAAAGTAGCTGATGCACCAGAAGTCTAGAAGGAGGTTTGAGGCTATGAAACACAACTCATTATTCAAATCCACAGCTGTAAAGTGAGCACTGGGGTCTCACTAAATTAGGTGTGATGACATTACCAGTTGCCACATCTTCCTTGTTTTGTCAATAATGTCACTAGGAAGTTTCAAAATAAGTCCAGAATTAGCCATTTGTCAAGAGTACCTCATTTTCCCTCATCTAGAAGACTGCTACTAAAATTTTGTATTAATGTGATTTTCAAGATTATCCTGATGTGATTCCTACCACATTTTTCATATACANGACTCCTCAGAGATGACAAGTGTCATCTTTTAACCACCTTGACATACAGTAAACATTACCAAAGCAATGCTTAATCATGAGCTTGTGCTACTTTCCAAAAAAACCCAAAAAACCACCCCAAACAAAAAACCACAAAACCCACCTTATTTTCTGCAGTAAAAACATAACTGATAGTGTAAGCATCCCCTTGTCAATAACCTTTCCTCAAGGCTGCTCTACCTAACCTTTGCAGATTAATCAGGGAAAAACAAAAACACATTCAATACCACAAGCCACGTACACATCTTTAACAAGGACATGCTTCTGACCTCTCCTACTACAATAATCACTCAACATTAATAGGAATACTGTCAAAAGGCAAATACTGTCCAATGCTAAAATGGACAAACTGTGTTTGTGAATACGTTAAGTTACCATAGGATAGTTGTGAGACCAAACTTTTTCTTCAATTCTACTGGAAAACCACTTTTTACAGAAGAAAGATGACAAATCTCTGCCAAGCACCTTGAACAGCAACTCAAGTAAAAGTGGATTACAAACAGAAACAAAGTAATGTACAGGTTACTGACCAGAGTTTGTTGTGCTTACACCACCCAAAACTTAGAGGCTTGTTTTCTAATCATTCTGTCCATTCCAAACACAGTTGGAGGAGGCACAGCCAAGGAGGGGGTTGAGGAGTAACTTGATATCTAATGTTTTGGCTACAGAGTGACTGAGGAGTAAGTTAGACTACATCAGTTTGAGGCTAATCTTAGCCTACAATAATGGAAATGATGCTTAAGTGGAATAAACAGTTAAATGTAAAAAAAATTTCCACTTTCACTGTAAATTTCAAAGTTGTAAGGCATCAGCATCTTGATGTGCTGTGAGCCCCAGCTGTGTAAGCCTGAAATGAATTCAGCACAAACCAGAAGTTGTTAGTCATTTCCATTAAAAACACATGAAGGGGACACCATTTTACTAAAATCAGAGAGCTGTGACAGTACTTGTCGAGGAAGTGGGAGCCCTAAGCCTGAGGCAGCTCAAACCCACATTCTTGGCAGTGCAATAGCCCAGTTTCAGTAGGAAGAGCTGGCAGTGCCTCTCCAATCTTACAAGTTGCCAATTTTTTCATTTTTTTTACTCAATCTCTTAGGAGTACTTTTCTTCTCTGTTTGAAAATGGCTTGCCTGACGTGGGTGTACTGGTACACATCCATTTGTTCATTGCCCTTTCCAAAGTAGCTGATGCACCAGAAGTCTAGAAGGAGGTTTGAGGCTATGAAACACAACTCATTATTCAAATCCACAGCTGTAAAGTGAGCACTGGGGTCTCACTAAATTAGGTGTGATGACATTACCAGTTGCCACATCTTCCTTGTTTTGTCAATAATGTCACTAGGAAGTTTCAAAATAAGTCCAGAATTAGCCATTTGTCAAGAGTACCTCATTTTCCCTCATCTAGAAGACTGCTACTAAAATTTTGTATTAATGTGATTTTCAAGATTATCCTGATGTGATTCCTACCACATTTTTCATATACAAACAAGCTGAGAAAGTGCTTGGTTTCTCTATTTTTTAAAGTATCACAGAATGGTTTAGGTTGGAAGGGACCTTGAAAGATCGTCTAGTTCAACCCCCCTGCACTGAGCAGGGACATCTGTAACTAAAGCAGGTTGCTCAGACCCCTATCCAACCTCACCCATCAATGTTTCCAGGGATGAGGCATCTACTACCTCTCTCAGCAACCTGTTTCAGTGTTTCACCATTCTCATTGTAAACCTTCCTTATATCTAGGCTAAACCTACCCTCTTTTAGTTCAAAATCATGACCCTTTGTCCTCTTGCAATAGACCCTGGTAAAAAGACTGTCCCCATCTTTCTTATAGCCCCCTTTAAGTATTGAAAGGCTGCAATAAGGTCTCCCTGGAGCCTTCTCTTCTCCAGGCTGAACAAAGTAGCATCTATCTTGGCCACCTGACAGCTAACTTCTACTATGAACCCTGCTATGTGAAGGCATTTTATTCCTGTTACTGAACTTCTGTCTTTTTCAATAGGCTTAGAAGATTATGAGATGTGGCACGTACACCCGCCACAGTCTGAAGCTGTCCTTTTACATTATATGACTTAATGTCACTGCACAGATCAGGTACATTTCTCTTTTGGCTTTGTGCAATTTTCAAGAACCTAAAAAATCCCACAGTTCCACAAGACATGCTCAGCCACATCAACAGCTTGCTGCCACCAGAAAGGACAGTCCTGTTCTCACCCTCTCCTCCTGCGCTACCCTTGTGCAGACTCAACCGTAAACTCTGGCCTACCAAGACTTTGGAGAAAAACCCAAGTGGAGTAACTCACACACATTTTTTCCTGAGGTTTATGACTTTTCTTTTCCCCAGTATGGTACAACTGGTGCCCTATACAACTAAGCCAATTTGTGTGTAAACTAACTTATGTCCCTCTGTGCTCACGCCAAAAACAAACTGTCCACGCACCACAGTCTGTATCCACAAAGAACCAGAAAGCTGCTGTGACCAGTTATTCCTGCTGCACCAGTGACCCAGCATTTCTTCCTCTGAATCAGTTGCAGAGTTGGGTGTCACATCTGTGGCCCTCCAAAAGAGATTCAAAACCAGACTGTGATGACAATATACAAAGTTAAAACATCCCACTTCAAATTTACACAAGGGAACAGACAGAAAGGATTGTACCTGTCTGGTACCCCATCACTTTGACTTAGGAGAAACATACAAAGAGATTTATTTCCTTGTTTGCAAAAACCACTAAAAGTATTTAGAAACTTAATTAAAAAGTGAGAAAAAAATACAAAATGTATTACTTTTTAAGCATTAACTGCATCAATACTGCATCTACAAACACACCTCAACATTTTATATTTTCACTTCTTCATTTGTGGCAGGATTCCTTATAAAAAAATAGGGAAAAGTGTCTATAAAAATATTAAAGCTATTCTTTCAAGAAAAAAACCCACTATGTTTAAATTTCTCAATTAAAAATGTTACAGAAATAAATGTAAAATGTTTATTATTGAATTAGAAAAAGCAATTAAGGTGCAAGAACAGCTTGTTTGAAAGTGTTATTTACCTCATTTCAGAAGATCCTCATTGGCCCTTCTGAAGTATTAAAGGTCTGTTCCACATGCAAAAGGACAGTGCACTGAAAAATTTTATCTGCAATGATTAAGATGTTTTTATCACTAAAACTACCAGTGCAACTGTCATAAGCAAGCAACAGTAATACTTAACACATCTTTACTCAGTATTTTTCAGTATTATAAACACAGGCCCCTAGACACAGTGTTTTATCTTCCAGTTACAACATCACCACTAGATCTGTGGAAAGCAATGGAATTTCCCTAACGTAAGCTAACTTGATCTCTTCAGCAACACCAATTACATAACAGTTGTCCAAAGACAGTAAGTACTACAGAAAATATGCTGGATAGAAGCTAGGGGTCTTACATCAAAGGTATAGAATAAAGAGTATTTTGGGTTTTATTTGCCAATCACTATTAGGCCCAGTCCTGTGAAAAGAAAGGAAGTAGTCAAAGATTTTTCTTTGTGCACATTTCCTGTGTAGGTTGACTTTCGTGTGTTTGAGATCTACAAAGACAACTTGACTTTGATTAAGGTTTTTAACGAGATAACATTTTGAAAGTAAAGAGTCAATGCCAGTGAAGTTAAGATACAGAAAATTAAGCCTTATCAGAGATAATTGTAAAACTATTCACAACACATAGCATCATGCAGGCAAATGGATTGGAGTAAGTGGTTACAGCAGCAATTTTCATCTCTTAACCCTGTTTCTAAAAAGCACACACAATTTACATTCATAGAAGATTCACACACCTTTTAAAAATCAAGATTTCTTTATCCCTGTATAGTGCTGTACAACAGCAGGCTGCTGAGTCTTGCATCACAAATCACTTATGAAGCCCACCAAACCCAGGCGCTACAGTAGCATGACAAGTTCAGTGACAGCTAAACTGACACCCACAGGGACTGCTGCCCTTGGATCCATCTGTCCTGGTTTACTATGTACCCGTTTTCCCACTTACCTAGCTCTGGCTACCCCATCAGTCAAAGACTGATTGACGACCTGACCCCAGATTGATAACTCAAAGCTTTAACCATGAAAAACTGGGGGAAGTGGTGAGTCAATTATAATTTTTAAGCAGTTCAGCATGTCCTGCAGCAATGGGATCTCTGTGCCTAAATCACTCATATGCACATGAAGCTTCCCTCATGACTCAGTTATCTGGAAGATCATGTTTCACAGAAAAAAAGGCAATCTCAAGCTTTAATACTTAGCTGCTCACCCAGTTTTACGCACTGCAGAAAACGGCTCTGTTTCTTTTTCTTTGTTTCAGTATAGATTCCAAAAGCATCATTCAAATCACTTTTTCTGCACACAAGCTGGACTAGGAGCAGACATTTCAGACAAGACAGTAATGCACAAATTAAGGTCAGATGACTAAGCGCTAGAAGGTAAAAAGAATCAGGAGTATGATGACTGAAAAATTTTTATTATAATTTTCCTAAAGTTGCAAGCAGAATAGGGGAAGAAAAAGAAAAAAATGTAAGAATAAGGAAATAACTGCACTGACTACACCTGTAATGAATGTAAAATTTAGGACATGTTTACCAACAAGATTGCAGCATGCAAGTGACTAAGGAAAAAAAAAGGAAGCGAAGAGACAACAAAGGCTAGCTAATTTACTTCTGATGTCATATTCCTGCAAGGAAGCATGACGAATTCTTATCCATCAATTAGTTGCCTTTTTGCCCTATAAAGAGAGGAAAAAAAAAGGAGAGGCAGAAAGCAGCACAAATCACACACGCCCACGGCACACAGTTACGTAATGCTGAGTACCGCCTGCTTTTTGCTCACAACACCCACTTTGCTGCAGTTCCAAGTACCAGCTTTCTAACAGTTGCCTGCTTTGAACATTTGTAAACTGCTTTTTAAATAAAAGATACATAAGAAAGAGTAAGATACAGAATGAAGCTTTAGTGCTATTTCTGACAGAGATAAACAAAGAGAGGCTGAGGGCTAGCTTTATAATCAGACATTTTCTGTTTCATAAGAAATCATTAAAAAATTGGGCTTGTTGTGCCAAAGCTCAAAACTAAATTGCTTGCTGTTCTTCAAGTCTTTTAGTTTAACTTCCTTGAATAAACCACAAATCAAGAGAGGTAGCAGTGAGACACCTCCTTCAACTTCACTGAAGGGCTACTGTCACTGACAGGTACAAAAATGCAGTTTTAGAATTATTCTTTCAAGAATAATGTTAATCTATAGTTTTTTCTATTTAGGAGAGAACTTGCCCTGGTTAGAGCAAAGCAGATCAGTTATAAGTAAAGGCAGAATGAGTACAAATGGAAAAAAACAACCCTGTTTGCTATTATTCATGGAAAAAAAAAAAAAAAAAAGACGACAGCACAACAGAACTGTTTGGATTTCATAAGCTTAGCACTAGGGAGTGCAGCACTCACAAAACTAATGCGCTATTAGCCATGTCAAGTCACACTTTTCTTCTATATTTTGTCCTGAAAAATTAGGACACAACCATAAAATCTGCTATAATCTATTGCTTACTACTTATCACAGCCATTATGTAAACAAATACATCACAACACTTAAGATCACATGCTTGAATAATCAGGTGTTAAGTGTATCTGCAATTGCCTTGTTCCTTCCATTCTCTGACCCAACGTGGCTAAGTAAATAACACTACAAAAATCCCAATGTCTAGCAGTCAGATATAACAGAGAGAAGATAAACAATATGCTCTTTGCTATGGAACAGTAATCAGTAAGGTCATATTTTAATCTCTGGAGTACATCAGAGACTAAGATAGCACTTTCATTGTGACTTAAAACAATTCAATGGAACTTAATGTGCTGTAATTGCAAAGGCTTCAGAGAACACTTCTGTAACAAAACTCAGTGACACAAATTGACCACAAAACTTAACACACACGGGTAACTGAAAAGGCCAACTCCTGCTGTTGAATATCAAGATCAGCCCTTTTAGAAGGCTGCACTTAGCCAAAGCTGGGCACCAGCACCATCGCCAGAAGTTCCTGATCAAACATAGCATAAAAATATTAGAGAGGCAAATTATTTTTTCATTCCATCTTACCATTTTTTTCTACTCCGTTGAGTAATGGAATTAAAATTTCTCTCATATTTGTCTGAAGTTTAATAGCATACACTTTTAAGGCCTTTTAAAACATACCCAGGCTACTTCAGGCCTCAGGAAAGATAGTGTTTACAGGCTCTTAAGAAAACGCTTCGCCAGCATTTGCATTCCCTGTTGCAAGGAGGAAGGAATGACTTCAGGACTTCTGCTGCTTCCAAGTTACGGCAGTATGGCGCAGGAAGAGAAGCGTGCTGAAAAGCACTGACCCATAAAGGCTCCTGGCGACCAACTAGCATCCTAAAGGCATACGTCACTCCTCAGAAGTCACAGGGTGCTAGGTGTGTTTGTCAGCTATATCACAGTCTCAGTATACAACCATCCAATGCTGTAAAGAGTTTAAAAACAAATATTCCAAATCTATTACAAGGATTTTCCTATTGCTTTTTTAAGGTCATAACCTAGGAACAATCTGAATATGTCAGTGTTTAGTTCTACATACGCACAGAATTAAATGTCATTACTTCTGTGGATATTATTTTCACTGCTCAAGTTGTAAACTGCAACCAGTAAGATAAATAATTCAGGATTTTGCTAGATGATTGTAGCAGAGATTTGAATTACAGACAGTAGCAAAGATTTCAGACTTCTGTAATATACTCTTACATACACTGCAAAGCTATGAAACACAAGGAACTGAAGGATAAAGTTGAAACTTTTGAGCAAGCTGACTAAAACCAATAATCAGAAAAGCATATACATTTTGAGTATAACCAACACCAAGCTAATGGTTGCAAGATTAATAGAACTGACAATAAACTAATGACTGTGAGAAACAAGTAGCACAACTAGGGCAGGAGGAAAACCTTTGCATCCCAATGATTATTTCTGTGGGGAAGTTCAGGAAGCAAAGAAGAGATATTTAAATGGGACTCAAGGAACTGCAAAGCACTGAGGGCTGTTCAGTAAGACAGTAAGCTTGCCTGTTTGTGTGTGTGCATATACACATACGAACACAAACCCAGAGGCTCCCTGAATGAAGGTCAGTCTTCTGCATTTCACAGTCCCTGGCATGTGATCTTCACTAAGCCAGGGTACACGTGTGTGTGTACAGACACACACGCATACAGGCCTGAAGATGACAACACACCACACACACTCGTTACACCCTCTCCCTGTGCCGGACAGCTACGAGCTATTGAACTGAAGAGGTTTCCGCACAGGACACGCCACACTCGCAGACACGTACTGAGCTGCGGTGACTAACCCGGCCCCTTCCCTAACTCGGCAGCGAGGCGGGCGCGAACCGCTGCCCCGCCGGGCCGCCCGCCGCCCCCTCACCGGCGGGCGACGCGCTCGGGAAAACCCGCCGCCCCCAGACCGGGACCCAGCGCCGAGGGAGAGCCGGAGGGAGGGGAAGGGGGCTGGGCAAAGGCGGTTTCCCGTGCAGGCTGGCAGCGCGGCCGAAGCCGGCCAGCCGCCCCCTCAGAGGCCGGGCGCCAGGGCCGCCGGGGGGCGGGGTGAGGGGGGAGAGCAGCTCCCGCCGGGGCCGCGCCGCCCGGGCAAGGCCCGGCTGTCAGAACCCCGTCGCCACCNGGCGAGGCGGGGCGGGGCGCGGGGGAAGCCTCGCTCCCTTTCCCTGTGACGTGACGCGACCCTGCTGCCGGGCGGCTCCGGGGGGCGCAGGCGCGGAGGGGGCGGCGGGGCGGCGGGAGCCGCCGTTCTGCCCCAGCCCAGGGGCGGTGCCTCTGGTTCCTGCGCGCTGTCAGGGCCCCGGCGCCCCGCCCTCCTCCCGAACCTGCAGCTCCGCCCCTGCTCCACTCGTCTGCCTCCCTTGGGGCTGCTGAGCTCGCGGTCTGCCGCCTCTGGGCTTCGCCATCTTTCTGGAGCACAAGGAGAAGAGTTTAGAGCACAATAGGGGTCTGAAGGACAAGGAGGGTCTAGAGAACTTCTAAGGAGCGGCTGAGGGGACTGGGGAAGGTTGATTTGGAGAAAAGGAGGCTCAGGGGAGAACTCGCTGTCTACAACTACCTGAAAGGAGGTTGTAGCAAGGTTGGGGTTATTCTCTCCCAAGTGACAGGAGATAGGGCGAGAGGAAATGGCCTCAAATTGCGGCAGGGCAGGTTTAGGTTGGCATTAGGAACAAATTCTTTCCCACAAGGGGTGTCAAGCCCTGAAACAGGTTGCTCAGGGAAGTGGTGGGGTCACCATCCCTGGAGGGATTTAAAAACCATGTAGATGTGGTGCTGAGGGACATGGTTTAGTGGTGACCTGGCAGTGCTGGGTTAACAGTTGGACTCGATAATCTTAAAGGTCTCTTCCAATCAAAACAATTCTATGATTCTCTGCACTGCTGAAGGCACAGAGAGTTGCTGACTTCTGGCAATCCACTAAGCTGAGGGCTGTCAGAGGCCCTGGCCCTGCTGCAGGTCTGCAAGTTGTGCTGAGCGGAGGCTGCTGGCCATGTTGGTGGCCATCCTCAGCCCCTGCCTGGATGGCTGTGTGTGTACACAGTGCCCAGCTCGAGACCAGGTGGCTGCATCTCGGCCCTTTCTCTGCTCTATATCCGTGAAGCTGTTCTGTCCCAAAACGGTGTCAGATACTTAACCCATGGGGTGAGAAGATACGGCACTAAACAGATGCTTCAGACCTGGAGAACAATCTTTGAATAGGCATCTCCCTGGAATGATTTTGAGTCATGAGCCTATTTGTCCTCAGTTCCTTTGAAAAGTCGAGACAAAGCACCATTTTCTGAAAAGAAAATGTGACTTTCTGCTCTCTCCTAAAACTGTAGATGTGTATGTGTTTATATGATTTTGACCTCCTAGGGTAAAAACAGTGAAAAACACCTTCATGCATAGTGGCGTATAGGATGAGGTTGACTCATTCCTAGATCCTCAGACTGTCAGAGGTGTAGCTGTGGTACAAAACAATTTCGAGATGTCTGTAGATGCAGCTCCTAGCTGCAGTGGAGAGGAGCATCTGCACACGTGGTGGAGTATAAGTGATCTGCAATGTAAATGCTCTCACGAGAGCAGCTTCTTGCTGTCCCTAATGGCTTGCACAGAGAACTTTATCCTGCAGCCCAGGTCATTGCTTTTATCCAGGCTTCTTGCGAGTATGGAGGCCAACCTGCCCAGCGGGGTAAGCATTTTCGTGCAGGCAGTCATTACTGATAAGCTGAGGGAGGACTTGAGGTAGGCTTCCAGTATGTGCACGTAGGAAGGCGGAGAAGCGGAGAGTGAGCTAGGAGTCTTGTTTCTAGAAGGGAGTGGGAGTGAAGATAGGCAGCAGCATGAGGGGGGAGGAGGAAGTAGAAGCGAAAGGCTTTCTGTGTGCACCTTGAACCTCACTTGCAGCCCATTATCTGGCTAGTGCAGAGGTTACTAAAGCTTCTCAAACAAAACAAGTTTGGGAAGTGCCGGCCTGCTGTATTGTTCCTTGAGTTTGTTATGTTCCTGATAGGAGAGCTCTGGTGCACATCCAAAGCCCTAACAGTTAGGAAACAAAGTTGGCAGAGAAATATAGGTTAGAAATGGATTAATGTTATTATTTTCCTGACAGGATTTCCTCCTTTTTTCCTCTTTACCTCTACACATAATGAAAGTTTCTATGTTTAATTATTCTGTCTTAAAAGGAACAGTTATTAGTAAAGGTCATGTTGAGTTTAAGAATAGTCTGTACAGAGGAGTGCACTGTGCTTCTGTTACCAAATAGAAGGAAAATCTCTTCATTATACCAGATTTTATGGGAAATGGAATTTGGACCATTCATGTAATAGGTTTAGCTTCTAGTGTCTTATATATTGTTAGTAAGAAATTTCCACTAAGCAAACTGTTTCTGAAGTGTTGCATGTGACATCATCAAGGCCAGGCTGGATGGGGCTTTGAGCAACCTGATCTAGTGGAAGGTGTCCCTGCCCATGGCAGGGAGGGTGAAACTAGGTAGTAGTAAAGATGGGGGGGGGGAGGAGGGAGTTTCATACTTAGGGACACCTTTTGGAGTAAGTGATACAATTTATAAGACACAGAGACCCAGCTTCTTTTTCTTCAGGAATATTATCAGTATACTTATGGGACTTATCCTCAAAACAGACAATGTGACTAATTTAGGTTTTAGATATCTCCATCTTTCAGTTCTTAGTCTTTCTGGAATATTGTAACTTTTTTTTTAAGCAATGTAACTGCATAGGAAGTTATGTCATGGTACTGGTAGGAGGCTGAAAAAGAAAGGCCATGCGTTTCTGTCAGATCTTTGTAGTTTCAAGCTAGTGTTACCTATATGTTTTAATTTAACTGTCTGATTCCAGAGTTTTTGACTGTGACATAATATTAATCTATAATGCAAAGTAATTGGCAAGCATGAAGGCACCTTTATATCATAGAAGGGTTGAGGTTAGAAGTGATTCCTGGAGGTCATCTAGTCCAGCCCTGCTAAAGAATGGCCACATAGAGCTGGTTGCTCAGGACCATGTCCAGATGGCTTTTGAATATCTCCAAGGATGGAGACTTCACAAGCACCCTGGGCAACGTGTGCCAGGGCTCAGTCACCATCACAGTGAAAAAATAAAGTGTTTCCTGATGTTTAGAGGGAGCCTCCTGTGTTTGAGGTTGTGCCCATTGCCTGTGGTCTTGTCACTGGGCACCACTGAAAGGGCCTGGCTCTTGCCCTCTTTTCAGCCTCCCTGCAGGTTCTTATACACATGGATGAGATCCTCCCTGAGCCTTCTCTGTTCCAGGCTGAACAGTCCCAGGGCTCTGAGACTTTCCTCACAGGAGAGATGCTCCAGTCCCTTCATCATCTTGGTGGCCCTTTGTTGGACTCTCTCCACTATGACCATGTATCTCTTGTTCTCTATTGTACAAAATATATATTGATTATGAGAAATGTGTATTTCAGAACTGTTAGGACTTTATTACTTAATGAACATGTCATGTTGACTAAAACACTTCAATACTAGTTTTAAGATTTACTTATTCAGTTTGACCTTCTTAAACCTTAAGGGCCTACAGTGACAGGAGCGATTAGCTCTGTTTCCTGGATCCTGTGGAAATTGTTTGTTATAAAAGATCTGCATTTAAGGAAAGATAGTTTTCTAAATAGCATGTAAGCAAAATACTGTCAAAGTGACATTTAAAGTATTGCTTCAGATTTGGTTTTGGAAAGAAAAAACTTAATTGCTGTTAGTCAGCAAGTTTACAGCAGTTTAAACTTTGCTCTAACATGAAAATGAGCCAATAAAAGAATCTTCTTAGTTTCTTCTTGTAGCTGTTGCAAGCTCAGTTCTGAGAAGTTGACTTGAAGGATGTGATCTGAATTCAGACAAGTTTGAACATAGTTGCACAAAGGCAAGCAGTACAAGGCTGTTAGCAATTTTAAACTTGTTTTTCAGTCACTATTCAATCAATGGCCAGCAAGTAAGAATGCACTATATTTAACTTTTCACTGCTTCACCTGTGTAAGCCCATTCAAATGTTAAGGTTTCTGATGGAACTTACAGAATAGGTAGATTTCAGAATGAGGTTGACTTTATCTTAATAAATATATGCAAAACCAATACTGCAAGTTTATGTTATTCTACAATTTTGTACTACTTTAAGTAAATACTATGCTTATCATCCTATTTTGCTTATTGTGCCATATAAAGAATTCAGAATAAAAGCAGAATAAAAGCTTTTTCTATCTAAAAACTGAATAAAAAATAAAATTTCAATTTTTGTAGTTTTGTTTTGCAAGCATTGACTTTCAAACCTCTAATACAGATGATGTCAGTGGAAAATAAATAGATTTTTCCAAATGTAAATCTAATGGAATTAGTATGTCTAACTTACTCATGTACCAACCTGAAACCAGGCTGTGAATTTATTAACTATTTCTTTTCCTCATTCAAACTCTGTTTATAAACTGTTTAGGTTTAATTCCATGGTTTTGGTTCTGTAAACTGTAGAAAACTTCCCATCTCTATATGAGTTTAGATAGTGACTTTATGCAGGAAGTTGGTTTAAAGAAACCACTGGGACTGAATTTTTTAGAAGGAAACAGAAGGAAGTTGGCTTGGTTTTCTCCATCTTTTTGTCTTTTTTTTTTTTAGGCAATGCCAGAGCCATCATTAACAGCAACACTGAACTACTTTTAAGATTTTGTAGCTGATTACAGATTTTCAATGACACCGTTGTCGCCTTTGTTCAGCATGTATATACAAGTGTATAGTCATGCAGATCTGGTCCTTGGATAGATCCAAACATTATGTGGATATATCTGAACCAGCTTCAAATGTCATTACTGCAACACAGAGCTCAGAGTGGGAAACATCTCAAATATTTGCCTTGGTCTAGGATGGATTTTGCAGTCTGCACGCATCTCTCTCCTGCTGCAGCTATTTCCTGTTAGTCACAGAGACAGTTTTAAACATGTTCAGGTATATTCTGACTGTGCATAGCTGTACAGTGTCTAAATTGGTAGCATGGTCAGATCCCTATGCTTATATCTCCCTTTGTTCGCCACAAGCACAGTTAAAGCAAGAGACCATGGAAGAGAAGGAACATTATCTGCCAGACAGACATAGCTACACTTCAGACAAGTTGAGGAAGCCAATGCCCACATTAGGAGCAGTGCAGCTTCTTCACTATAGCTTGATGTCTTTGCAGAAAAAAAGAGCGTGGCAAGCTGCCTCTGTAAGGGGATTGCTTAGCCGGGTGTGTGGAGCAAGCTGTGAGTCCAGAGGAAATGGTATGGAGTCCATAAATAAAGGCTGAGGCAGTATGTGCTTGTCTCTTCTTAAAATGTTGTATTTCCACATGATGTGACACAAACTGGATCTTGTTATGAAGAATGAATGTGGAGGCTGATGGTGTTTCACATGGTTGACAGAGGAGGGTCTAACATTGAGTAAGAAGGATTCACTGAGTCCCAACTCCTTGGAGGGGCACAAAAGAGGAAGAATCATAAGAGTAAATGTGTAAGTGCATGCCAGTCTGAAGTTACTCTCTTTAAAACTAATCAGTCTCTTTATGAGTTTGAAAATACTTTTTGAAAATGCCATGTAATAAAATACAATCACTTAAATACTTGTGTGTAAAAATGCCGATGGTGGTCACTACCTAAAAAAAACCCAAACAATAAAACCGAGAAGTAATTTCAGCTTTTCAAAATCTCTATGATACAGCTTTACAGTGTTTTTTCAGCTACAGATCTGATGTTAAAACCTAGTCTTGGCAGTAGCTGACATGCTGTTATGGAAATAAACAATGTTTAACAAACAGAAAAATCCCCATATGGCTTTGAAGTTTCCATGTAAAAAATGAGGTTGAACGGAATGTGCAGAAGCCAGGCAGAGTCATTAAAACCGATGACAGTAAAGCAGACGTACAGAATAAAGAATGTAAATATACACCAAACTGTGAAGGAATGTGGGAAAAATGTGAGAAAATACCTCCTGTTAGAAAACAAAGAACAAAACCAAAATCCCCAAACCTTTGAAGTCTTTTGGAAAAAATGTAGGAAATGGTAGAAAATACAGATGACAATATCCTTTGTGCATAAAAAGTCAATACAGATGGATGCTGCAAGAAGAAATCCATTGCTGTTATGAAGTCCTATTCAGACAAGACATTTCCACTCTGATCTTGGCAATACTTGTGTCTTTAGTATATCAATAAGGTATAATTAAGTAGAAAACTGTTTTAGTGTGTATTCCTTGGGGAAAAGATTAATCAAACATTTGTTCAGCCACTAATCTGAAAGCTACTTTGTTTTTAAATTGGTTGTATGCAAAAAAATCTGAGCAGTTAAGGTCTGGATGTTATCTGAAGATCATTTTGTTAGAAAACTAGAAGAAGAAAGACCAGGTAATAGATGCACAAGTAACTCCATGCTCTCATAAAGCCAATATTGCTTTAAAATATTAACTGCAATGCCTGATCTCTGTGCTACAGGACAGAGGAAACCTGAGTATATATTCACAGTGAGTTACAGCTAGGTCAGTAAGTCTAATGTGTTGGCATTTCTCCTAACAGTTATAACACAATATAAAAATCTATTTGAAAAAGCTATAAAATGGAAACGATCTTTTCGGTACCAAAATTATGCTTATCATTCAAATTAGACATCCTGTGACACGCTGTCCTGCACAGTACTGATAATAGGTTTGTTCTACATAACTTTCAGTCTGTTCATCATTATATAGGTTTCCCATATATACAGCTCTTGAGCAGGCTTTATGCCCAGATTGATTTTCTTTTCTATAAAATAAAGCTCTGCATAAATTATAAACGTCTTGGGCTAGGAGCCACCCTTTTATTCGATGTTTATAATACCACTGCATTAAAAACCACACAGTGTTGCGCTGTTACCGTGGCCCCTTGTAATGCTGGCTTAGCCTCCTTTGATCGTAAGTCAGAATATAAACAAGAATACAGCATTACTGTGCCATTAACCACCGTGTCATCAACCAAACCTAGCCAGCTGCAGTGCTGACTCAGCCAAAATCCCATCTCAGGCCCCATGCCTTGAGTTTCATGTTGAGCAAGCATTCTGTCTCTCGCAAAGCCCTTCAGATGACTTTTAGAGGATTTCTGACGTGTAGTTTTTACCTATTGGCTACATACATGAGCTTAGGTGGCAGATAAAAACTCTCTGAATGTCACCACTTACCTCAACAGGTAACTCATTAAACATGAAAAAAAAAGTTATTTTTCACTGGTCTAACATGCATGGTCAAACAACATGTGTCCCACTGTCAGAACACACTGTACTATTTTAGCTAGAGGCTGTTGCCTAAATTTTGTCCAGCAATACCTGAGGAACTAGTGATACACAAACAGTCGCAATTGTAGTTTAAATTGCTCAAGTCTATTCCGTATTCTTGTTTTTAAAAACATGTAGTTTTCTGGAAAAAATGCCTAGGTCACTGAATCTGGGTGGAAGTATCCGCCAACATCTGAGCTGACCTAGGACTGCTGTGGCAGAAAGTAAAAATAAATTTTGAGAAGTGATCTTCGATGACAATATCTACTGGAGCTGGCTTTTGTTCAGTTGTGTGGTATCTGTATGCAGCTTCAGGCGTGATATTTCAGCATTCATGTCAGTTTTGGGGCAAGAAAGACAGTGCTGTGCTTGAGTGTCTTAAATACTGCTGGGAATGCACAGAAGTGCTCTGAACTGAGCAGTTCTTGTGAGAGCTTGGTCCTGCACATGGTTGTGTGAGTTCAGCTAAACAAAAGGTGGAATGCTTATCTTGAAGTATTTGTCAGANAGAGATCACCTCCTCCAAGCTCAAGAAAGGTTCATCCCAACAAGTAACAGATCAAACAAAGGCAGCAGGAGTCCTGCATGGATGAACAAGGAGTTCCTAAATGAATTCAGCATAAAAAGGAAGTGTACAAGATGAGGAAGCTAGCAGGTGACCCCCAGGGTGTACAGAATGTATCTATCATAAGGGTCTGTTTCTCATAAAAATAGTAGAAAGTGCTTCATCTCAGTGTTGGAGCTTTTTTTTTTTTTCTGATAACTCGTTTGATTAGCCCTTTCTGGCTGGAAAGTTCAGAAAAAAAACACTTAAGGGCTTGTTTTACTAATTACAGAATAAGGGAGGAAAGATGAAAGAAGGAAAAGATATTTGGAAGTTTAGTTCTAGGCACAGAAAACTAGTCTCCTGTACTTCTGGAGATATGTTCACATGCCAAACATATTCTTTTGGAGGTGAAATCCTTATGAGTATCAGCCACCATGCTAGTTCTGCAATGTGGCCATAACTAAAAGAAGAACCTAGGTGCCTATCCCAGAAAGAATGAGTGACTGATCAGGATCATGGAATGTTCCAGCCATAAGTCTGTATCTTAATAAGTACTTTGAGTAGGAATTAATGAGGTTGTTTCCTTGTCATTTGGAATATGTGCAGTGAGAGCTTGCAGAAGTGCTGAATCACATATTGACAATATTGCTAGTAAGCTGTTTTTACTCGCAAATATAATAAGAAGCAAGATGGTGGGAATTAAAAGTGGGAGCCTTTGTAAAATCTGCAGGTGATGTTAAGTCTCAGAAAGAAGAGAAGGCACCAGACGAGGAGAAACAGGTGAAAAATTATTTGCAAGAACCTTTGGAAACTTAGAAACCAGCAGATGTGAGAAACCATATTGCCTAAGATGCTGGCTAATACTTTGAGAGAGTTTGACTGGAACTAAGAAATAGTCCTTTGTTTCTGGTACTTAAGAATTTAAGATTGCTTTCCTGGGTCCCATTTCCCTGGGCCATTATCACAGCTCCATTTGAAGGACAGCCTCAGGCATGCATTATACCAAGTTTCATAGCCTTTGGTATATACCACATCAAGTTTCAAGAGAAATGCAGGCCGGAATTGTGAGCTGAATGGCACCCATAGTGTTTTCCAGCATTTTTTTTCTCATATCTACAACTGGAGATGAAGATCTGGATTTTGTGCAAGAATCCCAGCAACAGTGAATCTACATGTTGCAGGTATAGTGATAAGTCAGCAAGTACTGCAGGAATACTCAGGTGTCAGCAAGCAACACAGAATATTGTTCAACTCAGTGCACAAATGTCCACTTGGAAGGACATGCTGGCCTCAGCTAGTTCTACTCTGACACAAATGTCCCAGTCATGAATTGTAGTATTTGCTGGGCTCATTCCGACATCAGAGTTACGAGTGACAGAAAAGCTGGTTCCAAATGTGTAATGTACCAGTTGTTATGATGTATGAGCTCCTGCAGAGGTAAAACATATGTAGGTAAGACCATGATATTTGCATTTCAAAACAGTTTTGCCAAGCATGTGCTTTTCAGGATGACTTAGAAGCATTATTTGTTCTTACTACTATCAGAACTAGGTAAAGAGAACATTAATAATTCACTCTCCTTGAAAATCAAGAGTGCATCGCCAAGATTCAAAACACATTCAGGAGATTATAGGCAGGACTGGGCTCTTCAAATGGAGGCATCTTTTAGAGGGTGAGCTGAAGACCTCTCCAGACACTTCAACCTTACAACCCGGTGCATACGGTGCTACCATTACAAGTAGCAGGCTGCAGGCTCTGTGTTAAGCTGACAGCACAGGCATTAGAACATATCAGGATTCATCTGGACTCTTCTTGACCTGCCTAGAGATTGGGTTTAGTTTGTTTA
>VYZX01005374.1:7763-133529 GCA_013401335.1 Brachypteracias leptosomus
ACTTTACCAGAATCTGAATTTTAACCAAGATCCTTACCAATAACTTAGAGATACAAGTGAAAACTGCTCTGCAAGTTTTCAGTGAGTGGATGTGAAAAATAAGCATCTACTTATTTAAATTTCAGTAGTGTCTAACTGAAGCATCTAAGTGAGCTGTATAGTTACATCTGAAGTTGAATCCCAAGCTGAGTTGCTGATAAAACTTAAAACTGGGCTTTTAAAAGTAAATCAACTTGAGGACTTCATAAAAGACTCCATAAAGATCTTTTTTTAATTAATTTGCTTTAGTATTACACACTAGTTTTAGGCTTCTGCCATTCACTTGAACAGGTATGTGTCAGGGCCTCTGGCAGAGCTCTGGAGTTCCTGAAGAAAAGTCAAGCTAACATGACCAGAGAGGAAGAGCTTTTTCATCAACATGTTGAGCAACAGGAAGCCTGGAAAGTGACAGTAAATAGGAACAACGTGTTGAGATAATTAGGGCTGGTAGTCAGGCAACAGCTCTCTGAATCACTAGAAGACTGCAGCGAGCAAACCGTTACTAAAGTACACGCCATAATTCCCCCAACATGCTGCTCTGAGCTATTGCTCAATTGTGAAACACTCCAGGATGTTCAAAGGAAGGAGCAGCAGCACAAAAGCCTCAAACAGAAAACAAACTGTCAGGCAAATCCAATGCAACAACAAATTTTTTATTACAAAGGGATAAACTTATAAGATCCAAGTTATGATTCACTGAAACACTCCAACTGGCAATACAACGTTTTGAGGGTCTCTGTAATCCCTCTGGAGGAGATATTTAGTTAGGATCTTTCATGCTCTCTACATCTTGGTATTTCTTCCCTCCTCCCACACCAGTAATCTCCAGTCCTCAGTAACAAATTCTGCCATTTGACCTGCTGGAGCAGTCACACAGTCTACACTGCAGTCTTCACTCCACATGTTACTCCTCACACCATGGACAGCTTTCTCTCTACCCCAGCACTGTTGCCTCCCATGGAGCTACAGAAAAGGCTAATGGTCCATCTCCAGTTTTCTTCACATATACAAGGTCACAGGCTGCCACCAGAAAAGCTGCTTAGTACCTGTTTCTTCTCTCCCTTTCTTTACTGGAATTCCATTTTGCTGCCAACAACGCAAGTAAAGGCAAACATTTTGTGATGTTCAAGAGAGCAGGCACCTACAAGGTTAACTGGAATAAACCATCTGTTTTACACAATGCTCAACCATAATCTGGTCAGGTTGCACACTGTGTTTGTTGTAAAATAACATTGAGAAAGCCTGCACCTTTAAGAGGTAAGGAAAGTAACTACAAGGACAGCGAGATCCAAGTATGTCAACGAGAACCAAAATTAAGTTTTCAAGGGATCTTTTCTTCCAAAAAGGACAGGTGAACTCAGATTAGAGATTCTGACACCACAGATCTGATGGTTTAGATCTTCACTGCTGCGTTTTTGTTTTGGCAAAACTATCAAGCTGTGACCAGATTAAAATGAAGCATCTGGTTAATCCTGGAAGCCAGTAACACACATTTCTCCCCAAGAGGCTTCCATACAATTCCCAACAATGAACAATCTAAGCTCTAGTTCTAGAACATTTTAGTAAATAACAGAATACATCCAGAATCCTTGGTTTTGTTATAGCAGACTACAGTTATAACAACACTCCAGTTAGGACACTTGTGATACCCAACACATTGCTTTATTCAGGTTTATTATTTATTAGATCAGGTTTATTATTTGATAGTAGCCTGAAGCAAAAACAAAACTACAGTAAAGACCAAAGAGAAAGCAGAACAAGGAATACAAGTATTTAACAGGGTGTTTTTAGTAACAACAGATCATATGCTGAAGCCTGGTAGAGACTAGACAATTCCTGTCCAAGGCATTGAGCCCATGTCAAAAAGTTTCCACTAGCACACTTTTAAGACCCTGGAGAGGTTTACAATGAGAGATCTTTTATTTGACTACTACTCAGAAGGGCCCCACCATATTTCAACCCTAATCACTTTAAGACTCCCATGTAGAACAGCTTAATTTCCAGGTCATTGATCTTCAATGTACTGTTCAGGCAGTATGGTCAATAAGTAAAGTTACCATGTACTTAAGAAGCTTAAAAGAGTAGTGGAAAAAAGAGCAAGATAATTGCTCAAGAGAAATGCAAGTCTGAAAATATAAGAGAAATTAATAGCAAGACATAAAAGTCCCATATCAACAGTCAATGTAAGCAGCTTAAAGGACAACTTTCATTCAGTATATTTGCTTTAGGGCTGCAGAAGCCTATTTTAGTCAAAGCCTAATGGAGACAACCTGCAGGACACTAAGCTGAAAAATACACAATGACAGGCAAATAGCACTTAGTTTTCATGGCTATTTGTAAAAAGGAAGCAGAGTTACAATGCAGAAGTCAGCCAGCAATGACGTGACTGCTGATGAAAGCAGCCAGAAGAACACAAGTGTCCCTACAGCTTTTTGCATTTCTACAAGGTAAGGAACTCTGCATGGTCAGGCAGGTTATGGGGACAAGTTGTCTCAGATTAATATTTATCTTTAGGTAACAAAACAGATTTAAAGAATGGGAGCTTGAAGACAGAACTCTGTTGCCCAGCAGGCTGTACCTGCTTACTACTAACAGGGGAAAAGCAAACAGTTTGTTGTCAGCAACCTAACAAGGTTTCTTGTTTGCTTTTCATTGTGACAATGGAAACTCAGAAGCAAGCTGGGAGAGTGAGATCTCATCCTAACAAAAAAGAAACCCTGGCCTAATTAAAGCAGGTCATGTAAAACTAGGGACTGCTCTTAAGAGAGCTTTCTTAGAGGATACTGTGAATTAAGATTCAGCATATTTTGGATAGAGAAAAAAATCACTGCTCAGAAAACTTTTAGTGATTTCTCTTTTTAATACAAATTAGCTTAAAATTAAGCAGATGTAAACTATTTCAGTGCTCCTGATATTTGTTCCATGTAACTTAAATTGGGAAGTCTTTCCAAGTGTCCAATATTAGTTTTGTTATGCAGTAGAAACTTTTATTTGCTACTCAAGAAGAAAGGAGGGGGGGGAAACCAAACCACAAAAACAACCCCAATGGATCTTGACCACACAGTTAAATACAAAATTAAGAATCTTACTGGGTTAGCCAATTGTAAGCACCCATAAATGCTACTCAGTATTTCTGATAATAAACATTCCTGTGTTTAATGTAGCAATAAGGGGGAAGAGAGATACACAGTACCCACAGTTTAATTTCTGCAGAGTAAAATGGAATCACAATCACTTCTCAGTTTTATCACCCCTACCCATCACTTGGTATCTTGGGTGCTATTGAGTAATCTGAGTTTAGCTAAAAGCTCCTCAGTGTCACGTTCTGCAGCATCCTTATCATGTGCCACACACACCACTACTGACCTTAACAGGCAGCTCTGGGGTGATTGCAGGGCAAAGCCTGCAACATTTTTACTTGCTGATACATTTTACTTTCTCCAAGAAGAACTTTGCTCACCTTTCAACACAGAATGGGTTATACTCATGCTAATTTCCAGCCTATAACCATCTCTGGACTAAATCACAAGGTATTGTTTTAATTTAAACATGAGTATGTGCCATTAGAAAATGTACCCAGAACGTTCACTTCTAAGCTAGCTTAGGAATCAAAGAAATAATTGAGGAGGGGGGAACACTTAGTACTGAAAAACTGAAGTTTTTGGTAGAGTTCATAGCCTATATCTTGTCTATATCTATCTATATCACAAGTCTGCATCCTGTAGAAGAAAATTCACTGTAAGCATGATGCAAAGATCAGATTGTGTGGTTAAGCATACATCACTGTTTAAATCATTTATATTCTAGTAAAGAATTATTCTACATCAGATGCACAGTTACCATCTTGCAACTCATTTATACAGCAAAGAAAGCTGTTCTTTTACATAAATCCTGGAGATCTGAATACGTGCTACACAAGCAGCAAGAATTAAAAGCCACAGTGGATGGGAAAATCAAATATCCTCTTACTTGCACCTAGAAAGTCAGGCTATGGAGGCCCCTGAACTGCTGAGATACACTCCACAGGTTTGTTTCTGCATAAGCTTCAGATTCAACAGAAAACAGCCAAGGCCCAAGTCTATACATAGATAGCACCAGAAGTCATTCAGATTGTTTCCCTTCCAAAGCCACCCTTACAGCTTTTACTAACTAGGCACATCTGTAACAGCAGCTCCACCTTGGAATGTAGGACATGGTATCTAGAGCCAACAGACACGCGGCGTATGACCCCTACAACCAGCCAGGGTGACATAGATTCAGCTGCTGGGCTGAGTTGTTTTACTGACACATACCTGACAGGAGGTGTGGGAGCAGAGGACACAGGAGGCACTTTGAACATACAAGTTTATAGTCTATGTGAGAGGGGATGTCTCTGCTCAGAAACCTAATGCAGGTCTCAATGTTAAAGGTGGCTGTTTCTGTGCAGTCAGTTGTAATAGGAAGGTTCTAATATGATTTATGATCACAACAGTCACCAGAAAAGCTTCTATGACACAAAGCAATGATCTATGTATCTCAAGATCTTCTCTCTCACATCCAAATACTCAACTTTTTTTTTTTAATTGACAATGTAAAGCTGGTAAAGGACACCAGTATTTAGGTGCTGTTAATTACATCCAATTTTTGCAGCAATAAATCAACATACTCAATGGTTCTTTACTGCTACTACACAAGTCTCTAATGTGCTTTCATCAAGAAAAAGACAACAGATGATCATCTTCTGAGCAAAGAAAAAGCCAGAAACAAAACACAAAGGGGAAGAACTTTTAAAGTACCAAAATTATATCTAGGGTTTTTTTCTTTCACGTTTAACCAAAAAGAAATCTTTACTACTAGCACCAATTGATAGTAGGTATCCATAACTCTTAAATAGGAGACAGAGAAGACAGAGCAGTAGCCCAAGGTCATATGTATATCACACCAACTGCACAGAAGCAGAGAACTCAGATCTATCCCAACTGCACAGAAGCAGAGAACTCAGATCTATCCCAGACTCCAGTCTCCTCTTAATTAGATAGGAAAATAAAGCATACTGAAAAAAGAAACCAAATCCAGTTAATAAGCAAGTTTTCAACAAGGGCTTGGCAGTGTATGTTCTATGACCTCTGTCAGTCTGGTATCACTTACACAGATCCAGCAACGAAAGCTTAAAGTTTGGTGAATCTGATTTTTCACTTACTTAGTTATTATAAAAACAAATAATGTACTTTGGCACGGAAGGTTAATGAACTTCTGCACTGTCATTTATCTCAGGAGATGAGAGAAGCACTCCTGACTTTTCAGGAACAGAAATACATCCCCTTCTCACCCTCTGGGAGTGGAAAACGGGAAAGAAGAGACCAAAAAAAGCTTCTGAGTGACCAGTTTATTCAGTTTCCTACAGCCTGCCTGATTTCCTCCCAATGAAGCAGAAGAGCAAGTAAAGCACATCTGTCTCCACAGTCAAGACCAACACCACCAATCATTGCTTAGCTGGTAAAAGCACACACATACCAAACCCCAAAGCTCTGGGAAAGGGGTCGGTGTGGGGAGAGCTGAAGCCTCTCTTAGGGGTGGAGGATCAGCAACACGACATGTCCTGCAGCAGCCACCACAGGACAACCCTTCCCCCACTGCACAGAACAGCCTCGGAGCACATTCTCCTCTGCCCATCCTAATTAGCTTGCCCTTAGCTAAAGAGTCACCACAATTTCCACTCCCCCCCAAGAGCTGCACCATTTTTTGTTTTTAAAGTAGTTAATTACAACTCCAGGGCAAAGTCTACTATGAACTACCTAAACAATTTAATATGCTGCACACTTTTGTTTCTGTTGTCCAGCTCCCCAAGACATACAGTGTCACCTTCCTTCCCTACTTTGCCTTCCCTCTCCAGTTTTCCAGCACACACATTCCCTTTACACATTATGTAAAAAGGCTGCCTAATCATGTTTTCTTAAAAATAAGAATTAAGTTAAAAGTGTTCTTGTTCTTTGAATCCCATATGCAAAGAAAGATGTCCATTTAATGACTAGACTATTCAAAGGTCAGTTACCAAATTTGGTCAACAATGGTGCCATCACAGCCGTCATCATTCTTGTCACTGTCAAAAGCAACAACTGTCACCTTGCTATTATCAGGAAGGGAAGGCAACTGGAATACTCGCCATGTAAATTCTATTTACAGTCTGCACTGCATCCAAAAATGTCTTCCAGTGATTATATGTTGAGCTTGATAACGATTAACTCAGAGGCAAGAAGAATGTCCAGTTAAATGCTTGCTTACTCAAGGTTAGTTTTCAAAGCCAACAAAAGCATTGGGAAATCCCACCACAAATAAGCAAACTGGGGGTGAATGAGAAGCACTTTTAGAAATACCTGCCTAGTGTAGTTACGTACATATGACTCATGCACTGAAAGACTCCCTGAGATTTTGCTTTCAGCATACAGAAACCTCTTCACAAGGCAACTCATTTAAGAAGCAGCAATTTACTTCACATCTTATGCTTCTACCTTTTGAGAAAAAAATAACTGCAGGATGTACAGTTCCTATACACTGGAGCATCTGTTATTCTGTGACACAGAATAAAAAAATTCATACTTACAAAAGATATGCAAGCTGCCAGCAACAAAATTCTAACTAGTAAGTCTTCAAATTGTTCAATCACAAGCTCGAGCAAGGTTTTTCCTGCAATATGGAACAAAGCCATTTAGTTATGCACATTAAAAAAAATTAATGAATTATCAACCAGAAATAGGAGATTTCATGAATATGCTTACCTTCCTCAGCTGGTAACTCTGTCAGTGGAAGATTTTTCCAGGAAGCATGTCAAAGAAAAGAAATAATTGGAGAAATATTAGAGCATTATAAGGCATCCCCCCAGATATTGCTTCTGAATTGCACATTTAGCTGGGTTGGATTTGACAGACATACTGAAAGCCCCAGTAAGGTGGATCTTTTCATTACAGCATCTCAACAGACCCTATAAGTTTTGCCATTTTAAGACACACACAGGTTAGCCAGAATATGCTAAGGGTTATAATTCAGCCAAGTCATCACTCCAGCCAGCTGTGGGACTCCTGCTGTTGCTGCACACAAAGGGTCAAAGGCTCAAAAGGCTTTACAAACGCTTTCTGACAAAGCTTTTCCTCCACATTCACTTAAAAACCGAAACCAACAAACTTGGTTCGAGATATTTCAACATCTTTTCTCCATTTTAAGGGTATTTTCTTGTTCTGCTCTCCCTTTTTTTTCCCCCCCGTAACTAGATTGAGTAATTCAAGAGGCACAAAAGCAGTTTTAAAGCTAAAAAAAAGCCCTCACTGTATAATTTTCTCATAGTTTTTCATTTTTCACAAGGGCACGGCAGTTCAAAAGGGACTAGGAAGGCCAAGCAATAAGGATGTGAAAAAAGAAACATCTTATCGGCTGAATTCTGTACCCCGACTCGAGAGAAGAATGGAAAATAAGGGACAGAAAGGCACCGAAAAGCAGGGGAAAATGAAGGTCAGGACGGACGAAAAAAACCCAACAACCCACAGCGCTTCATTTGAGAATGAAGGAAGATTTCCCACCGTTAAGGTGGAAGGAAACGGAGGTGACATCCTCCTTCCCAAAGCAGCCCTGCGAGCTCGGGCTATGAAAGAAACCCACGAGGTGGAGTTCAAGTCAGCCATCTTCTCTCCCTCGCTCCTATTCCGGGTCCTGCAAGAGATGCCGGCTTTGCAAATACACACACGCGTTAGGCCTTGAAGCGGGGCCCGGAGAAGGATGAGCGAGGAAGAGAAAGGGGCGGAAAAGGGAGCAGAGAGGGGGGAGATGGTGAGTGCCAGCCACAGCATCCCCGAGAGGGAGGCGAGGGGCCGCTTCACCTACCGTTGGAGCCCCATTTCTCCTTCAGCTTCTTGACTTGCTCCAGGCTGAGCCCGGTGCTTTCGTTGACGCCGAAATAAGCCAAAACTTCCTCCACAGTCTTTGTGTGCGCGTTCTCCATGGCTGGGGCAGGCAGCAGCAAATGGTGCCTCGCCTCTTCTTCCTCCTCCTCCTCCTCAGCGGCGGCGGGCGCGGCGGCGAGCCCCCTCCTCAGCCCCTCGTTCTCTCCTCCACCACCCCCGTGCTATCACCATAGACCCCCTCCCACAACAGAGAGGAGCCTCCGAGCCCACCTCAGCGCCTCGCTCTTCCCGGAGGAGGCGAGAGGGGGGAGAAAAAAAAATAAAATTAAAAATTTANTGTCTTGTCCTTCCTCTGCACTTGAAGTAAATCCAAAATGATCAGAGATCAGTCACAGGCCTTCCAAAAAGAAAAAAAAAAAGAAAAAGCCCCCACCCCCCTCCCACCCCACACGCCCTCCGAGGGAGCCGAGCCGCCTCTCCGGCGGGTATGAGCGGGACTTCAGGCGTCCTCCGGCCCCAGGCAGGCTGCTGAGGAGGAAGGAGCGGGCCCCCGGAGCCGCTGTCGCCTCAGGGGCGCAGGAGGGCGTGCGGGGGGCTCGGCGGTACCGGCTGCGGGGCGCGGCGGGGGCCTGCGCGGGGATGGGCCGCGGCCAGGGGGCCGAGCGGNCACCGTTAAGGTGGAAGGAAACGGAGGTGACATCCTCCTTCCCAAAGCAGCCCTGCGAGCTCGGGCTATGAAAGAAACCCACGAGGTGGAGTTCAAGTCAGCCATCTTCTCTCCCTCGCTCCTATTCCGGGTCCTGCAAGAGATGCCGGCTTTGCAAATACACACACGCGTTAGGCCTTGAAGCGGGGCCCGGAGAAGGATGAGCGAGGAAGAGAAAGGGGCGGAAAAGGGAGCAGAGAGGGGGGAGATGGTGAGTGCCAGCCACAGCATCCCCGAGAGGGAGGCGAGGGGCCGCTTCACCTACCGTTGGAGCCCCATTTCTCCTTCAGCTTCTTGACTTGCTCCAGGCTGAGCCCGGTGCTTTCGTTGACGCCGAAATAAGCCAAAACTTCCTCCACAGTCTTTGTGTGCGCGTTCTCCATGGCTGGGGCAGGCAGCAGCAAATGGTGCCTCGCCTCTTCTTCCTCCTCCTCCTCCTCAGCGGCGGCGGGCGCGGCGGCGACCCCCCTCCTCAGCCCCTCGTTCTCTCCTCCACCACCCCCGTGCTATCACCATAGACCCCCTCCCACAACAGAGAGGAGCCTCCGAGCCCACCTCAGCGCCTCGCTCTTCCCGGAGGAGGCGAGAGGGGGGAGAAAAAAAAANAGGGGAGAAAAAGACGCAGTTGCCCCACTGCCCGCCTCGCCTCTGCCGAGAAGGGTGGGAATCGCCCCTCCCTCCCCTCTCTAGCAGCCCGATCCTTCCCTCGCCGGCCCAGGCCGCTGTCGCCGTCACGGCTTGAGCTCGCCGTTGGCTCCCGCTCGCTCCGGTCGCGCACCGGCGGCGGCTGCTCTAATGTAACTTATGGGAGCTGGGCCGCCCGGGCCCCTCTCGCCGCCGCGGNGGGGCTGAGGCTGAGGCTGAGGCGGCGGCGCCTGGCGCGGCTGTACGCAGCGCGGCCTCCGTCCCGCCCTTAGCTCGGAGGCGGGTGATGCGGGCCTCATGCGGCGGCGGGAGCGCTTCCGCTGCGCAGTGGGGGAGGCCCGCAGGTGGGGTGGCCGCTTTCCCGCTCCCTCCCTTGCCCCGGCGTGAACCGCCGCGGCCGCCCCTTGTCCCGGCCTCAACCCGCGCGTGCTTGAGGGCTGAGGGGGAGCGCGCGCGCGCCGCCTGAGGGGAGCTGCCCGGGACGCGCGCGCGCCGCCTGAGGGGGAGCTGCCCGGGACGCGCGCGCGCGCGCTGTCGCGATAGGCGCCTCAGCGCTTGGGGATGGCGGGGACCTGCCCCGCCGCGGTGTCCTGACAGGAGAGCCCGTCTGTCTGTGGGGACTGCCCTCACTTCTGTCGTGATAGGAGCCTCGTCCAGCCGAAGGGTGAGCGTGGGGTTGTCCCCACACCCCCTGTCGTGACAGGAGCCTCATCCGGCCTGATTCAAAGGAATCGATTCAAGCCAAAGGGTGAGCATGAGGCTGTCCCCACACTCCCTGTCGTGATAGGAGCCTCATCCAGCCGTGCGTGGAGCAGAGGTGAGAGGGGCAGGCGAGGGCTGTTGTGCCTCCGTGCTGGCCCCGAGGGGGTTTTTTTCCCCAGAGGGCCTGTCCATGCTCCGCCGAGGCCTGCACTGACCCCGAGCAGTGTCCCCTGCGCGGCTTCCCCCCTTTCTATCGCACCAGCACGACAGTGACACGCACACTCAGCCCCGGCTTGCACAGAGATAACGTAAGGAGGTATAAACTGCACAGTGTGATTTCAGCAGCGTGTGTGGTGCGAGATACCAGCTTCCCTCAGTGCAGTATCTCGAGGGCTGACACAGGCTCACAAACCAATATAGAATGCAGAAAACTGGCTGATTGAGCCATCCCACCCAATAATTCACAGAAACTTTAATGAGCTCAGTACAGAAATCAGCAACGACACTAATGACACCTGCAATACAAACACAGCACATCACAAGCAATTCAGTAAATAATACGAATGCCTTCCCTTCAAAATGCTGGGTGCCAAGCGATGTTCTTGTGTATGGGGGTGCCAATTTAAAAGCTACATGTGTGCTGGCTTACATAAATGCAGATCCTACATACAATCTGCATATCCATCACTGTTACAAACCACCCACGGCACCACGCTCTAACAAACGGTATGTCTGATCTGGAAGGAAAATATCTTGATCTTACCTCTGTGTTAGCAAAAGGAGTAAGGAGAGGGGACAGCCAATATAAAATCAAAATGTTCTGGTGTATGTGTGGCCCTACATCCTTTTTAGTGAACGTACAACTGCCCTAAAAGAGAGTCCTCTAATTAGCCAGTGTCCAGATAAGGATATCCTGATAGCATGCCTGCATTTCACAGGGCAGTTCTGAATGAAAATTCACGAGTTAGATCTGATCATCTAGTTCAGGTATGACAATCACTTGTTCCATACCTTGCCTATATTAATTTTATCTTGCTTATCAGCAGGATTAATCAGCATGGCCAAATGTTGCTTGAATACAGTTATTTCTCATACCACTACCTCGCATTTATATATATAAACATACTGCATATATACAGATGTACCCTCTTAGAGAGGTAGAGAATGTCAACATGTGTTGTATATGGTTTATATTACTTAGTGTATGTTTCTTACCTAGTTTTAATACTTTCCTTGATACTGTATGAACACATGGTCCCCTCCTCCCTGAAACATAACCGAAGCCACAATATGTATCTGAAATTAGCAGTCTTACAAAACAATGTATTTGAAAATACACAGTCAGTGCCAACAAGAGCACTGAGTGATGACTGTCACAGCCCCCACCAGGGTTTGCAGTGTCCTGTAACACACAGGTATGTACATATACACCTCTGTCTTCAGATACCTCTGCGTGATAAACTCAGTGTCAGTCCCCATATTGTGTGCATATGCAACATTAAAAATGACATAATTTACATTATCATTATATATAGAATAATGGCAGCTACTTCCTTAGCACGTTAACACAACATGCATTACATGTGAGTTTTTTGTAAAAATACATTTACCACAGTAAAATGTCCACATAAAAGCATATTTTACTTGTCTTCACACACAAGAGCACCTGTAAAGGACTTGAAAGTCCTGTATTTCATTTTCTTACTATTTTTAAGTATTATTTTTAAACGTTGTAGAAGAGAAATACAATTAAGCATCAGTAGCAATTTTCAAAACAAACTGGTATTAGAAAGAAACCCGGGTCATATTTCATATTATTTCTCCCTGTGATATAATTTGTGTGTCATTGTTGGTTTCCTTTTTGTGCTTGTTTCCAAAAAGGCTTATGGAAAATTATTTTAAGCATAGCAGAACCATGGCATGTGCAATTAGAGCTTGGAAGAGTGTGTAATAAAGTAGATATGATGTCCTTTCAAAGTTGTTAATAGGCAGAAATGCTGCTAGGAAAGCAAACAGAGTTTGTGTTCTAGTGAACCCTGGGGAGCTCTTGGTGTTCTCTGGGAGTCACTAGTTCAGCTACAGTTTGACAGCTCCACTTCCATTGTTTCTCTCTCATCCATTAAGAATAGAGGACTCAATTCTTCCCCTTTTCTCCATCTTTTGAACAAAGACCCTACATAAAATCTAGAAAGAACCCGTAAGTCCTCTGCTTGTGTTTATTTCTGTCCTGTGTTCTGTTATGGCTCAGTGAATTCTGAGAGAAGAATGACTGAATTCAGAACTGTTCTACAGGTCTTCCAGAGCAGAGTAAACTCTACATTTCCTTCCCGATTGCTGCTCTGTCTTTCAACACATGTACAAGCTGGCCAGTGAAGATTTCTTTGCAGGTGATACCCTCCAAAGCATTAGAGATCTGAGAGCTGCACACGTGAAAAACATTTGCAGATACAATGCTTGGTCTAGACAGCGTAGTGCAGAATGAACCACAAATACCCATGTAGATACTGCAGGAGAAGCAGTACCTGCTAATTTTGGCATCACTTGATACCATACAGATTTAGAATTGTGCATTGTAATCAGTGTTATTTCCCGTCGCTATGCAAGAATTCCTAAAGTTTCCTGGGGAATTTGTCTTGTCTCTTAAAGAAGATGATTTTCTTGACCCAAATCAGAATGACGGCACCTCAGCTCTGCCTTAAGCAGTGGGAGCCCATGAAAGCTTCCAGGCCAGTAATACTGCCAGCAGGTTCAGATAGCTTCACATTCTCCATCTTTAAGGAAGAAAGAAATCAATTTATTTTGTTGCTGCAAAGTGAAGTTGCACTTTCTATTTACAGTGAAACCCCTTAGAGGGGTACCTTGGAAAGTGGTGCTTTTGACCATGACAAAACGGGTCAGCTTTAGCCCTGAGAAATTCCATGCATGCAATGGAAGTTCCACCATTCAAACATTTGGCCTATCTCTTTTGCACTGTAATATATTAGCAGAAGCAGCCAGCACATCAGGCAGCAGCATTAAAACAGTTCCTGTA
This sequence comes from Brachypteracias leptosomus, assembly GCA_013401335.1. Lineage (NCBI taxonomy): Eukaryota > Metazoa > Chordata > Aves > Coraciiformes > Brachypteraciidae > Brachypteracias > Brachypteracias leptosomus. The sequence continues at coordinate 20,758 of VYZX01005374.1, forward strand.
GTGCTTGCTAATTGAAGTAAATGGGAGTTTGGCCTGAGAGAGGACTGCAGGATGCTTGCCTTCAAATTGCAGTACCATTAAGTCACCCCTATTGCTGCAAAGCAGATTCGCAGCAGTTACTGGTTATAATGTGAATTGTCTCTTGCCATACACAAAACCATATGTTTTGTAGCCCCATTTTCAAAGAAGATTAATAGTTTTTACTGGAGCTAAGTGCAGCACAGAAGGGCACTACACAAAGCACCAGTTTGTTGAGCCAATACACCTGAACGCTGACCTGCAATGGCCTTTCTATTTCAGGCCTGGATCTCTCTCAGTGGACATGGACAAAGTGATACCATTCTGTTGAACTGTGCCAAATTATGTCATGATTTTTGCAGACTGGCTAATTGCCTAATGGGGCTTAGGTTGAGACCACCAAACTCATTGCTTTTTATTACCCCAGCTGATTTCAAATACACGCCTTGGTGGGTGACAAATGGAGGCATTGTTTCTTCCTCCCACAGTACTATTTTATTCCTCTGAAATTACGGTTATTAAAATGTTTCAGCCACTTGAAATCTACTAAAGACATATTTAAATACTGCAAAAGTGCTGTATCAAAGTGGAAAGGTTTTAAAACTGCAGTTTTGTCGTAGGATAATACAGTTTAAATATAGTAACTGGTTTCCAGATAGCTTGCTCTTTGATTTCATGGCATTATGTCGGGCTTTTTTCCCCCTCTCCCCCTTTAAGAAGCTTATGCTTAAACAGCAAAATGCAAAAAAATACTGAGATGAAACAGTTACACAAACACAGTAGAAAAATCGGTGATAAAATAGGAGTTTGAATTTTGATAAGTACGGTAATCTGAGTTTATTCTGAATAATTTTTATTCCTGGGCAATGTGTGTTCCTGTATCAGCAGCAGGTAGGATTTGACTTCCACGGAGACCAAGGGACTGTGAACACAAAGAACAGTGTTGCTGCTGGGAGATTTCTAGAACTGGATCACTGCTCCTGCACAAAGCAGCTGCTTGCTGTCTTGGTAGAGTAACAGAGACAGCGAGGAAGATTCTGATCTCAGTGACAGTAACTGCAAGAGATCACAGCTTGGCTTGGGTGGATTTCTTCTCTTATTTCTGCATCCTATTGATAGTCACTTGGTTTGTCACCAAAGACTCCATTAGGGTATTTGCCACAATAATCTCTGTTTCCCTGTTTGGGAAAATCTTTCTAACCCATGCTGATGTCAGTAGGAGATCCAGAAGTATGGGAGAGAGCAACATTATATGAGAACCAGGATCCATCACACATATCTGAAAAAATAATTGATCCTTATTTGATGGCCAGGTCATTTCTTTTAAAGGGAAATCAGCTCGACTGCTATCTTAAAAATGCACAACAGAAATAAAGCACTGGTGGTGCCCTTGAGATTTGAATCCTTATCTCATCCTGACCTGAATTTTCCATCTAATTAAGGTCTAATTCTGATTAATTTGGCAGCTAGCTACCATTTTTTTAAATTGTGTGTTTCAGGATCTCAATTTTGCTCCCTGTAGAAGGGGCTAGGGATACCACCGAGCTTGCAGAGGGCTGTGTGGCCACACATAATGTTTATAAAGTATTGTTTGTAAGATGTTCTAAAGTTACCCTGCATTTTCTATCTGTAACAAGTTGATGGCTAATTGGGTTGTCGTGGCTGTGATCATACTAAATAGTACTGGTTTATATTAGTCAGGTTCAGGTGAGCTAGCCTGGTACTCAGAAGGCTAATGACAAGTCCTAGAAACTACCAGCTACAAGGTAGGGCAATAATTACTGTAGATTAATAGTACTATTGTATTCCTCTCTAGGGACACTATAAATCCAAATTCCTTTCCTGCTTCATAGATATTTATTTACAGAACCAAAGTCTCATACACTGAAGGCAAACCAGAGTGGATTGTACTCATCCACAGTGCTTTGTATGATCGTGTCTGGGACAGGATGGGTGAAGGAAAGGGTGGCCAAGAGAAGTACACAAACAGCCACACTTTTATATGTTTGTATTAGTCTGTACATATTGATGTTTATATTCATCTGAGAGCAGCAGTGACAATCAGAATGTAGCTCAGTAATGCCAGTTTTTAATCTTTTCACCTTCTGTTTACCCAGCCTTTTACAGTAAGACTCTCTGGTTTAAAGTAAACCATCTGAATTTCCTTTTTTTAAACATATTTTTTTTCTTGGCCCTATCAGAGGCTGTAATCAAGGAGGTAAAACCAATATATATATTTCTTTTTTTTCAGTGTTAGAGTACTGTACCATGAACAGTTCTGCTGTGCAACAGGTGTCTGTCATTTCATGCACTTACTGAAAAATCACACTCTCGATGGCTTTTTGAGACTGAAAGGAAGACATCCAGATGCACTCCATGTAGGTGAGTAGCAGTAATGTGAGATTGAAAAGCTTTTTGTTAGTCATGGAGATGACTTCATTTTGAGCCATTGTTTGGGACTAATGGCACGTGACTACTGCTTTTATTAGACTTGTGACATTTTGTGATGTGACACAAGCAGAAGTTGCTTTCCCTGTTTCTTTTGGAGGATTTCCTCCAAGCTCATAGATAGTTATTAGTACCATGGTGAAGTAACACACTTCCATTTTCAGACATTGATAAAATTACCATATATGATCAAACAAGCTCTTTTATTTATTATGTAGTATATTAAATGGGATTTCCAAAATTCTATTTAATAAAAAATTCTTTTATGTTGATTTTTTTTCTCTCTCTCATGAAACAAAACAAAATGAGGGGTTGAAACCGAATGCTCTGTTTGATTTACCCATTAAACTCTTCCAGCCTGAACCATCAGAAATCCAGGTAACCCAAAATCCACATGGGTTTGGTTTTTTAAAAGGCAGTATTTCTGTGGTGAGATTAATGGGTGCAATTACACTGTGCACACTGTCACTTTCCTCTACCTTTCTTAAGGCCTTCATGCCTGCTTCAGCAGTTCAGGAGGAAAAGAGAAACTGCTGCTCTGCCTTCACTCTCCATTAGTGTGACTCTAACCAAATCTGAACACATTTTCCCTTAGTGGAATAAATGCTGTATTGATCTTCCATGTTTCTGCTTCCTCACCTCATTTCTACCATTCAATACAATCCATGGGGGTATTTCATAAAAAGGATAGATTTTCTAAGGAGATTTAACTTCCTAAAATTACCTGTGGTAGTTTTTGGTTACTCACAGAACAAAAATTCTTAGGATGAATCTGTCAGAGCCCAAGGCTTCCAATATGAGGGATCTGGTTTTCCCTGTTGTTTATGCATTGATTTCTTATATGTCAATGGTGTGCATGTGAACTCAAATTATCCTGACCTACAATACTTGTTCTATTTCAAGATTCTGGGTTTCTAAAAGATTGTTTAACTCCTGGGTGGTTTGGGTTTGCTTTTTTCTCTCATCCAGTTCTGTTAGAACAAGAAAACCTCTCCTGAGTCATATTTCAAAAATACTGTTAAGCTCTTAAAGCTGCTTCTGCTCCTATGTCACAAAGCATTATTGAAAGATATTCATTTTTACCACCTACAACTGCTCAGAGGGAAAACTTAAAGAATTCTTTCCCACTCCCATGTTGAAACTATGCTGGCAGTGTTCTTGTTCCTAGAAGTGAGCTACAATGATCTTCCCACTATGTGCAGGTTGGGCTTTTTATAAAAACAGTGCTATCTAGCTTATAATTTAATAATAATAATATTAACAAACATTGTTGTTGTTATTAATAATAATAATACTGATACCGTGTTTACTGTTGCTTAATAATTTGCATTTGCAACTTCTTCTAATCAAGCATCTCATGCATTTCATAAACCTTAATGAAAATTATATTATACAATATCCCTGAGAGAACAGCAAGTATTATCATCCCTGTTTCACAAAAGAAATGGGAGCTGAGGTTCAAAGTCACAGTCACACAGTCCATGGCAGAACTAGAAATAGAAATAGTCTCCTGGCTCCCAGTCCTGTTTCTTCTCCAGTCACCCTAAATAGTTTCTAGTGTAGTTTTGTAAGACATTTATCACATGATTTTCAGAAATCTTGTCCTCTTTGTTAAGGAAAACTAAAAAAAAAATAAAAATAAATTAAAAGGTGATAAAAAAAGTGACTACCTCATTTTTAATTGAGGTTGCTGCAATGATTCTAGCTGTTTCATGGGCAATGCCACCCAAGTTTCAGGAGTTAATCCTGACCCTAAGTTCATCTAAAATAGATATCTCTGCCACCAGCTAATCAACAGGCTTACTAAGATTGCCTAAATAATTTATGTATAACCAACTAGTGGGAACTAGATCTTCTGTGATTTCCCTGGATACATATTCTGCATGTATCATGTATATCCTTGCCTATTTCTGATACTCATTTGAAATTCAGTTGGGACATTTCAGAACACTTTTTGTGCTCCAGCTGTATAGCTCTAAGAAAAAGCCAGCTGGAGACATAATACAGTGTCTTTGAACTGAGCAAAATAGCTTTTTAAATCCAAGCTCATAGTAGATGAAGATTCTGAATTTTCTGTTAATGAACAGTGCATTAGAAGCTAAAACCCCTTGGTTTTTTATCCACACTGGGCCATGTGGATAAGCATTTTGGCTCTCAGTACCCTATTTGTACAATAAAAATAATGTAATTTAGCAAGAACATTCAAAGACAATATAGTGGTATGCAGACCAAGAGAGACAGATGAGCTATGAGAGGACGATTAAATACAATGAAAAATCAAATAATCTAATTTTCTTGTTTATAGCACAGAAAATGTGAAAAACATAGAGTACCAAACTGTGCTTTTTGGATACATTTGTTTAATGTTGCCTTCAATGGAGCAGTGAAATGAAGCTTGCATTAAAACTCACTCCACTGTGGAGAAAAGAGATTTCCTTTTGCAGTGTCTGCAAACAGAAAGCAAAAGCATGAGCAGACGTTGTCCTACCTTGTTCTAACAGCAAATTGAAGAATCTGTTTCACATCTGTAGCTGAAATGGAAGGTACAGGACAAACTGTCTCTCTGGAGTTCGTAACTTTTATCCAGAATTCATAACTGGAAAATATATTCTGTCTCTTTTGGATAGCAACTGCCTAAAGACAATTCTTGCTCACATCTGCTCCGCTGTGCCAGGAATGCTTTGGACTGTTTACTGTACTTGTTGAGACTAGCTGCAAAAATAGGGCCAGGTTGTAGCTTCGATGAGCCATGCAGGAGGTGGAGGAGGAGCACCAGGTACTCCAGGAATAATTTAGGTGTGGCAGCCAGAAATTTTGCAGCAGTCACTGAAAGAACACAGCAAGCATTGTTTCTGCCCCACGCTGCCTCAGCTCTACTGGTTGGTGCTGCCTTCATCTGGGCAGTTTATGGCAGCAGAAATGCTTGTGTAGCTCTTTATACCTGTGCAAAAGGAATGTGAAGCCCTGTTGTTCCAAATCATATCATTTTACATGCACCTCTACCCCCCCATGCTGTTTTTATCAATCCAATAAGGCCCATCTACTCTATTCTCACAATTACCAATGTCACCATCTTTCTAGTATCGCTGTCTTTGCATATTCCATCTCTCCACAGTTGAAGTTCCTTCAGGCCTGAGCCTCAGGGCAGTGTGTAGAGTTCATGTACCATTCTCAAATGTGAACTTGATTACCTTGCACATACAAGAATTTTCACATTTTGATTGTCACAGAAAAGACAGAAGAAAAACAAAGGAAAATCTCAGCGAGAATGGTAAAGACATGAATTATTCCTGGCCTGTATTCATGCAGCACCTGTTCACAACAACTGTAGGGAGGGATAAGCAGATTTGCTCATTCATATTTGCTGTGCAGAACACCGTGCTCTTCTGCAAAGCTGGGAGATCCCCACTGCTTAGACTGAGCTTTAAAGGCAAGTACCACTTGCAAAGTGCCCATGCTCTCCACACCAAAGTAATCTGGTGGGTATTTAGTCAAAGCCTGGGGATGCTCATCATCCATCAGGAAACTTGAAGCATTCAGTATCCTTGTCTGTTGAGACAAGTTTAGGGGGGTTCTGCATTGTGACACCTGTTTTAAGGCCTCCATATATTTACACTGGGTATTTTATAGCCATTTTGTGCTGAATATGAGGTGCTGGAGCTATTAACAGCTTCTATTGCTTCTCTGTTTCTTGGCTAACGGGAAAGGGAAGGACCGCTCTCTTTCCAGGTGGCTGGGGATGTATCTGAGCTGTTGCTGAATGCTATGTCCAACTTTAGGACATTTTTTAAAAATCCCTTCTCTCTGATGCATTTACAGTTTTTGCTTGAAAAGCTGTGGTTGCCACCTGAAACTGTGACTTCCCAGTTAATCCTTTTGTTTGATCCTGACTGACACATAGGAGATTGCTGCTTGTTATTGTTTCTGTACATTTGAATTCCTTCTGAATCATCCAGAAAAGAGGCCTGAAGACCATGATAAACTGAAGCTGTAACAGTAGTTTACTTTTTTTCTGTTTTGGCTCAAAGATGAATCAATTCAATTATTCTGATTAGGAAAGAGGCTCAGTTAAATTCATTCTCCCTTCAGTTTGATAAGAGAACATTCTTCCTTTCCTGAGTACGATGACATAAAAAGCAGACTTTTAAGGAGTTTTTTTTGAAGGGAATGTAAAAATCTCAGGCTATAAATTCACTGTGACAGTAAAAATATGTATCAGATTTTTTGATGGGTTGGCTTTGTGCCAATCAGGAGTCTTTACACTAGATTCTGTGTTGTCTGCATGAACCTTTTTTACTTTATGCTGCTATAATCTTTATGTGTCTGTCCTCCCATAAGCTGAAGGAATGTCATCTGGTACATTCTGTCCCACTTGTCACAAGTGCTGTTGTGTGTCTACCCTGGATCCAGGAATGAGGAAAGATCCCAGGTACAAAGAGAGTATCAAGAGGGGTGTACAGAAAATACAGATAGGAAACCAAAGTTCACGTGCTCACTTTTGGAAGGAGCAGCATGAAACCACTCTGCTGGAAGATGTTTTGGAAGGTCACTCTCTTATTTCAGAGATGTTTGGGAGAGGTTTGACATTTTCATTAATAATTGTTTATTCTTTGAGGTGTAAACCAGCTGTTGTGGCTTTCACATGCCTATGTAAGTATCTGAGATAAAATTTGTAAGTAATATGCTTTCAGAAACATCCAGAAAAAGCTGAACTATACATACAAACGCCACAATCTCAGATCCTCCCAGACCAAAAAGTAGATGATACTGAGCTGGCAAGATTGGAATCTCCCTTTTTGAAAGGCATAAAGTTTCCCCTTTTAGCTCTGGAGTTCCATGGCCATCCACCTGCCACTGGGCCAGAACCATGACCATTTGTTGGCTTGCAGGGCGGTGTCATTTCAGAAAGAAATTCCACTTGAAAGGAAGAAAGTGAACATTTTTGTGTGGTATATATTCAGTTACTTCCATGACAGCTGTTTGAAGAAAGAAGCCAAGCACTTAGAGGAATGGTTTTAAATAGGCAGAAATTCTCAACAAACCATTCAGCTTCCTTTGAACGGGCTTCATACAGAAACAGCAAATAATTAAGGCCAAAATACATGTCATACTGAGTTTGCATTAGCTGGAAGGTTTGGAAATAATTAAGAGCAAAACTGTTAATACTCCATTTAAATAGCTGCTGCCTATCTGCCCAGTATGAAAGCTCAATCTGTTGTATTCAATCAGCTTTCAGCTGCTACTTGCCAGCAGCCTAATTCCCCACTCTTGTCTCTGTGCTGTGCTTGTGCATTCCACTACCCCCTAAGTTGAACCCTGCTGTCCTGCTTCAGCCTGGAGATCTCCAGTGCTATTCAAACCATCTGCACTGGGGCAGAATGTAGCCCCCAGACCTCTGTGCTCTGAGGACTGTCCCTCCAAACACGCCTGGTTTCAGCAGAGCACCACATGGGTGAAAAGGGGGGTCGGCAGCTGTGTCGTTCAGCTCCCAGGATTAGGTCTGTGTCCATTCATACCACCCTCTGTGCATTCCTGCACTTTTGACAAGCTGTTCACCTGCAGTATTTCCAGCCTAGGTCCTCTTTTTTTAAGTGATGCAACTGGCAATGCAGAGGAAGTTGCTCATCCAAATGTCTGATAACCGTGGTCACGCTTCAGATGATCACATATCCCACTTGTCCTCAATCTCTTTGCGTGTGGTTCAGGTTCAAAGCATTGGCTAATCACTGATATTGCCAGAGGATTCCAAAAAATCAAAATTGAACTCCTTATGTGCTTAGCTTGTGTAGGTTCTGTGTGAATTGTGAAGGAACAGCTCAGGGGAGCCTCTGCTTAGGCCTGGCAGTTATAAAGCTGTGTAGTGTTAGAGGCACACTGTGATGAAAGGTGTTTTCAGGTTGAGAGACATTCTAAGCCTCAAACCTGTACCACCAGTTCTTTGCTGAGAAAATCTCTATTAAAAATGGCAAAGTTCATTGCACAGGCATTTGGAAAGAGTAATTCATTGACCTTTGCAGATTAAGTAATGCATATTGTCATAAGGAAGTGATACCCAGGTAACAAACAGCAAATGTACATAGTTATCTTTCATTAACTTCTCAAAGGGGGCACTTGGGATTTCCTGGTCCTACCATGTTTGGTGTTCTTGGCATCTTGAATCTCTGTTTTCTGTGGTCTGTGGACACATTAGTTCTATAAAGGTGTCAGAAGATGCTTAGTGCTTTGCCTGCCTTTTTTTTTTTCCTGGAAGTGTACACAGTGAGGAAAGGAGGAAGGCAGCAAGGAATGGGTGTGCAGATGGAATACTGGAGGCTCTGTGCTCTGCTCTCAGATTTAACAGAAGCCTCAATGCCTGACTCTGTGTGCCTCAGTTTTCAGTGAATTCAAACAGGACTGAAGTGTTTGTGTAGGCCACAGAGAAACTTCCTTCCACTTAAAGGGCTTTGAGATAATGAACAGTAACAGAGCCACAAAAAGCAGTTTTGCTGCTTTTGCAGAACATTTATCTTACAGAAAGAAGGCACCAAATGAACCATGTGTATAACTCAAAATTTGAATGCAATAAAAGTTAAATGTGTTCTTTTTTTTTCTTTTAGAATTTATTAACCCAAAGGATTTTCTGAGAATTTATGGGGAAAAAATTATAGGAAGCTTTTTTCACTTCTGTAAAATGAAATAATCTGTTCAAGAGCAAATTAATATGTCACATTCTTATATGATTTGCAAGAAGATGAATTAATGGGTCTCCTTCTCCAATCTTTCTTTCACTTTTCTAATTCTACATGAAGATTATTTTCAGACTCACTGTCCTGGTCTTTTTTTATGTGGCTTTAACCACACTGAAATAAATTTGCTCTTGCTAAAGTAGCGTGGTTAAAGCCACTTTTTTCACTTAGAAATTCTTGGTACAGCATTACACATTTTTGAAAAAATAAATTAATGAAATAGAGAAAAAAATTCTGTTCATCATATGCTTAGACCCATAATTGTGTGGCAGATGAAGCAAAAAAACCCCAACTTGGTGCAATCCAAAGCCCCTGGACAAGAGAATCACTTTGCCTCAGGACATTGAGATAATTTTTCTGGGTGGCTTGGAAAAAATGCTAGATAAGAGTGAAATTTGGAGAGGCTGAGCACGTCCAGGCTCAGGCTTTGGATTATCAAGGAATGAATAAATCCAGCAACTGGCATCTGAATATGTTAATGCTGTAGATTCTAGCCTGGAAACAGGAAACTGTATTTATGAGGCAAAAATATATCAGAGATTAATTCAGTTCTATATATAATATATACATTTTACATATACAAAACCTTTGCCAAAATATGAATAATTTGCAAGCACAGGGAGTTAGAAAATGCCAGAATAAAGGTTGCCTTTCCATGTATATGCCCTGAAGTAATCTCTAATTACATGGTTCCTGCCTTCTTTTTCTAACCCTGAAATTTTCTAATTTCAGCGTGTGCTTGATTTCGCAGTCTTGATACTTTCTTGTTTAAATAAAGACTTTTGGGGATGTTTTCCCCCAAGTTTTCAAAGAAGTATTTGAGAAGGATGCTGTTCCATCCCACTCACATCAGATTGTAACTATTACCTGTTGTTCCAGGAGGCTCCTGAGGCTGGAACTGGTGTTGCTGTGATGTTGAAGTCCAAGCAACGACGCCGAGCGTCTTCTGCCATGTGGCACAAAGCTACAGGTGTCAGACAGGAGGACTGTAAGGTAAGGGAGCACTTGAACAGCTTTCAATAAGTTACTTATTATTGCTTCTCTCATCCTTTTCTGTTCATTAATGCTCCATATTGTGCAAGCATTAACAACCCTGCTGAGACAGCAGGCACGTAGACTTCATGGACCCGGTTCTGTGCCGCCTTGTACCGTATGCGTGGTCACCTCTGCTCGTGCCAAATGAATGTCAAATGTTGATTTCTGATTCACTGACATTTTACAGCTGCTTTGCAGTTGTGAGAGGTAGCACGTGATGCTACAGCAGGCAAATCCAGGGCCCGTGTGCTGAGGAGGGTTACACTTTAATCTGAGCTTTTCACCATGGTGGTAACTCAGAGTAGTCACACCGACAGGTCCAGGGTGTTAAATCATTATTCCTTGTCTGCTTCTTTCTGTTGTGGATTGAAGAGTTGTGATCAATAGTGGAGCCTCATGCAAAGCCTCATAAAAATTGTTAATTTCCTAAAATCTATCTCCATGCTTAGGCAGTTAGGCTTTTGTATTGATAACTGAGAGGGTAATATTTCAAATCTCTCAAATGCTCCAAGACCAGTGTTCACCTCTGCTGTACTGAAAAGGTTGTGCAGTCCCAAATTCCAAATCATCACAGAAGAGGAGCTTGCAGGACTCAGAAACCTGAGTCTAGTGAGACAGCTTAGAAGTAGGAAAAGATCCTACCTGTGAAGATTCAGACAAGGCATGAGAGGGTTAAGCCCTTTCTGTATGTTGCTTTTTAGTAGGTTAATTTAAGCCAGGACTATGCACCTGGTACTGAGACTGAAAACTGAAAGTTCTCTGTAAGATCTGGAAACAGCAACAGGCTGGCTTCCATAAATAATACTGGAAGTCAAACAGTGATTTCACAAGGTCCAGGACGTAGTATAAATAAGAAAGCAGAAAAATCCAGGAAATCCTTAGTTAACAAATGTTTTGTTTTAAACATTATATGCTTTTCTTGATCTCTGAGAATCATCTTCACAGTAGACACTAAACTGAGGGAAGTAAAAAAAAATAATCTTTCTCTGCCTTGAGCAAGATATTTTGACATACTGAAAGCATCATTTGTCCTCAGGCTTTCCAGAGTTAATCCAAAAGCTCATGGACCTGGCAAAAGGTAGGAAGCCAATGAAATGTTCTATTAACAAGATACTAAGATTGTGTCAAAAAATCTAAAATGCTGCATACAGACACCAGCCACTACAGCATTTGGCAGCTGCAGGAGATTGGATTAGTGCAATATTTTGAATTGAACAATGCCAAAGGATGTTCAAGGCATGTTGGGCCAAATTCAGCCAGGAGGCAACTGTATCGATTTTACTGGATTTATACCCAGAGGGATTTGGTCCCTTTTTGTTATGGCCAAAATGCAGTGCCCTGGTTTAAATTGAGCAGCTTTACAGAAGTTGTGACTTTGTTCTTAAAGAAATGATTTTAAAAGTCATCCAGTTATTTCAGGTAAGCACAGGTACTACTTCAGAAAATTGATTCTGTTCTTCTCATCTTGGGCTTCTAGAGCAAACTGGGCTGCTGAAAAGTCAAAAGGAGGGAAGCAGAAGCAATTTTGAGGAAGTTTTTCCACTTAGGGTGGATATTTGCTGTTTCTATGCCCTGCCTATCCTCAGTCCACCCCATTCCAGATTCAGGAGCTGCCCAGGTCACAAGTGTTCCCATTCTGTCTAAAGCATCATCTCTGACTGGTATTTATTACATAGCCCAGTGGACTGAGTGACCTGTGAGCGGGACAAATGCCAGAGGGAAACATGCACAGGCTGGAGGCAGCCAAAAAACTACTGGACAGTCATTGAGAAGCTATGAGGGGTTTTGTCCCGTTTTGCTTTGTTGATGTTTTTCTGTATCTATGTGTTTTTTGAGAACCACAAACTCTAGCCTGGAAAATACATATTTTGGCTCAGTAGAGGTTTCTATATTCTGTGCAGCCCACTCAGAAGTATATTAACTTTTGTCATATGATTTGTTTTTTCTCTTACTGTCTCCATGGGGAAAAATAAAGTGTTGGAACTGTAGTCCTTGGTGTGGGGTGTTTAGGTTTATTGTTTCATTACGTGCAAAGGAAGAGCTGCATCTTGCTTTGGAGGGTAAGGTAGCCCCCAGTTCCTGAGCAAGTTCAGGAATCCTGGTGCTCATGTAGAGCTGATGTAAAAGGTGTGGCAGTGGGTAAGTGTTCTGTATCAAAGGGAAGGATTTTCCTTATCCTGTCTCAGAGCAGTAGGGAGGCATTTCAGCAGCCACTACAATAATTTCTGTATCTCAGGAGGCTCAGAGTTGCTGTAGCAACCTTTTGCTAGATAGGAATTTGGCTGGTGAAGCCCCACAGGAATCTGCTCCCACTCCTGACTAACCTCTCACATCACCGGGCTCAACTGCCAGGGAGAAACCCCAGCTGTGAATCAGGAGGGGTGAGGGACCTTTTTGCACAGGTTCCTCACAAAACCTTCCCCTGATTACTGGGATCAGAAGCTTTTTGGCAGTTCTCCACGGGGACAGAGCTTTGCTCTGTGTAGAGTTCTCTGCCTGAACCCAAATGGTAAAAATGGTCATAGTAAATTTTGTGCATACAAACAAGCCCTTATTCATGCACTTGCAGATACAGAAACTGAACATGCAGAAGCAGGGAGTGCACTTTTAGAGACCAGTGTGGGAAGTTTGACTGAGAGGCAGCAGTAGTTCTGGTGACACAAAAGAAGTATTATAAAGTCACTGAGGGGATCAGGCAGATGGGAACAGACTTGAGTAGGAAGGAACACAGGCAAGGTCCCCAGAGCCTCGTACTGAGATTTGGATAAAAAATGGAGTGTGAAGTTGGTCAGAGCATGAGGGGATGCATCACTGCTAAACCAGTTCCTTCAAAAGTGTGAAGTAGTTTCTAGAGTAATGAAAGACAGGTTTTTGGCCTCCCAAGCTGCTGTGTCGTTGAGAATAATATTTGGGAGATTTTATTTAGAGATGACAGTGCCTGGTGCTTATAGTGAAAAACAGTTATTTTGGATTCTTGGCTTTCATTTCTAATTCTACAGGTGATTGGCATTGTCAAAAAACAGGACCCTGTAAGGAAAGCCTAGAAAACAGTAAGTAAAATGGTAACCATGGACCATGCACTGCCTTCTGTTGGAACTCAGTTGGAGGAGGAGGTGGCATAACTGTTGTTTTCCTTCTATATATTGTTTAGTGATTATTGCTTTGGAATGAGGACATGTAGGGCCAGTTCCTTCCCTGGTTTCCAGTTCCTACTCCCAGATCTGCTTCTGTAATTCATTAATAGCCTGCTTAGACTAAAATACCAAACAATCATGGAGCAGGTACCAAAATCAGTGGTGATTTGAACTAATATGTTGAGCTGGAGATGTAGAGAGCTGAAGAGGCAGCCCACACTTATTTTTGCCAACTGTGTTGGTGGGCAGCTGCCTCTGGCAAGCAGACATCTAGGGAATTTAAACTTAAAATTGCCTGACAAGGATCACCAAAGCTGGTCTTGAAACACTCTGAGGCTCTTCCTGTCCTAGAGATCTACCAGTGGAACAAAATAGGTTGTGAGTCTGGATGAGGTTAAACCAGGTCGAACCCATAAAGCTAATGCAAGATTTAACTCTTGCAAATGCTATTTTAAGTTGTGCAGACAGGTCACTAAATGCAACAAGCTGCAAAAAGTATAGTTAAACAAGTTTTAATTTGTGTGTGTAATGATTTTCACTGCTTTAAAGCACAGGTAAAGCAGGGTGAATTCAGGAAGAAGACAATCTGTGTTGTTTTGGGTTTTTTAAACCAAGTACTTTACAGTCTGAAGCACTTTTTGATTATGCAAGGAAGACAAACATCTGTCCTGACGGGTTTCTTGGGCTGCAGATAGAAGGTGGGCCCATGTATGGGTGTAGTCAGCTAAAAGTGTCACTGAGTGGCAGTAAGAAAGGCAGGAGGGCTTTGGGAAGGTGGCTGGTCTCTGGGCACTATCAAAGTAACCAAAACTGACTATGGGCTGTGCCCTACTTAGATTTATTCCAACTCTTCAAAGCTACGTGTCATTTCATGCAACTTGGGCTAGAGCCTGGGCTCTGTTTTGGGGGTGTGTGTATGGTTTTTACTGTATATTTTTAAAAAGAGCACCCAGTTCTGAGGAATCTATTCCCAGCTAAAGCACACAAGCTCTGGAAAGGTCAGAGAGAGGCATCTCTAGCTTTGGTAAATAAACAAATCTCTTCTCCGTGGCTGGGATGTTGTATTAATAGCAGTAGATTTGGTTTCGCATTGTGGAGCTCCTCCTGTTTCATTGCTATTGAAGATAAGAGAACACAAAATGTTCTGTCACCCTCCCCATGAGACAAGAAGCCAACAGGCAGAGACTATTATGTTTAAAGATATTACTGAGGCAAAGACTTGGAGAATGCAAGCACCCAGATTTATATTCAGTAACTACTGGATACCATAGCTGGCACAGCAGCAACTCCACAGTATTTAATGTCTTACATGAAGGACTTTGCAAGACAAAATCACTACAGTGGAAATAACCTAAAAATAAGGGTTGAGCCTTAAGCAGAAGGAATTTGATTTTTCCCTGTTGCATTTTCCTTAGTGATTCAGCTGCAGCAAAAAGCACCAGCTTTTCTGCAGATTTCTGCTTTTTAACCTGTTCCCCAGTCTGCTACAATCTGTTTTACTACAGTTTGCAACCTGGAGTTATTCAGACCTTCATTACAGGCTACTAGGATGGGGAAACTTTCTCCAAACAGTTCCTGAAAGGCAAAGATTTCTTGTGAAATTGTAAAGCCCTCTCACTTGGCAGTAAGCACGTGGGAGGTAAATTAACTGAGCTGTACCCCGGAGTTCTCTACACAAGTTATTTGGGAATAATGAATTCTAAAATTCCACCTGTGGAATATTTTACTTTGGAATATTTACTCCTGAGTGGAAGGCAGGTTTTACCCTATGTTAGTTGGTGGATAAGAAGAATGATGATGGGAAGAAATGAAGAATTTATGCTTAGGTAGTTAACATACATGACACATGCAATTGGTTTTACAACACTAGGCACCTATTCCATTAGCTGATACATGCTCGAGACATACCTCTTGTCCTTAGTGCACTTTCTCTCCACATCAGGCACCAATCCAAGAAGGAGACAGTCTTCTCTTCTGCAAATAAGCATCTTCTGTTGGAGAACAGATTGCTAGATAGAAGTAAAAATAAACACGAAGCAAATCAGATAATTCTCCCCTGAACAGTTGTTTTCCTTGCCCTTGAAATGTCATCAGCTACAGATTTATTTCTGTCCCTGATCCTCAGGTAGAGACTGTTGAGAGGGGAGTTCTTCCTGCATGCAGAAGGCATTTTGTAAAGCTGCACCTCTACATAGGATACATAAACAAACCAAATGACTCAACAGAAAAAAAGTTACGTGCAGTGAGATCTTTTCCTCTTGGCATATTTGTACTGCAAGAAAATAAAAATATTGGCAGAAGATAAAGAAACTGAAGTCACCGGAATTGTTCTCTCCCCAGTCCAAGTCTGACCAGTCTGGAATTTAATTTTTGGATGTGGCCCTAAGGCAGCAATCCACCTTTCTATCTGCTGTGGGGAAAAGAGGCTCAGCTGAGGTTCAGATGTGCTCACATGGAAGTGTTGTAAGTGAATATCCCTTCCCATCTGCTATAGTCATTGCATTTTACAAAAAAAGGATTAATTATTTCTTCTAGATCAGTACATCTGCAAGTTCCTCTAAAAAATACATAAGAAATTCTGGGCAGAGACAATGGACTTAGTTGACAGCTACTGATGACTCTTTAAGATGGTTATAAATGTTCAGAGAAAGTAACAGGCTTTGTAGTTAGGAATTAAAAAAAAAAAGGTAATTGTTCCATATTGTAGCATCCGTTCCATTTGAGAACAACCCCAAATTTAATTCTGCCATCACAGGGATTTTGGCTGAGTTAAATGTGAGAAAAGATTTCAATTTTGAGCATGAAATTTCTTTTCAGTGTGATTTCTGATACAACATATGCCATAGAAATGAGGAATAAAAACCCTGCAGTTAGTGTGAGGGCCTCCTGATCTTTTGGAAGGATCCTACGTGCCTCAGCATGTCAGTGCTTGAAAGGGTTTAATAGAGAGGATTTGGGAAAGGGATGAGTTTTATTTGTACCTGTTACCAATACATTTTGCTTTTTCAAAGAGCTTTCCTAGTCAGCAGAGCTGTGCTGTGAATAAGATATTAGAAATAATTTGCATGTAACATTTGAAATTTAATTACATCATAAGCTACTAAAATGGAAGGATTTATTTTTAATTCATGGGATACTATTCTGAAATTTCAAAGCCATATGGAACCCACCACATTTATACACTGACCACTGGAAAAGTAGCATGAGAAACAGAGTGAATCAATTTGAATTGTTCCAAGAATATCATGTTCTTAAAAGGCAATAGGCATTAAATAACTAATACATGAGAATAATACAGAAAATCATTATTTTACCACTTCAGTATTGATCCAGGGGTTTGGCTTCCTAAAAATGGATTTGTGTAAAGAACGTCTTTGCAGCTCAACTTTTGTGTAGTGATTTTGGCAGATTGAACCTGATATTAAGAACTTAAAATCTATTTGAACAGCACTTGAATTTCCCTGCAAGGTACAATAAAAGGCAGCAAGAAGCCCCCCACTAACATAAGCAATAACATAATTGCCCTTCTGCTTGACAAAGTCATAATCTGATTTCTGATGATATATTAACAGCAACAAAAGAAGATACTTCTAAGAAGGTGGATATCCAACATCATTATTTTAATATTCCATGTGTCTTTTAAAAATGTCTCTTTTCTTTCAAGAAGGAAACCTGTTCTCTGAGTTGCAGCTGGAGAATGGGGGCAGCTCAGGCCACCCCAACTCCCAGGAGATCCATAGTGTCAGCAGCTGATGATCTAATTATGGATTATTTGGGTCAGACTCTTTTCTCCTAGCTAGGAGTGACTTGATTGACTCAAAAGAGGTTAGTTCATTCAGCTCAGAGGGGTTATAGCATGAGTGAATCATTCCCTTAATAACTCCCATCCTATTAATCATAAGGAGGGTCTAACACTTCCTATAAGCAGACATTTTGATAACACATTTTTCATACATATCTTAATGATACTGCAAGAATTGATGGCAGTTATGTATGTTATTATTAGATTTGTATTAGTGATATATATTTTTAATAAAGCTCAAGATGAAAGCCTTTACTCAGAAAAATACTGTTATGAAAGTTTCCCTTGTAATAACCTATCTCTGTTCATTTTGCAAAGCCATATATCCAAAAGAGGCTGTCATGGTGTGTAATCATTCACGTGCTGGTACCTCAAGCTGATCATAAACAAGACACATGATGATGTAGGGCTTATTACATACTTTAAATTTCCATTGCTTCAGAGATTGAAAAACAATCTTCTTGAATTACATCATAACCCAGAACTGGATTCCAGTGTTTTGGAGGTTTTCACAGTGCCTTGTATAAGCTTTTTTATAATTTCCCTGTTGCTGGATTTCACCTCTCATTAACTGTCTGCCTTACAGAACATGTAGAATGTGTCAGGGCATTAATGTAGCCCTCAATAGAACTCATGAAGTCCTGCCCTACAGCAAGTGTTTTGCCAGTGACAGGGCCAACAGAAAGCACACAGACACCCACAAAAATCATGGGCTTATTTTACTGCCTATTTCAAAATGATACAGAAATTAAGTGATCAAAGCAGCAGCAGAAATAAGCAAGGTAAAGTAACTCTAGTCCCCAGTCCCTGGGGAGCCCCAGTTGCAGCGAGGCTTTGGGGAACCTGTCCCAGAGATGGGGAAGTCCTACACAGGGTGTCCACTCGTAGGTGAGGCTTCCAGAGTCACTGCAAGAGGGTCCAGCTTTTATACCATTGAATAAACACCCTTAGTTGAGTAAACCACCTTCAGAACTTCAAATGTGGAACTTCTGGTGTTACCCTCCCTTTACATCTCTCTCTCTCTCTCAGCAAGGGTGGATGTTGGGTCCCATGTCCCCACAGCAACCTCCAGACAGAGAAAAATCCTCTGCTGGTTACATCTACAAAATATATTGTTTGGTTGTGGGGTTCATCCATAGGTCAGCTTTGGTTCAGGGTCTATGACTCAGGCCCCAGCACTTCAGCTAGCAAGGCCCAGTGTAAATGGAGGGGTTCACTAATCAGGCCATTTTCTCTTCAGTTGTTCCAAAATCCTGTTTGGGAAATAGGAAGAGATCGATTCAAGACATTACGTCAGGAAAGCAACTCAGGCTGATTTATACCATCATGTAGGCAGACAGATTCCCAGAACTTTATGTTCTAGTTTAACAGATGCATATGTTCTGGGAGGGGAGGACAATGAGTTTATGGAGGGAGAAGCATTCCCTGGAGAATCCAAAGCCCAGGTGATCATTCTGCATCTTTGTATTTCATTTTTGGAGAAGCACACAAAGGAGAGGAGCATGACTCCTCTGACAAAGCTAATCAGGACTTATGAGTATTAATTTCCTGCCTTCCAACACTGGAAGCATTTCTTAAATGATGAAATGCTTCTGACTTGGGTTTTGTTATTTAACTCTGTGATCATCCAGCCTCCCGTTAGGGGAGTTGGTCTTGATGAAGAGGAGATTGCACCTTTGCTTATGAGCTTTTTAATAAAACAGTTGTTATTTTTCTGATTTGTCTTCAGGCTATCTTGAGCTGATCACTGGAGCACATCGAGGACAACAGGAACTGTAGGTGCAGTTCTGCAAAACATTTTCTCTGACAGCGAAGGCAGTTTAGGAATCTCCAGACCCTTGTCCCCTGCATCCCTGCCCAGCTGCCCCCAGCTCCTTGCCTGCTGCTCTCCACCCTTTTGGTTGGGCTTTTACAATTCTCTGTGGCTATAAACCGAGTAGCTGAGTTAATAATGATCTTTCACCAGGAGGCTGTGATAAGCCTGACCATGCAGCCCCATAAAGAGCTGTGCCAGAACAACTCATCAAACACTTTCACAATAATTGCAAGCTGGTTTAGACTATGGCAGCACAGAGTGGGGCAGTCCCACTGCTTCTCTCAGGCTACCAGCTGGTTCCTCCTAACTGGTCAGTAACGTGTATCACTGCTCAGTGGTGTAACCCATCAAATAGAATGTTTTAAGTCATCTGGGACAGGATTCTTTTGAATGCAAAGCTGCTGTGTCTCATAGGCTTCCTACCTGGGGTGTCTTCACAGCTGTTCTGCTCCACAGGCACTGTCAATGGGAGTGAACATGCTCCTTCCTTCGTGTTCTTCAACTAGCCTGCTCATCTTAGTGCAGCCCCTTCTAGCTTGTTGACAGCACTTAAAATAATTATTTACTTTTAAAAAGCCCTTAAAACAACAGGTTGAGCCTGCATATGGTATCTTACAGATACTGTGTTTGTGTGTCCACCATGTGTGGCTACAACCAAGCCTTGAAAAAGGGCTTTCAGATGGGCCAGTTCTCCAGAACTCTTACCACACAGTCAGTCTCACAAGTAGTTTGCAGATGAAGCACAAGGTGGTTGCCACTGGAGGAACATGAGTGTGGAGATTGATTTTGTTTACCACTAGTTCAACATTATGGGAAAATAAACTCTTTTCTGGAGAGCATGCTTTCCAATGGCTTTGCTTTGGGCAGGTTACTGGGGTTACTGGTGGCTCTGGTGGGGTGTGTGTGGGATGCATGGCCGTGTGGTTTCTTTTTGAAACATTTTGTGGATTTTCATTTATTATCTGTGCTTTGTAAAGATAAATTATAGAGAATGCATCAGCATATACCAAGAGATGATTTTGATTAAAAGCAGAATTCTCACCACTATTCTGCTGGAGGGATTTTGGTTTTGAAGCAGCTTTGGCTTAAGCTCCATACAATCTGTGCAGCACCCTGCAATTTAAGAAGCTCCAGCTAAATTTTTGTTGGCCTTCTTTTAGATTCCAGGTGCAAATCATTGCTGGATTTAATCTCCTGGAAACCTACATCCTCATTGTATTCAGGGAGCAACCATAGTATGTGCAGTAAGAGGGCAGGCTTAATCCATGCTTACTTACTCTGTGCTTTATCTCTGACCAATAATCACCCCCAACTTAATTAGCTAACGATGTGTTTAGATACTCAATATTTATGCACTGGTGAAGCAATAACATTGCAAACCACTCTCTTTATTGAATGCCCTTTTATAAAAACTGGCTGTACACATATGGGTTGTTTCAACAAGGATAAATTGCATCAGCACTATGCATTTGCAGGTAAAATTGGCTCTGATGCAGCTGCTGTATCAAAGAAAACTTCCCTTATTAAGAAACTCCAGTGTCTGTGCCTTTCTGTGGAGAATAGCATATTGTACATGTTGCTGAGCCTGCTGGGAGGAGTTCATCTGATCCTAATGGAACCACACAGTAACAGCCTGTACATCTTGGAAGTAAGGAGAACATTTCCATCAAAGCTATTTAAGTTGGTTTCATTTTTTTGCATTGACTAAAGAACCTCTTTTTTTGGTATGCTTTTCAAAAAGTGTAAGTTTTCTTTTGAAAATTTGAACTTTGCATTAAAAAGTTGTGGGTTTTTTTAACACATTATTTTTCAGGTTTTTCCCAGAAATAATACGAACATTTAATTTTTTTTGTTCTGTTGAGACTGACATTTTTCATGGGGAAAAAGGTTTTACTCCCCTGTGGTTTATGCTCACATCAACAAAAGCTGGTTTTATTTAAAGGCAAATTTATCAGACTAAACAGAAGCTATCACCACAGACCAGGTTATTCATTAACTCAGGTTACCCTGGATTTGTTCTCACCTATAAAAGCAAAAGTTAGTGCTCCAGTGATAAATCTGCTGCCTATTTGAGGCCTAATTCCAGCCCATTCCAGCACCCCAGTGCCCTGAGGAGCAGCTTTGACCTTAGCTGCCTGGGGCCATAAACCAGGAGCACAAATTCCCTCACCCCTTACCACGTTCCAAGCCAGCCAGTTTTTCTCTCCAAGTGCTTTCACATCCAGGTATCTTTACATTTTTGGAAGAAAACATTGAGTGATAGTCAAAATCCCTTCATTTCCTCTGGAAGTTTAAGAAAAAAAAATAGAATTTCCTGTTATTTCTGTTCTAGGTTATACAATCGATGTGTTTTGTCTACTGCACAAAGCAGAGGCTTGTAAAAAATGGGAAATGTACACAGAATAGGCACACAAATAAAGAGCTGCCCAGAGTGCTGGGTGCTGGTTTAGAACCAACAGATCTCATCTTTGTTTGCACGCACACACAGGGCTTCTGCTTGGAACTGCTGCTCCCCACAGGGATTAGAAAAAGATCTCAAGGTAAAGGAAAATCTCCCCTTTCTTTCAGTGAACTCCATCAGCTCAATGCAGAGCTGTGATGCTTTTTATGCCTGAAATTCCTTGTTACTATTTAATTTAAAACTCCTTCAGGAAATGGCTTGAGGATCGTATTTGTTAATCTGTATCTGTTAGACATTTCAGTGAATTATCATGTTGTAAATGTAGACATTTGAGTTGTGAGTTACTCTTCAGGAGTGGCCGGGGTCAGAAGAGGACACTCAAAACAAGGGCACTGACTACAGCACTGGGAAATTCTGACATTTGCTGTATCATGTTCAAATAAGCCAAACCTCGGGCTGGGATGAGGGTCTGGGGGTCTGAACAACCACCCTGAGACAAGACTCAGGAGGTTTCTCAAGGAGAAGATGAGGTTGGGAATCCTGGGAATGCCCTGAGACCACAGCCCAGGGACAAGATTAGATCCCTAGTTTTGCTTTTGTTCCATGCCGAGGTTTGTTCATCTAGAGAATAATACAAACAGCAGCAACTTGTTTATCTGGCTGTACAGTTAACAGACCTTACTAAGAGCTGCTTGTAAATTATTTTGAGACTCTGTGAGGAAAGTTATACCAAATAGTTTATTTTAACCTGATTTGTGCATATGCTAATGTCCTCATGCTCACAGACAGCCAGGTTCACAGGACCAGAGCTGCTTCTCTTAAGCTCTCCATAAATACTTGACGTGACAATGCCATAAAATCAGGGGACTGGATATTCTAGAGTTAGAACTTGAGCTGTCAGTCACAGTGAGTATATAATAGAGCTACAAAAATATGCATTGGCCTTAAGTGTGATCAAAGGAATATAAACAATATACTCCTGAGTAATATATTTACATCTGCATTTGCATATACCACTTATGTCAAATACATTCCACTGGCATGTTTAGATGTAGTTTTTATATTATACCCTGATCAAGACAACATTACTATTGAAGAGAGTAAATATCGTGCAGGATAAATGACAAGAACAGTGCACTCTGTCAATCCTGGCTTTATTCACAGCACTGAAACTGCATTATCATTGCAACAACCCAATTCCATTTTGTCACAGGGTGCAGGACGCCTACAACATAACACAAATGAATGACAATATATTGACTATATAGAAAATGAAGTGCAAACTAAAACATCTGAAGTGATTAGAGGCAATAAAATTCTCCTGACACCATTGCACAGCTGGCACACCCAGCTCAGGAGTCACCCCACTCTAGATGTACAGAGATCCTGGTTCCTAACTTGGGCTTTTAAACTTACAAACACCATTTGGGCTGTGCCCTGGACAGGTGGCAGCCCCATCACAGGGCACTCACCAGCCCTCCTCATTCAGACTTTACATCAAGCCTGTGTGAGCTCTGGCTTGGAATCAGATTCTTCACATCTATAAGCAAAGATATTTTATTTATTAAGACTAGTTCTAACGCAGCAAAGGTGTTACATAAAGGGCCACTGCTCGTTTAGGTTGCCTAGTATTTTTAAAGGACACATGATACGTGTCTATGTACATTGCAAAGTAACTTGATCCCCTAAAATAATTATGATCCTAAACAGTTTGACACTGCAAAGAAGGTACAGAAACCCAATTCTACAATAACTTAAAAGAAATCTTGTTATTTGTGGGAACACAAAAGGATTCAAGAGTATAATTTTACTCTCTTAGACCAAATGAAGTCCTAAATTGGAAAAGCAGCTCCATCCAAGGTCGCCTCTGTTGTTTCCAAAAATATCTTGAAACAAACGCAAGAGGGGCACTTTGTTGGGTGTTATCTAGACATATATAGTTTCAATCAAATTCTTCAAGAAGTGTCAGAATAAAAGTCGAACATTTGTTTGACACTGCCAGGTCACTAGCAAGTGAATCCCTTCAAAGGTTGAAAAGAGCTTTGATAGCAGAATTAAGAGTTACGGGATGCTTGCTTTACACTGAAAACCAGCCACGTTAATTTGGGATGGAATTGTAAACACTTTTCAGCCATTTCATAAAAGGATTGTCTAATTCTTTCCGCTACACGGAGTGAAGTGCTACAAGGTTGTGTTAATGATCCCAGAAAAATATTTATAGTGCTTTTTCCAGTATATGAGCTCTCTCTTTCCCTCTCCTCGTGTTTTACGACCAAGCTTCACTTCATTTAATTAAACCAACAAGCAGCAAAGAACCTTCAGTGTACACAGATTTTCAAGCGATGCATTTCACCTACAAACACTTGACGTGTAGTAAATAAAAATTTAAAAAGGAATAGCTAACACAACAGTAACAACCCACTCTGCAGCAAGCCACCTTCCATCTCTTGGTTAGAAGAATTCAGATTGCTTTCTAGTTCTTAGCTGTGGGAGATATTCTCCTAAAAAGGCTTAATTTTGAGATGATGTTGTCCTTGCCCATGAAGCAATAAGTGCCTAATTTGTCTTACTGTCCTCTGAACATTAACTAATCCCTCCCTGCTCCCTGGCTCCCTCATCCAAATACCTGAGCAGTAAAATCCACCTACAGGAAATGAAAAGGGAGAAATCCTTTTGAACAAAAGATGCAACATGAGTGTAAAATATTAGTGGAACAGGTTGTCTGTGGGTGACTTTCAATGTTCTGCTACAGTCCTATTTTTTTTTTTTAATAGGCTATAAAAACATGGGAAGCTTTAAAGCACAAAATAAGGGTGCAATGTCTTATAAATACTGCAACAATTCCAAGTAGTTGAATGCTGCAGCCCCCAGAAGAGTCTTGCAGCAATGCAGTATTTAAGTAGCAGTTGATAAGCAAAATGCATCATTTTCATTTGATGTTCAGTTTTGAAATACTTCAATTTGTAGAATCCCAGATTAATCAGCCCTTTATGCTTTTGGTAATTCTTCACTAATGGCTCTGAGACTTCTGTGGTAACAGTAATGTTCAAACACTAGTTTATTTGCCAGAAAATGCTGCAATAGTGCAAACCAAGTAAAATGCTGAATTCTAGATATTCTATAACCCTAGAATTTCAACTGCTATTTAAAAAACAAATTGAGTGGGGGAAAAAAAAAAGCCTTAGAAATCCCCACATTTTATTTTAATTGCAGAAAATTGTATCAATGATTTTGTAGCATTTTCTTCAGGATGAACCAGTTGTAAAAAATCTAGAGAAGAAATTGTGAGGTTAATTCCTTCATCATTTCCCTTACATGGTTATAATTTGTACGTGATGTATGCCCTTATGGTTTTGTTGTTGTTGCTCCTTAAGTGCCAGGCATATTTTCTATTCCCTTCCAGGGAAAAGAAGTAGGGAGACAGAAAGGAATTTATCTTTGAGAAGTGGTAAGATCCCATTTTTCCATACTCCTATCAACTGCATTTTTCCCAGTATTAGCAAAATATGCAGGATTTGGCTTTATCCTGTTTCAAGAGTAGCCCTAATTAAGTGCTTATTGTATAAATGAGTGTTTTTAAGACTTGAGCAGTTGCAATAAAATTTAGAAGCTTCAAAGTGACAAGTTATTCTGTACTGACAGTCTGCACTGAAACGGTCTAAGAGACATTGGCTTGAGCAGATCCATTTGCAGGAAAAGAACTTTGGTTCTTGGCATTCAGCAAATGCTGGTTTTGTGTACCCTAATCTGCAAAAACTTAAGTTTTTCAAAACTATGAGGAATGGAAATGCAAAAAAAGGTTAAAATATACTTTAAACAATTAAAAACTATATATAAACAATACCTTTAAATACAAGGTAACGCATAAGACTGTATTTTAATGATAAACACTGCAAATACTTCAGCACTAGATTTGTGCAAGACAGCCTCTCACAGATAAAAATCAACCCATATTGCTAAGGATTTATGTGTTTTGATTGTTTGTGCTGAGAAAAACTTCCACCAACATTGAATTTTTGACATAAATTAGGCTGTGTCTAATGGAACATTGATTTGTGTTGGATGAAAGTCGTTAGTCTAGGTAATTACAGCTCTTTTTTAGTCTCTGTGTCTTATAAATCTGATGCTGGCCCTTTAATTCCTGCTTGTTCTACCATGGGGGAAGAATACAGAGCTAAATCCAGCAGACCTTATTTTGGCAAAACTCCCACTGAAGTCAGGGAGGGTTTTGTGAAGGAAGGACGGCAGGATTTGTCTCACAGCTCCTGCTGATGATTTGGAACATGTTTGCCCCCCGCCCCCAAACACCAGAGCTCCTCAGCGAGCTTGACATCACCAGTGGCTCTCAGTGGTTTTTCAGCCTGCAAATCAGTGTAAGGCAATTATGAAAAATATCCTTTTCACCCAATGACCTTGGAAGGAAACAGATTGCCTTGGGAGTCTGGAGACTGCCACCGAACCAACGCGACAGAAACAGACACTGGCAATTTGGAGAACCCATTTTAAATTCCTGCTGAGGATTTAAAGAACTCTTTAAACACGCTGGAAATAGGTCAAATTCTGACTGTTAAAAAACAACCACCCCATTGGGTGTTGCCCAGGCAAGTGGTGCCTTGTGATAAAACTGTTGATTCGTGTATTACTTCCTCACTGGAACTCTGGCATGTCCATGGAAATGTCAATTGTTTCCATTCCAAGCTGCAGCAGGGAGAGGCAGCTGAAGAGTTAACGGCGTTCCTTCAGCAGGAAACCTACAAATGGTAACACAGGAGACATGTTCCCATTGAGTCTTTTATGGCTTTTTTTTCACTTAAGTCTGAGCAAATACAGGGCCAACGAGAGAAACCAGATCAGCAAGCATCATCCCCTGACAAGATGATGGAGTAACAGCTCCCCAGGCTCCACCGTGTCAACGTGTCACGACCTTCCTCCCAAGGGGACACCTTTCAGGTGGCAGCACTTGGGTCCCCGTGGTGGTTCAGTCATGCATCAGCCATGCATCTGCCTGCCCTCCCGTGGCAGCTGGCTCCAGGCTCACCACACTCTGCCAGAGTGGTGATTTAGGAACGGGGCTGATGGTGCCAAATGGCTCTGCACAGATCTCTGGCTGAGTGAGGGCAGCCACCAGGCAGTTCACAGGGAGCTTTCCCTGGCTGTTCATCTGGGCCAGGCTGGAGCAGTGATCTAAGCAGCTCCAGTTCCAGTTTCTGAACCAGCAAGTCACTCACAGAACAGATTTCAGATTTTTTATTGGGTACTATACTATCCCCGCTTATTAATCAGAACATCCTTATCATCAGGACATTTTCTAGGCACTGAATGGTTGCTGAATGTTTCTGCTGCATTGTGCTTATAACAGCGAGCAGCATCATACTGGAGGAAAGGCTTATCAAGAACTCTCTGGAAATGAATCTATTTCAACATAATAAATCCAATAGCAGGGCCTAACTTCTATGATTGTGGGCAGCTGTATGCATATGACTTTATTAGTATCCATGTGAGATTTGGGTTACTTAAGGAAGTCTAAGAACATTTGGTTTATTTACTCTAGCTCAAATAGAAGTAAAATGGTGCCACTAAATAGAAACAAAATAATCTGATTTCCAGGTGGTAAAATGGCTGGTCACAAAACACAGTGGATGAACTATTTTCTCATGCCTCTTTCTGATTTCATCTCTTAGGTCCATGTGGAACTTCCCTGGAGATCTAGGGACAGCTGAAATCAACATGACTAAATTCTGCAAAGCTGCAGAATTCTGTAGTACTTGTCTAGCTGGAAAACTCCCTCATCCAGTTCTGTGCAAAGATAAGGAGAAGCTTTTTGAAACCAAGTAGGCTGCTGCTCAAGAGTGACTGCTCGGATCAGTTCCAACTGGAAGAAATCTGGTAAGTGCTGGAGCCCCCAAATTAGCTATACAGACTTTTGATTTATTTGGACTTTCACTAGGGATAGGCAGGTATTTTCCATATGGTATGTTTAATCTCACTAGTTAACCAGCTAGGCTATTAATAATAACAAAGTAAAAAAACCCTTAAAAGTCAGCTTTTTGTTCTAAGTTAGGAAGCAAAGATAAAACTGTGAGCTGCAAAGATTTTTGAAGGCTCCCATCAAATCATGAAATAGGTGGAAAAGCCAGCGAACAGAATCCATTAAAGTTGCATTTATTAAATGTCCACTTGTATAAAAAGCTAAAAATAGCAGTTGAGTTTTTCCCATTTTCTTTTCATAACGGGTACTGTGATTTTCTGCTTCATCTCAGAAAGTGATTTTGCTGCTGCTGTGGTGTATAATCTGTGTGCCCTTTCCTGGTGCAGCACAAATGACAGGACACTAATCAGATCAGAACAACAATCACGTCAGCTCTGACTAACTACCAATAAACTGTTTTCACAAGGAAGAAAGATGAACTATTTTTAGGGTCATTCTGAACAGAAAACTAGAAAATGATTATACTCAATCTTACTCTACATCATTGCTATGACTTTCAAAAGCTGCCTAATCCATGTAATAAAGAAATGGTTTTGCATTAATGGTCTGGTCACGGAGGGTTTCCAGGGCTTTGTTAAAAGTTTTGACTTGAAGTTTACAAAAACTCCTTCCTCCCTGCCCTGGCTGGTTACTCTGAACCATAAGGCTGGACTTGATGCTCTTAAAGGTCTTTTTCAACCATAGCAATTCTGTGAATCCTAAGTAACCTAAATTAATTTCATTAAATGACCCACTCAAACCTCTTCTGCCTGTGGCCCAGCAAGCTACTCGTCACTAACAACAAACCTTCTTTCACCTAAGAAATGTAAAAAAAATAAATACCAGGCAGTCAAAATGTAGTCATCAGATTTTAATTCACTTCTGTTAATAAATACATTTAATGCAAAGGTAAACTAGGAACCATGTAATTACCAAATTATCTTTTGATAAACAGCAGAATGTCTTGTAGTTAGGTACCAGAGAAAGCAAAATTATTTTTGATGTCCTGAAAAGACATTCTACTTCAGGCAGGAGAAACTAAAAAAAACCCAAAAACCCAACCCTATCTAGAAATTCAACAAGCCAAGAGACTAAAGAACAGCAAGAGTCCTGGTCCCACAGAATTATCTCTCTGCTTGTGGTCTGATTGTGGTTAAGAGGCGCTCACCCGAAATGATGAAGCGTGAGGGACAGTTTCAAGCCTCACCTACATTCCTCTTCCTCTGGGTCAGCTGCAGGTCTCATGATGCAATTTCAAGAGCAGTGACAGTTGTCTGTAGCTCCCAGGTTGAGGGCAGAGCACAGAGCAGCCTTGCCTATCTACCTGACTTACATCCCTGAGTATATGCAAGACTCATTGTGCCAGATCTACACCCCTCGCTGAGCCTCCATCCCTGGGGTGACCCTCTTTGGGCAGAGTAATCACTTCAGAACCTTGCTGCACAGACAAAAGGGCACAAAACTCCCTCAGAGGAGCAAACCTTTAGCTGACTACTGTTTACACTTTCCCATGGGCAACTCAGACAAATGAGAAGCTGTATGTGCAAGAAAAATACCTCTATTAAAAACAACAAGGAAAGATAATGGAAAAAAGCTCAGAACCCAAGTGATTGCTGTGAGAGCCCCCTCCTGACACTGCAGCACTGAACTGTCTCCTGGAAGCACAACCAGTGTAATTCAAGCGTGCAAGGAAATTATGCCCAGGAGTGTGCAGGCAAGGTCTGAGCAGCTCAGAGAGAACACAGCTCCATTCTTGCCAGTCACACTGGGTGGATAAAGACAATAGTGAAGGAGAGGGCCAAGCCAGGAGGTCCACAATTATACAGTATCAAGTCCCAGGCCTTGCAAAAATGTAACCTTAGTGATAGCGAATAAGGGGCAGAGCAATTACCCAAGTTCTCTGTGACCCTGGAGAAGGATTTCTTTCCCTTTGATCTCTCTGCAGAAGCGTGCCTTTCCCAGCCTCATAAACCAAAGATTTATGATGAGGTTCACCCCAGTGCAGCTCTCATAACAGATCCCTCCTAACCATGATCTCTAATGGAGGAAAAGCTGTGTAGAGTGGTTCATTGCTCTCTTTGCTTATCCATCAGAACCAAGTGATACACAACAAATTGTAGAAACAATGAAAGCAACAGTATTTAGGAAGAGGTTACCTTTAGGGAGCCAACAGTCTGTCTTCCTACTATATGTTGGTATCAAGAAGGAATTCACAACACCAGCCTATCTTTGCCTTCTTCCTGAATGACTTCACCAACGGCCATTTGATTTTGTTTTTTCAGGAAACATTCTCTCTTACATTCCATTAACTTCTCAAAATCCTGCCACATTTTAACTTGCTTCATATTTGGCTCGTGACTTTCCCGTACAACCTTCTGCTTCTCTCGTAATTTCTGTTAAAAATGAGAAAATAGTGGATGTTTTGGAACAGTTTTATGCCACAAAAATTCCTTACATAGGCAGCTTGGAATGACAAAGAATTTTATGTGCTACTGAAATGTTATTTTGTTCAAGCTGATAACACTGCTTGCAAGTGATAAATGCATTAATGCCTGGGACTCAGATATCTGCTTTGTATGGATTGTCAATTATTTCAGTGTTTTAAAACTGTCTAAATAAGTCTTAATAGGTCTTATTAATAGTCTTATCTGAGAAGTTATGCTAAAAATCTGAGTTCATTTCCATACAGAGCTCCTGCAACGGTTCCATATCATATCCTTAACACAAAATCAATGTTTTACAATTAAGCCCACACTAATTAGGAATAGTGACAGCCCCAACCTGTACAAATCACTCGCAGACTGACTGATAAAGAGGAAACTAATAAAAGAAGGATGTTCAGTGTGAGCTGGCAGGACTAACCTCATCCCTGCTGATCTGAGCTTCACACAAGATTACAAAGGGACACCTGCTTTTGTTTAACACTGCTGCACTGATCATCCCCTGGCCTTTAATAACAGTGATAAGGCTGACAGGCTCAAAATTTATTGTCTTCAACGGGTTGCTTTATATACAACATAAAATTTGAGCTGGCACAGTTTGTTATGCCCATGTTTCAGTTTCTTATCCAAATGGTTTTCAGGACTGTGCTGTCACATTAAGCTGTTTGACTATCTTTTACAAGAGGCTCATGCTCCACTTTGCAGGAAATCAAGCCCTGAAGAGCGAGCATGATCTCTTTTCAGGCTATTAGTTACCAATGCCAGCAGTAATGGAATTTTCTTTGTAGGCTGCCACATGCTTTTTATAAAAGACTAGCCACAGCCTTTGGTAATAAGCCCCACAAAAATACGAACGGTACAATGTTTTCACAAGGTAAAAACCTCCTTCTTACCTTCCCAAGGTTTTCTTGTTCAAGGATCATTTGTGTGTACTGCTCCCTAAAGGAAAGAGAAAATGATTTGATGGTGATTTTATTTGGTTCTATGTAATAGGACAGAATACTGATGCAAGCATGGAAAATTATGAAAGCTTTGGGAGGTGCATCAATGAGATAGGAGAGGATGCATGAGGAAACCTTTGTGTCATTGCACAACACACCCCTTGACATCACGGATCAGCCTCTTTGATTCTCTCAGTTGTGCCACTGGGAAATGTGATATTGGATAAGATCTCTCACATTTTTGAAGCAGGCTTGATCACTGCTCCTTCCAGCTTGAAGACAACAGCAAGATCAGGTAGATAAGATATGCCTGATCCCTTTTCAATAATGCATTTACCTTGGTGATATTCCAAGGGCAGCCACGGTGGCCTCATTTGTACAGGCAGCAGAGTTTACAAACCCACAGCCCTTAATTGCTGTGAACGTGGTGGCAGAATGAGTGGGGAAACAGAGGAATGAAGGGGAACAGTATTTCCCCCTGGGTCTGGCAAATCCAGGGACTGCCATGGAATCACTGTGCCTGCCTCCCTTTCAGAAAACAGCCATCACATTTGGGGCTCTAAATATAGGCTTAGAAGCAGAACTGTTGACATTCATTATTGACAATCTTGGCTGTACACCTTTGTCTAGGACAAGTGGCTGGATCACTTTCTGACATATGCAAACTTGATACATGAAACCTGACAATATCATAAGCAAACCAGAACAGCACGAATCAGATACATCACCATGTGCTTATTTTAATTTTGTTTGAAATGTGACAATGAAAAACTTCTTAACTTGATTCACTTGCAAAGAAAATATGCAGTTATTCTATTTCATGTGTAACAGGTACACTTAGAGGTTGAGAGTTCGCTAATGGAATTCAAAATAACCTGGGTCATTTTAAGGGTAGAAGAAAATTGCATAGAGAAATCCTGATTTCCAGACAGAGGTAGCAGCCTTTGTGTTACCAGAGCGTGTTGGTTTGCTGGAGAACCAGGCACCACGTTTCTTGTATTCCTTCCATTTCTACTAAGTACTCCAGGATTTTCAGAGGAGCACTTGGGCCCCTGGCCACCTGGTCCTGCCTGCCCTGCTCCCTGCAGAATGGACGTGTGAGGAATGGAGTTGAATCTCTCACTCATGGACAATTCCAGGCAGAAGGAATCAGAGGGTCATGCTGAGCAGCTGATCCCCAGCAATCCTTGCTGAATCAGAGGTGGGAAGCCACGTTGGAGCTTCTGATTCCACTGGCACCCAGCATGTGTTTACACATTTGGCCTCAAGAACTGGCTTTTTTCAGACTTTTTTCTTTTTTTTTTTTTTAAGTGGAGTTTTCAAAGTAATCATCAGAAGATTAGATGTCTGTCCTAGTAAGTTTTTCTTTACTATTTATAATGATGACTGGAAAGAATGCAACTTGATAACTTCATTAAAAACCCCACAACTTTTTATTTTTAGATAAGAAAATTAACTTTTCACGTTCCCCAGAAGTGACTCCACAGAACAAAGAGTTTGTATTCAATAAAAAGGGTCGGAATTAAGACTTTTTTTTGTTTCAATGTGCTGTCAGGAAAGTGCTCTTCTATTTCTGGTTCATTCTTACTCCGTTTACATTCCAGTGCCTGCTAAAAAATACAATCCCATGTCTAGAAAAACACTTTAACGTCTCATATTCTAGTCTGCAAAGATCTCTATGTTGAACTTTGTTGTAATTCATTTAAATGCAACGTGTCTGTGACCTCTTACAGAGGGTCAAAAATGTGCATAGTCACTGTGAGAGGATAATTTCCCTCCCTTCTGTGCCTACAGTAGCAAGTGAAACAGGGACAGTGGAGCAAGGGGTGATGCTCTGCTCACATTCTCCTCCCCATACCTGGAATGACATTGCTGGACTCCAGCTTCATTCCAGCCTCTGGCTTTGACAGCTTGTCTGTGTGAATATCACACTGGGGATGCTCATTTCACAACTATTTGAGCTGCAGCATTTTTTTGCTTAGCATCTGTGAACAAACTCTAACCCTCCCCTGCCCTGCCAGGCCATAAAAGGACTGTGCCTGCTGCCTGACCCCCGTTTCCTCTCAGCTGCTTGGCTGAGCTGGGCTGCTTTTCATCCTCATGAATATTCACATCATCACTAGGATTTTTCTCACAGCCACTTCTCTTTTCATCCTTCTGCTTAATTTTGCTGCCTCATCATCTTTCAGGAGATAAATCTTGTATTTCCTGCAGCCTTCCATGATTTGGTGAGATGGAATAAGAGGCTTCTCAGCCTCCACTCACATTCCATCTCCTTGTCCTTTTCTTCTCCCACCACGACATCAGTAGATTTGATTCTTCCCTTACTCTTCTTTTTCCTACATTGTTTACTACTCTGTGTCTAAATATTCTCATGCCTCAGATCCCTGCAGAAGGTCTCTGTGATGGATATTAACCTAGCCCTCCAATTCCTAGTGACCTCTGCCTCATCTTCTAGAACAGCAGGAGATGCAGCTCTGCTGCTACCACCACAAGGTGCATCAGGACAACTTCTAGTTGATGAAGGATCTGATGGAGGATGATGGAAGACGAACTCATCTCTCAGTGTCTCCTGAGGGAATCCCTGGGGTTTTCTCACTCAGTTTGACAGATCACTGCCTCTGTCAAGGGCCCATAAAATCTTAGTGGTCAACTAGTGCCTTTTTTCACTCTGCTGAGTGAAGAAATTGCCTCTGGTGATACCAAATGACATTCGATGATGTACTCTACCAACTAACAGTGCTTCCCTCCTGCCACCACTGCAACAGAAAGCTCCAGAAATTATTCTGGAAGGTAAAAAGCCCAAAGAGGACAGAGATCTTGGGAAATGAATTTATTCCTCCATCTCCTTTGTGAAGTGACAGACAACGACTGGTTCTCTTTTCCTGTAGTGATGTCAGCATGCTGGCTACTCTGAGGCTTTCATATGGAATGTAAACCAACTATTAATTATCTAATTAAGCTGTTCTGTCTTTGCTTTGCTACTCAGTCATGTTTTAACACTGTTTGGAGAATGGGACAATTTTGTGAAGCCCTTTGGCACGTTGTACAGAGGAGTGGATGTGAAGCACAGCTCAGACATGACACATCACACAGAGCTCTAGTGACAATCACCCTGTTGCTGAAATACAAATGCAGGAATCTAGGAATCCTGGATAATTCCATCAAGGAATTATATTGCCATGGCTTTTAAAAGCCTGAGCAATAAACAAACTGTAGGGATAGTGATTGATGCAGAGTGTGAGCTGGAGAAGTACAAGGCAGAGTTGACACCCCCTCTGCACTGAGCTAAACTCAATGTATTCTGGGGAGATTCCTTGGCACAGTCATGGCTACACCTTTAAGGAGACTCAGTCCTATGCTCAGAACAGTGTTTTTCACTCATCCCACTCATTATAAAACAAAATGAAAAGACCCTTCATCAAACTAAGCAAACATGAATTTTAAAATTCCTGTTTTGATAAATATTTTCAGGACTGAGAAATGCTGTAGTGCAAAAGTCAAAGATCACTTTGTAAAACTAGTGACAACAATTCAAGCTTATTTTGTTCACAGCTAGGATCTAAGAATTCCTTTCTTCTTCCCCAAGATAAAACTAGCTGAAAACAATTTCTATTTCATGTAAAAATCAGAAATTTTGAAAAGCTAATTATGAAGACAAAAAAAAAAAAAAGGTATTTTGACACTTTCACCAAATGAAGGTTATAAATATTTCATTCTGGATTTTCCTGATGTTTAATTTTGATGGGTTTGAACCAGCTTGTTGACTTTATTGCCTGAATTTTGTTTCAGCTTTTATGGTGCATTGAAAGATTGAACATATACAAAATCTACTTTGACAAAAATATTTAGTATGCAGAAAAGTGTAAAAATTCTCTATGACATGGTAATATTTAGACTTCTTAGCACAGGTAATTAATCCATAATATCTCATTCTCAGAAAACATTTCAGTCTGTGGCAGGACTGTCTGATATAAAATAGAAAACTACACCCAAAAAATCACCAGCTCAATTAATAACCTTTTCTGCTTCTCTCCCTAGCAGGCAAAGGGAAAGGGTCCTGGAGAAACTCACAGGATGAAGCAACTGGCTTTATAGCAGAGTGTAAAGACTAATGTTGGTGTGATGGTGCAGAATGTGTTCTACCTCCAGTAAGAACTACAAATAGGAGCAAAGCAAAATCCATTTATGGTGAGTATATGCAGCCTCCACTCCTGCCCCAGTGCTGGCGACAGCTATTTACTTGAGAGAAGAGTAGAAGAGAGAACTGGCCAGAAGCTGAGGGCAGCATATGGCTGCTCCCCAAGGGGTGGCAGACCTTCTACTGCATGCTGGAGTGGCTGGGGGACACTCAGCTGAGGTGTTATGTCTGGGAGAGCCACGCTTCCTGCAGGACCCAGCTCAAGCTCAGCTCCTCTGAGCTCGTGCCAACAAGGGCTGCAAGTTAAAACCACAATCCAGGGGCTATAATCTCCAGCAGGAAGGGAAAATCTTTTGGTATGTCTGAGAGAACTTGTAGGTTTACAGCAATATATACAGGAATTTGAGATGGTGATTTTTAGATTATTATTATAGTGTTTCTAAATTTACCAGGTGAACTCCTCCAGTTGAAATGCCAGTGAGAAAATTCCTCACTTCAATCTTAGGCCCTGAATATCCTTCAAGTTAACTCAGAGGCAATGCAGTAACACACTCACCGAACTGCCTTTTGTCCCTCCTGTGGGTCTGAGGACACAGAGGCCTTCATTTCTTCTTTAGCACGTTGCAGCTGTACCTCTAGATTCTATAAATGCATAATTTTAAAAAAAAACACAAACCATATTATAATAATTGCTATTTCATTTCACAATGAACTTGTCCCACTTTGTGATCTCACCTTTTTCATGCAGTGAATGTAATGGTAGTTGCTTTCTTCCTGAGCACACTCCTCAAGAAGTCCTTTCACCTCCTGTAGCACAAGAATAAGGTTTTAAAGGACATCATAACTCAAAGCCCACAGGAGATGCCCTGTGTTGCTGTATAAACCATGTGAGTCCACAACAGAAACAGCCATAATACCAAACTGGTAATTTCTTAAATAGTTCTATAATTTGGGCTTCACAGAAGCCTCTTTTGAAGTGGCAGACAGTTGATTTCTTTCAGATTTGCAGTTTCAGTCACAGTTAGAGATGCTAAATGGTTGTTAATAGGTGTTTATTAATATGACTGACTTCTAACAGACACTTCCCAAGTGCTGCCAAGACTGTTCATAAGCACATCTGAAGTGCTAAATACTGCTGTGAAGAAGCACTTCCTGGAACACATCTGTGAAATGTATGTTAGAAGCTACAGCCACGCTAGTAGTATGTTAATTAGCAAGCAGTAATTGTGTTGAGGAGTATGGAGATAGTGGGTTAATCCCATCTCTAAATGGTCCATACCAAAAAACCCCAATAATCCAAATGGAATTCCTGTACTCCAGGTTGCACAGCAGTTGGCAGCCCCAAAGCTTTGTCACCGTGGGATTTTCAGACCATCAGCTGGAGAACTGAATTCTACTGGTCAACTGCAGGAGTTTGCTGACACTGTGTCCAGCTCCATCAGTAGATGTGATGGTCATCATGAGTTAAAAAACACCAAAGATTTGTCTGCCAAGAAAAAAAGCCTTGACTGCTGTTGTAAAATACTTCCTATGGAAGGTCTACTTCATAGTGGGTTCATCTGTGGATTCTTTATTTTGCTTGGATTAAGCCATGCAAAAGTACTTTTAGTGTAGGAAAAGAATGATCTATATATCCACCTACACTTTAAAGTACATCTCTTTTATTTTGAAATATCTTCCTTATGTGGGCAAGGCCTTGAAAAATCAAGTCCAGACAAAATTCACAGGTGATCTAGTGAGATAAAGCAGATTAATATAAACATATTAATATTGTCCCCAGCATAAAGGATTGTGCTGGTTCAAGAACCTCCCTTCTTCAAGTGCTATAGTTCAAGTCATGCATGATGCACTTACACACAAGTTCCCAGCTGTACCTTTATGGCTGTATTTTTAAAACAACCTTGTATGCCATAATACAAGCCAGTCACATTTAATGAAGGATCCTTCCATCAATTTCAGGGCATTAATTGGTTGCTAATTTAACGAATCTGCTGAATGCATCTAAATATACATTGCTAAATTGATCCTTATTTTATGGTCAAATCCTTTCCTAACAGGTATGTAGCTCAGCAGAATTTCTGGCAGATGCATTTTCTTTTACAATACCCTTGCTCACCAAAGCTGGACACTGTGGATGGGTTAATGTACCACAGAGTTCACTTGTGGCCGTTCAGAATAGGAGATGGGTGGGACTGTAGCTACTCCTCAGCAGCTTCAGGCATAGCTGTGGATCTCCACTGACTCACTGCCACGTGAAGGGGATCTGTACTTTCCATATCCAGAGGGAAGGCAGGGAAAATATTGTACCCCAGTGGAGAAGATGTTGCCCAGCAGTTATTACTAAGCCACCCCCTTACCTGCTCCAGCGCAGAGCAGTCGCTCTCTAACCCCGCTGCACAACTCTCGTATTGGATTCTTTTCTCATCACATTCTTGAGTTAATTCCTTACACAAAAAAGGGCAAAAGGGCACAGAAATGAAACCTTCAGTTGACTGACATGTGACATTCAGGCAGACTGTTCTGGTTGGTCTCACACAGCTCCTGGCACACTCTCAGACCCTTACATAAACCCGGCCCACGGTTACACAGGGGAAGCCACTCGCCCCCACTCGCATACTGGAGGATCAGCTCTGTACACCACACCATAGCAACCAAATTTCCTCCTTGCAGCCACATCCAGAGCTTTAACCTGGTAGGTTAATAGGGCAGAGAAAGGAAAACCAATTCTGAAATAGAGAGGAAGAAAGGATTCATAGCTCCTTGCTCCCCAGGAAAAGGCAGCTTGCTATTGGACACAACAAATGCCCTTAACTGGGTTTCATTTGCTGACACTTTTAATAGAACCATTAAAAGCAGGTTTCCTGGAAATTGGGTTGATAGATAAATGGATAGCTCTATTTACTTCGATGGCAAGCAGCCAACTTAGAGCAGCTGTGGACCTGAATGGCTTTTTTTTTTGTCTGCTCTCTATAAAATTTTGAAAACAAATGGATAAATCAGACTAACATATGATTTAGATCAATGTATTCAACTACTTGGCTGAGGTATGATTTGCAATCCATTTAAAAAGGACAGCGTTGGTTGAGATCATCAGTGCTGAGATGCAGAAAAAACCCTGAAACCAATCTGAACACTAACTTTGCTATGGTTTGGAACTATGATTTTTTCAATTTTCCCCACTGTAGTAATTTTTGTAATTGCTATGAAGGACAAAATTTTCAGCCTGATTTCATGCCTGCACCATCAGCTTCGAAAATTTCCAATCTTTATCATGTTGCCTGCTGCAAATCACTGTTGACCCATTCTGCTATTCCCAGCTTTCCTTCAGAGCTGATTATGTCCTTGTACAGTTTTACTGAGATCTGTAAATTATTTGTGATTCTGACTTTTTTTACATGGAATGGGAGAAGTGTTTCTACTCACCTGGTTCTTTTGACGCAACTGTCTCAGTTCTTTGATAATAGGAGCCAGACTTGCCTTCTTCTCTGCCACCATAGAATTCAGTTTTTTCACCTGAGAGAGGGACAAAATAATGAACTTTAACACTATGACACTAACAGCACTTTTATATAAGGAGGAATGTGAAAAGAGAGAGAAGCAAACCAAAACATGGAGAGAAAAAAAGGGCGATGAAGCCTGAACTGAAAATTTAAATTTGATCCAGGTTTCTATTTGAGAGGCATTCTGTTTTAATTACACTGTCTTATTTCAAAAGTGCCCTAATGATTTCAGAATGCTCTTTTGCTTTTTGCTCTTTTATAATATTTTCAAATTAGAAATTCAAGTTCAGTCTTGCTTCTAGGGCTATGTGGGAAGTTAATTTAAAACATGGCAGATCTAAGGGCAATTGAAAATCAGGCTATAGAGAGAAAGACATGATATTCAGCTCTTTAGGCATACTAAGCAGGTTTTTTAACAAATGCTTAACTCCAGTGATTTACAAACAATTTTAGAAAAAGATTGCATTAAAGACTCAAACCATTCATCTCTTTCAAATAACGTGCAAGGACAAACAGGAAACCACTTCTGAAATCACAAAGAAGTAAAAAACCAAAGATGACAAGACTTGATATCCCTAATGTGTCTGACAGGGAGGAAAGTAGGATTTATTTATTCTATAATTCTAAATTTCTTCTTCCTACATTAAAAGAAATGCACATTTTAATAAACTTTTTCAAGATTACCTTTGCAGAAGTAGACTGTCTAAAAAATGTTTTTATATATCAACATAGATTAGAAGAAAATTAAACATATTAAACTTGGTTTTCTATGCTGAGGAACCAGGTATTCAAACTGAGGAGATACAATAGTTTACTACAAAAATCACCATTTCAGACATGTTTTCTAGTGTCCGGCCTTTCATTTCATCCATTTCAC
Source organism: Brachypteracias leptosomus (assembly GCA_013401335.1). NCBI lineage: Eukaryota > Metazoa > Chordata > Aves > Coraciiformes > Brachypteraciidae > Brachypteracias > Brachypteracias leptosomus. Next base: position 60,005 of record VYZX01005374.1, read on the forward strand.
TCTTTACTGCAGATACTCTCTCCAGCTCCTCCTGGATGTGACTATATCCAGAAATACCTTTCTTGTCTTCCATAGCTTGCTGCAGACACAGAAAATAAATGCTGAATGTGAGTCCATCGATCAAGTAACATGGCAAATTCCTTCACAGAGCCAAACTATTGTAAGAAAAGGAAGGAAAAGGTAAGTACTGTAATCAATTTATTTTAAAATGATTAATAAACTAGCTGCCAGAAAAAAAAACTATTTCCCTAGTGCCTGTACAGTAGGATAATAACAAGTGTCTGTAAATACACAACTGGGTCAGCCAGTGCCCAATGAAATTACCAGAAGACTTCTCCAAGTAAATTGGGCTTTAGGCCAGGCTCTGAAGAAGTTCAATGTATAAAATCCAGATGCTCAATCTACTACACTAGCAGTGTGTAGCCTGACAGGACATTATGCCTGGGGCTAGAAAAAGTGTATTTGATTCTGTGGGGAAAAAGTGTGTGCTAGTCCTCTGATGGTAAGAACTTGATGAAGTCAAAGCCCTGTAGTTTTACTACAAGGCAGTTTAGAAAAGGTCAGGCTTGATTGGGAACAGAGTGCTGACCACTCCACAGAAAAACCTCAAGCACTTTGTCTCTGCTGTGATTTTCCTCTGAGGTGACTCGTGTGCACCAGTTATCCTGCTGTAAACAAACACTTCATAAGGGCTTATTCACCTCCTTTCCAGCTGGGAGGCAATCAGGAGAAAAAGCTCTGATCCTACTGCTAAGGTGCTTCTTTCTACCCTGGTTTTAGTTTTAATTAAACAAGGAATGCCCTATTGAAATAACACAACATCATCCACTGCAGCTAGGTCTTCTCAAAGTCTATCCCATGTATTCTCACTTCCCACTTTCTTTTAATAAGGCAAATACTTTTATGTTTAAAAAAGCAAAATGTGTACATATAACAAAACAGATATAAAAAAACCCCAAAGTATTTTGGTAACAAGAATAGTGGTATTGGAAGCAAACAGTGGAGCAGCAGCCTTGCATTTGGGATGCACGTAGAGTCCCTGAATGCTTAGTTAGGCAGAGCAGAAATCCTCCTGCTGTTCTGGCTTACAAAAAGCATTCATCCACTTACATTTTTCACTGTCTCTGAAATGCATTTTCATCTCAATATTCTGGGCTTCCAATGTTGCCTGCTGCCTTGTTTTTAAATACTATCCCCATCTATTTTGCAGCAGTAACTCCAATCCTCCTCGCTGCTGCTAATTTTCAAAGCCTTTACTATGCATGTGGATACCAAAAACTAATTTAGGAATCCAGCCTTGCTCTGGCTGGAGTTAGTGGAGATTTACCATTGCCTCTAAAAAGCAGGGTCAAGCCCCTCAGGCTAAAAGGGACCTGCAAGAAGCAGTTGCTGAACAGAAACTACAGCATAGCCAACAGGCAAAAATAAATTGTATACCCTAATGACTCTCTTAGTAATGACAGCAGGGAAGCTGAGGGTGATACACATTGGAAGCTAACAGAACAAGATCCAGCCTATTCTCTAGCTGTTATTGGGGCAGGAGGGGTGAGGAGGGAGCAGTAAGTGGTGGTGTTACCAACTGCTGCTGAATGGCCTTGTTCTGCTGCTTGAGAAGCTCTTCAGTCCTCTGGAGGACACCACACTCAGCTCTAATTTCTGCTAGTTCCTGGCGCTTCTGTTTAAAAAGTTTGCTCTTGCTCCTCAGTTTATTAACATATTGTTTAAGCTGAAAAGAGAGAGAAGAGAAAGACCATTTAACTTAAAGCAAAAAAAGGGCCTTAGCACAGGTTGTTGCTCTATAAAATGTAATTAACTTATTTGGACTGCACATTGAAGTGTTTAGAGCAGAGGACTGGAATTCAGGATTCCCAGGGTCTATTTATTTTCAGCTCTGCATTTGCTCACTGAGGGAGCTCAAGAAAACCAGCTCTATTCCTTTCTGTCCCAGCTCACTCATTTCTGATAGTGAGATCATTCAGTTCTGCTCACCACCAGTTGATGGGTGGAAAAGTAATTACTCTTTGCAAAATGTTAGGAGAATCATGGATAATAAAAAAAGTTAATGTGATAGTAATTTGCACTTGTAACAGAGCAGCAGCTCAGCAGTGGGTAGCCCCAAAGAGCTCTGCAGACCAAGAGACATGATAAGAAAGTGCAGAACAATTGGAAGAGGGGAGGGCATAGGAAAAGAGCATCTTATTTTTACTAAGTGCTAGTTCTTAACAGTTAAAATTTGTTCTCTTTCCTTGATTCCTCAGACCTAAATGGTATCACTGGAGAGGTTGTAAAAATAGGAAAATAAAAGCAGAGTCCTTGTCTAGGAGCAGAGAACTGCAGGATGTACTTCACTCAAAATCTAAAGTAATGGAGAATTTATATTTAAACTATATATATTTTAAGACTGAGTAAAATAATCTATTTCCTTACAGCTCCACATCCTTAGCTAATTTACATGTGAATCCATGTGTGCTCTGTTTGTAACACATATGAAATCTCAGGTGTTGAGACAAACATGTAATAGTTTTCTTTGCCTTCATGTTTTCCATCTGTCAAACAGGCTTAGCTCTTATTCTTATATTTTACGTGAGAGCTACAAGGCAACTGCCAGTCACAGCTCCAAAATGCACTCAGGTCCAGAGATGGAAAGCAAATAAAATTTATCAGAGTAAATGATGTGAGAACATGCTTGAGAATGTTCCTTGGTGAGGAGGGGTTCATGTGCAGAGTGAGGCTAGAACAGGCAGCCCCAAGGAGAAGGCACAAGTCCCTGTACCATTGATACAAGCTGAAAACTCAAAGCTGAAAGAACTTGGGTTTTGAAATGGACATTCATTTTCCTTCTTGCAAAATTATGCCTCTCCCTCCTAAAGACTAAATCCAACCCCCCAATGTGACCACAGCCTAAGAACCCCCAGAGTAACTGTATGTTCTATAAAAAGTGTCCTGGGCAAAATGCCCACAATGAAATCAACCCTGTTCATCTGCCATCCTGTGCAATATCTAGGCCAAAGCTGCTTCTCTCTTGCTATGCTCCAGAACTATTTTTAAAGCCAAAAGCTATAAACGTTTTTGCTGAAAGAACAAACCCACAAATTACTCAATGTGCTCTATGCAGACTCTGTGGACTCTGGAATACCCTTTCACATTGTGCTACTACCTAGGACAAGGAGACACAAGGTCACCTAAGCCAGAGCCCTGCACAGCCCAGGCAACTCTCTTGCTCTCACACTCTCCTTATATTATTGGCACTCTTCACAGAGTATTACCAGAATTCATTCTTTTCCATAGCAAATTCAACTATATCCTCTTAATTAATACAAAAGACTTTTTTTTTTTTAATTGCTTAGGCAATACCAAGGTCTCTGTGACTTTGAAGAGATGATAAAAGTATAAATACAACTTCCCAAACTAACTGAGGGAGATTGAAGTGCAACACTCTCATCTGTCTTGATCAGGGAGTTCCTGAGGTATTTCATGTGGCCAGAGGAATATAGTGAAGAATGATGTAAAGGATTAAACCTCATATGTGACCACATACAGCTCTCAAATGGGAATGATTTTCTGTCAGTTTAGCTCAGGATGAAAAGCAAACTCTTCTTCTCTTCCCTTCCATAGTTACTTTGAAGGTCTTCAAAATAGCTCGAGTGGGAGGTAGAGTATCTGCATATTCAATATTCAAAGCATAATGTATTTTACAATGGAAGGCAAAGGAGCTTGTTGATTAAAGAACTGATTCCACCAATGTTCTATTATTAGTTAAGTTAGGACTATATAATAAAGATTTCATCCGAAACCAACTACAAGCTGCTCACACTGACAAGTGAAAACTATTCATTTTGGGTGATGGGATGTCTACCTCCCAGTGCAGAAGTGCCAGCTTTTTAAAAGCAAACTTAACCTTTCCTATAGCTTTTACTGCAGCAAACAAGGTAAAATAAGATATAAACAATGGTAGCAAAATTATAACATCTGTAGAAATATCAAGTAATAGTTTGGCAGAGCATTTTCAAAAGACTTCATCTACTCCAAATGAGGTTAGCCCCTCAAAATCTCACTAAATGAAGATTTCTTTAGATCCAGGGCCAAATTCAGAGCTGGAGTTATTAGGTTTGACTCCACTTAAGTCAGCAGCTTGCAGGGATCTTATGGCAAAATCAGGTTTCTTCAGCCAAAAAGCTGCAAATCATTTTGTAGGTTTCCAAAAATAAAAAATAAGCTTCTTGTAGAATTACCAGTGCTTTCAGTTGTGCAAGCATTACCTGTGAAGCTTTACACATCTCATCCCCCCATCTATACATGCATGAAAACCAAACCCCTGCCTGCGTTTTACTGCAGGAAAAGGTCTTCTCAATAATTTGGATAGTTCACAAATGAATAACATTGCCTTGCTGCAGGACTTTCAAATTAACTAACCAAAAGGAATCCAGTTCTGAGCAGCAGCTTTTTCCCATAGACCAGGTCAACTGCTCCCTGTGTAGAAACCCAGCAGGCTCAACCTACAGAATTCCCAGGGACCTGTCAGAGCCTGCAGTGAGGTACCATTCAAGGCTATGTCCACCAGTGAGCTTTGCTTTCTCAAGCAACTTAACACAAATAGTTACTTAAGCTTCAAAGATTAAATGACTGGACAAGAACCAACTGCTGGCACAGAGTTAGCAGTTCAAGTAAACAAGGCTGGGGACTCGGGTTTTCTAGCTGAGTTGGAGCCCCCTGAGATCCAGAAACCATCCAAAGGAAAGCAAAGAAAGGTCATGCTTTTTCACTTGGCTATTTTTATGGGTGACTGTAACATAACAAGTGTGGAATCTACATTATGAAATAGAGTGAATGAAAACAGGCCTTTGATCCCTCATAGAACCCTAGAAACATTTAGGTTGGAAAAGACCTCTAGGATCAGCAAGTTCAACCTTTGCCCAACATCTCCCTGACCCCTAGACCATGTCTTGAAGCACCACATCCAGTTTGTTGAACCCCTCCAGGGATGGTGACTCCAGCACCTCCCTGGGCAGCCTGTGATGTCCTGCAGTGTGCAAGGAGCCAGCATCTCTGGGCACATTCCCTGCATTATGTCCCATTTTTATTGGGAGAATCCAGCAATGCTAGTGCTTTGTTCTTCACTTACTGCCATCTCAAAGAGGTTGCTGCCACCACCTCGAGTCTCCCCACACTTTTGTGAAGTAATTAAGTATCACGACAATTCTAAATACAACAAAATCCAATCACAGCTCTTAAAATGGCTTCTCCAGGGGCATCCAGAGCCTGGCAAGTTATCCCTCCAGGAAAGAACACACACCTCAGTGCTTTGCTGAACTGGGATCAACCCCCAGCTCCTCTCGTGCTTACTCTATGCTCTCACTATGAGGCCATCATTTTATCTCCTTAAAACTAACACTTGGAAGTTTTCACAAGTTTCTTATCCCAAGATTGTCACTGAAGGAGAAAATGGATGAGCTTCTTTTCAGAAAAGAACAAATTCCAAATTCATCCCTTGCTTTTGAGTCAAATTTTTTAAAATAGTATTTTCTGGTTACTCTGATTGTGTTACAGTAATCAAAATAGTCTTTAAATGAAGGTAACAGAGAAAAAGTATTAATTGGAAAAAAATTTCTTTCTGAAATGCACAAACAGTTTTAATAACAATCTTTTGCATAAGCTCAATAATTGCAGAAAATCTTAGCTGACTATCTCTATTTTTATTAAGATTTGAGGAACAGATGTTTTTATTTTCTAACTAGTCCAATTAACAGGACACAGACTGTCCTGAGTATCAAAATTCAGCTAGGAAAAGTTCCTGATCATGACAGATCTGCAGGAATTTTTCCAAAGAGGCTCCAATGTAAGCTCATACAGCCACTGGTGGCTACAGTTAATAATAGAAGGACTAAATTCTACAAGAAATGAGCAGTATTGCCTCAGTCTGTTAAAATGGAAGTGTCCTGCAGCCTGCTCCCTGACAGAGCCATGGGGAAAACTCAGCACTAAGCAGGATATCTCTCCTAGGAGGGCTTGCTTCTGGTCAGGAAGACCTAGGAAAGCAGCCATCACTAATCACTTGGATCAATCAGAATATTTATAAGAAAACCCCACTTTCTGTTATCACTCAAAATGCACAGACCAATAAAATGGATGATTTATTCATGGCAGTGGGTGCTGCAAGAGCATTCGGCTCCGTTCAGAGTTGTCTGAATCACTGCATAGATTTGGCTGAAATGTTGGTTAACTCCTTACAGCAAAAACCTTCTGGCTTCTGTAAGAATCCTACAGATTTGCCACTTTTGTTCTCAGCTACTCTCCATGTGTAAGGAGCCTTTGGCAGACAGGAACATAACTGTACCTAGAGCCTGAGTGAAACATGAAGAGAAAGACAGCAAACTGAGAGGACAAGATGTCCTGGGTCCTGCCTGAAACCATTTAATGTTTGAGTTGTGAGCTCCTGTACAGCCACTCTTAAAAATCCACCCCTCTAGTTCTGAGCCAGGGAACTGCTTCTGGTGGATTCAGATGGACCCCACAGTTTTGGAGGAGAAGTGACAAGATCTGTGGTCCCAAACGGACTGTTTGCTCTGTTTCCAAACTGAAACATTTTAATATCATTTCAACAGGGGGCAGGGGGGCCTGGATGACAAAAATTACACTCCTTCTGTAAATGACTATGCAAACCTCCCCTACCTGTGAACAGAAAGGACTTTCTCTGTCTCATCCTCAAAGCCCTATTCACTCCAGCTGCTGTAGCTAAGCACAGCCATGATCCTCTTCTATTCTGCTACCCTGGGGAAGTCGAGGTTCTCGGGGGCCCTGTGCTGAACCCTCCAAAGTACAATGTGTTGTGTAAAGAGCTAAAAATACCCCAGCTTTACCCAGGATCGCTTGTAAGGGAACCATCCAGCCTTCTAAGTGTCAACATCTGATTCCCTAATTTTCAGGATCTGACAGCTGCAGCTAGGAGCCTGCCAGCTTCACCCCATGCTCACTGTGCTTTGTTTGAAGCACTTACACAGATTTCATAATCAAAGCAGACAATTTATTCCTACCTTTATCCACTCGAGGTAAACGGATTGTTTATTCCCTGCTGGTTCTTCTAAGTTGTATCTAGCTGGACAACCCCTCCAACCAACTGGAATGCTCTAACATTCCTTTTCATGGCTAGAGAAGAAAGAGAAATGCTAGCACCTAAAAACATAAGCCAGGATTGACCTTTTGGTGAATGAAGTGCTAAGAAGACCTCAACTGGAGATCCAAATGCTGGGAGGGCACTGGTTCTTCAACTGCCAAGTCTTGTGAGTGCCATGAAGTAAGAAGATACAGCAAAGCAAGACAAAGAGGTGATGATAAATACTGGGTATAGGACCAAAACAATTCCTGGATTTAACTGCAGCACTTGGATAGGTTAAATATGGCAGGATTAAAAGCCCATTTGAAACTTAAGACAGCAAAGCTATTTGTTAAAAGCCCTTTTCCTTCCATTTTGAAAATGGAGGAACTAAATGCAAAGCATGTCTGCCTGGCACAAGAAAGCCCAAGGAAGCCCTTGGATGTCAGCAAGTGCCAAGAGAGGGTTGGATGTGCCACCTCTTGCTGTCCCCACTGAATGTCTGTATTGCAGCAGTGACTCACCACCACGACTTTAATCACCATTTCCTTCAGTATTGGCTCAAAGCTGGAGTAAAAGCATCAGATCAGAAAATACTAGGTTAAAAGCAGAAAGTATCAGAGGCAAATCTATAGCAAAAGGTTGTTTGGTGACTGATAAAGTGAGATTTTTACTGAGGAGAGAGAAGCTGTTCACTTCTGCTTCATCAGCTCTCCCCTGACAACTTATTTGTGCCATCCATCAGTCCTGGCTTCCCACAGCCTGGACTGGAGCAGGACTGGTTCTGTAACGTGCACCTGCACTGTATTTTGAGGAGATACAAAGACTGTACAAGGTTCTGTGCAGCACTTTTGGCAGCAGACCTTTACAAACTAATCTGAGTACCACTATCTCCATTTTCCAGAGGAGGAATCTGTGACCTTTGAAAAAGAAGCAATCCAACTCACCAAGGATTCAAATCCTTTCCTAGTTTTCAGCCATAGGAAACACTCTTTTTGGAGCCCACAAGTCCCACTAGAGTTCACCTACCAAAGTAATAAACAGGAATGGGACACAGATTGTATAGTACTGGCTTCCCTGGGCCAAGGTACAGAAAGGATTTGACAACCCAGGGAATGCTTCTTGAGAAAAGACAAAACACTTCTCATTTTAAGCTGATGGTTTTGTCCAAAGTGCTCAGTCATTTATTCTTCACTCCTCAACATGAAGACTCAAAAATATTCAGGAAGCTAAAAGCAGAACAAACCTGAACAAAAGGAATGCAGGTCATGTTCAAAACAGGCCTTGTCTTTTTCTCTCTGGAGTTTTTCCCTTGTGTCAATTAACTTGATTTTTTTATTATGAAGCTCTTGATGAGTTTCTGTAACCATGTTTCCCTCCTCTGCTCTCCTTGAATTACTATGGTCAGAGTCTGTTGTCCCCCTCAAGAACAGGCACAACATGAATTATTTCCTACCTTACAGCACATTTACAGATAATGTAAAACATATGTTGCTGTCTTGGTAATGCATTCTTGATGATTAATTAAACACTCCTTTCCCATCACATGTCATGAAACACAGATTGTCTGCTTTCTGTTTTTAGTTTTACTTTACAAAGTTGTCAAAGACTCTAGCAACATGCCCACTGGGGTTGAAAACCTTGTAGTGGAAAGAAACCTAAGGCAGTGGGGTCTTCTCCTTATTGCTACCTCTGAAACACCTATGGAAGAGGTATAGGATGTTTTGGCAAGAGAAATCAACATCTTCATTCTTCAAAGTCTTTGGGCCTTTGCTTCTACCTGTAGTTTTCAACTTGATTTCTGGAAGGGGAGAAAGGGAAGAAGGCACCAGTGCAACAGGCATGGATCCCATGCTGCACAAGAAGCCTTTATACTCCAGTGTACACAGACCTGTTTCCACACTTCATAGAACCACAGAATTGTNTCCACTCTTTAAAAACCCCTTTAAAAACAACCTGGTTTTTGTGGAGCAGGCATGTCCTATGGGAGCAGGAAGGGAGTTCCTTCTCCAAAGGGCATTCCCTGTCCTGAGCAGTATGTCAAAAAAGCACAGAAACAGACAAAGCAAGTGAAGAGTGTTACTCTTGATAAATGATGGCAGAGCAAATTAACACAATATGGATGGAATCAAAAGATATATTAAGTCAGAGAATGATGCAGCTAAAACACTCTGCTCCAGTGATTCTGTGAGTACACTCAGCAGGCTGTTTCAAAGCTGAGAAAAATGACTGTCTTAAGAAAAGTCAGTTAATTGTGCTGACAAACCACCACCCAGCTGCAGCAGCCTTATTCTTTGCAAAGCTGCTTGGAGAAGTACAGCTTCAAAGACAACTTTGCCCCAGCTACTCTGACTGTGCCAGTTAAGGTCTGCACCACAGCTAAACTTCAGCAGGGCCTGGGAAAACTGGGGTTTAGGTCAAAACTTTTGAGGGTAGTAAATCCAACAGGAGTAACTGCATTTCTGATAACCACTGGTATTATGCCTCATGATCATCTATCATCTAGAGAATGGAGAGTAATGCAGATTTATGCTATACACCTAATAAAAAAGTTAATCTACATGATTTACCACTTGAAATCTTAATCCCTTCAGTCTTGTTGACTGCTAGAATCAGTTATTTACCATCACACTAACGTGATGATGTTTGAGTCAGGGCCTGGAATGTTAAGACAGCCCAACACTAAGTCCTCATATACCTTTCAATCTCCTAGGTACAATGTGAATAACTGAAATTAATAATTTGAAAGTAGCTACAAATCAAGCAGTGCTGCTGTATAAATATGGGAAAGCATTTGAAAGCACTGGACAGCATTGTGCTACCTGCATGTTAAGAAAAAAATGTCTTTAGATAGGTTAATTCTGGAATTTAGTCTTCAAATATGTTAATTTGGGAATCTGATTTTTTAAAAAGTGCATGAAATAAACACAGAGGCCAATCTCTGGCAATGCCAAGGCCAGGCAGTTTGGTAACACACTATAAGAATGGATCAGACACCACAGCAGCAGTTACTGCAACGTGAAGTTAAAAGGAAATTGCAAGTTAACAACAAATGGATCCACCTCTTACAAATTTCCTCTTCCCTCTATCCACTGAGGCACCACGTACCTCATCCCCTTTCAGAACATCAGTGTCTTCTGACTCCTGGGCCCTATTGCTCTTCTGCAGCATCTCCCTTTCAGCACGGGCCATCTCCTCCTTGGCAGCCTGGAGCTCTTCTGCAAGGGCTTCTTTCTTCCGGGCAATTATAGATGCCTGTGTGGGCATTAAAAATGCACATGGACAACTAAAGTAAAACTTCCCGTGTTTAATCATTAGTAAAATGTGAGCCTTTAAATTTCAGGCACCCCTGAAACCACATTGGAACTGTTAGAAACTGGTTTTCATTAAGAAAAATGAGCACATCTCATTGCAAAGAAAGAAGCGTCGATGACGTGTTACACCCAGTGGGTTCAACCACAACTGCTCTGAAGCCAATTGCAGCCTCCCAACTGTCTTCAGGACAGCTGAGATTTCCTCCCAGAGTCAGCCTGATAGATTTTACATTTACATTTGCATTTCTTCACCTCGTTTCTTCCTTTCCATTGAAGAAAAAGGCATTTTAGCTGCTCCAGCCCTTCCACTGAGCCCCTTCTTGTGCATATGTAAGACACACCAACATGGCTTAACTGGAAAGTTATCCAAGATTTCACAAATGTCATAATACAGATTTTTATAACTCCAACCTACTCCAACCTACAGAAATATGTTATACTAACAGCAGAACAGAGCCACTAAATCTTGGCAAATAGCTAGAAGACAGTGAATAAAGCAATAGAGTACAGAAATAGTGCAGATTAATGATTATTCTCTTTTTGTTTTCCAGTCTAGAAGATAAAGGACTTATACAAGACAGAATATTTTATAGTACCTAATGTTTGACTAGAAGCTAACAGATTTGGGAATAAAAGTATACAATTGTTCAGAAAAAAAAAAAGGCATTTTGATCCTGCTAAAGTAAACTATTTAAAAATATTTTAAAATAACACAATGCATGAATTGGAGGCATGGTTGGTTTCTTCATATGAAAGGGAAAACTTAGGAGAAAATGAAGCAAAATACACATTAGCTTTCTCACACTAGGTTAAAAAGACCAGCTTTCTTTCTAAAAATATAAGAGAATCCTGCTGGGGGTAGGATCTTAACTCTTTGCCTCATGAGATATCTGCAGTGAGAAATCCTGGCACTATATAGATGATTATTTTGTGAATCAGGAGCTTGTCCCTCACAGAACAAAGCAAAGACCACCAGGTGTCTTCAGCTCACAGCAGCACCTCCTGGAGTGGCTCCTCCATTCAACAGAATCCTATCATAAGCCAGTTGGTCTCTGGAACTAGCACATTATGTGGCAGGTTTTTCTTTAGGGAAGAGCATCTCTTACAAAACAAAATGGGGCATTTTCATATTGCATATGTGCTCAAACTGCAGTCTACATTTTATCACAATCTTCTACCTCCCACTGATACATTTTGCTTAAGCCTTTTTATTTTTTAAGCCATCACCATGAGCATCATCATGAGAATCCTCAATAAAATTAGCAGCAGTACAGGTTGCCTGGAAAAGAAATCACTCACATTTCTGTGTAAGCTTTGAAAATCTCAGAGTTCTTAAATCCTTTTTATAACTTGTGAATTTACTAAGACTAGACCAGACAGTCTATTTTATAGAAAGACTATTTTATAGCCTCAGGATGAAAAAAAAACACAAAAAAAAAAATCAAAGAACACCTTTTTAATAGATGTAACAGGGAAAATAGCCCATGGTCAAACCCAAGTGAGGGGTGTAACTGAGAGCAAGCCTTGCATCCAGGTCTGCCTGCAGCATCCAGCCCACATGCTGCCTGTCAAGAATCTGTCCACAGCTGGAGCTTTACCAAAATAGCTCCTCCAAAATGCTCCTTCCAGAACTGCAGTGATGCAGCTGAAGGGCAGCACCAAACAGCCTCAGGACAGCAGGCAAGACAAACTCACTGATGTGACTGAAGGCCACGATTTGACTCAGCCCCAACCATATAGATGTTCAACAGCTATTTATTTTCTTTTGGTCCTCCATTTTTATGTATTCCTACTGATTTATGCTAAATAAATTAAAGAAAACCATCAGCAGGTAAAAGAATCAGTGACTGAAATTGCTCTTGTGCTCCAAAGAGGTTTAGTTCCTCCTTACCTGCTGGCGATACATGGAGAGTTCACTATCAAGGGGCTCAGACCTCATTGTTCTTTTCTCAGTAAGCTGATTAATTTCTGCTTTTACTTCATTTATCTGCAAGACACAGTAGAAAACTAAGGAAATGGAGCTTTATGTCTTTGTCTTCTCCAGGAGTTAAATGCTTTGCAAACCAGATTTACAATCCAGCCAGTTCCATTTATCAAAGAGAGAAACAAAACGAGCCCCCCAGATTCAATGAGTCATTAAGGACTGGCCAGGAAGAGGCAATGGGTTTGCATTTCCAGGTCTGGGCCATTATGATAAGGCAGGAGCATGATGTTGGCCCTGGAAATGAAATAAACTGGTGAATGTGGAGAGAAAATGCATCTGAACTGGTACAGACAGCAAAAAGACTGATGTTGTCACATACTGTGTGAAAAATGTAATTTCATCAGTATTAACTAAAACTCCTCATTTATCAGAAGTTTAAAGGGGAGCAAATAAAGACTAAGTGAAATCAAATTTCATCCATACTTTGAGGACTCACAGACCATCACATTCCAGCTCTATGGGACCTTCTTCCTTCTGCTACAAAATGCACCTGCTTGTCCCCAGTCTCCAGCAATATCCATGTACTTTGGAAATATTTTGAAGCAAGTGCTCAATAGGACTAAAAATACTTGGGAAAAAAAAATAAATCTGTAAATTCTATTATTTTACAAAAGCTATTAGTGGTAGAACAGGCCTGAATTGGAAGATGGAAACATTTTTGCTCATTCTAACATCGTTTGCTTTTAACTTCTAAAAAATATCTGGAAAGGTAAATCAAGTATTTGATCCCCATATTTCCTCTGGTCTTACCCACTAAAACAAACAATGCAGACTTATTCCAAACCCTAAGGAGCTCTGAGCCACTGCACATTGACTAAGGCACAATATTGTGAAGACACATCACCCAGAGAACATTGTTCACCACTCCATAAACCCTCTCTGGATGTTGGTAGAAACCCAGCAAATTGCTAACACCTAATTCTAAATAGCATTTAAGGAAGGGGTTGAGCTTGGGGTTTGGTTTTGGGGCTTTTGGTTTGGTTTGTGGGTTTTTTAAAAACTTCCCTGAGAGTTTGCACTTAGTGATCAACACATCATCTGGTTTACAACTGAAGGGATGTTCCTTTGGGAATGAGACATTTTCTCAAGGATATAAAGTGGAGATAAGAAAACTACAGTGTGCAAGAACCTTAGACTATGCCACAGAACCCAAATTAAGTGTGCCCTTGGTCAGCTTACCTTCCTTTTCAGCACATCGAGGTCAGACTGACTCATAGCTGGCTCTGCAGCCACCTTCTCTAAGAAATACACTGAATTCTTCTTCCTTTCAAGCTCTCGAGGCATTTTCTCAGTCACCAGGTAGGATTTGAACTTTATCTCCTCTTCTAGTTTCTTCATTAAACCTTAGAAGCAAATTAAATCAGTGTGTGTCTATAAAGGTAATGTAGCAGATAATGAAGTTTGATTTCACCAACACATTATTTAGCAGCAGATTACAACAACAACAACAGAACATCTGAGGCTTCTTTTCAATGCTTGAAGAAACAGGTAGTTACTTTATTTAGATTTTTAATCTGGATGTTAAACAACATAATATGTATTATTAGCCATCTGTATCTCTATTAACTCCTCGACAGATTCTTTTCATCAATAAACAAGCAAACCCCTTCTTACATCAAGCTCTAGCTGAATTACATTCAAAATTCAACAGGCAGCATTGATATAAAAAGCCATTAACCCCGTGTGTGCCTTACACACATCAAGAGATGGGATTCTGTGTTACTTTTTTGGGGTCAGGAATGACATTCTTCTAAGATTTTAGAAGTTAAGAACTAGATTTCAGCTGCTCAAGAGGAGGGGCAGCAAAGCATCCTGAAGTTGGTCCTGCTCACTAATTGCTTAAGTCATTGTTTTGTGTGAATTACTTCATCTACAGACAGAAATTATCTCTTTATCTGCATAAAGATCTTTGTTTGGCTTAGATCACATATAGATTTGCTATATCCTTGGAAATTATCTCTCAAAAAACCACTTTATTTTAATCTGGCATCTAAAGAAGCCTTAAAATGAGCAGAATTTAATGTATGCCTACTTTAAGGGTCTTCTACATTGCTGGAACACTTATAAATTGCTTGCCTGTAAATAGCACACTATTTTTTCTTGTAAGAACAAGCATTTAATCTTAGGACAGTATCTAGATTGAGAATGTTGAAAATAATAATAAAAGAGAAAAAACAAGCAGGATTTGCTGGGGAATGTCAAAAAATCAGTTGAGGAAAGCAGCCCCATTTCTAAGTTTTGCTCCATGCTTACGATGACTTGGCTCTTGCAAGGGAGAGTAATTCAGCCTCCTTAACAGATAATTTATAAACAAACACAGGTATCTAGAGATAAAAACAATACACAGCTAGAAAAACACGACAGAACAAAATAACCACCTCTTTAAATTCCATTACAGAGTCTCCCACTGACAACAGGCACTTTAGTGCCATTCCTCCTCCGAGACACCTGTGCCAAGGGCTCCAGTGAGATTTGGAAAATAATAATGTCAGAGGAGAGTGGGAACAGGTATTTCAGAATATTTCTCATGATCTAGATGTCTAAAAGGTAAGGATCCTAGGAACATTTTAAAACTACTTAAGCACTCCAGTTGAGGGATTTTTTTGGGGGGGGAAAGGGGTTCTCTCTCCATATTTGGGAGAATGTGTAATTGCCATGGAAAACAAGAAATTCACAATCTCTGTCTGCTCCATATACTGCACAGGCAGAGAAAAGCTTGTTGCAGAAACAGAGATGGGAAGGGATGTAGGGTGAAAGCAGAGATTTGGGTTCTCAGGCTAAGAAGCCTGCTGACCATATTCCTGACAAAAGTAGGTCAGAACAGAGTGAAATACAAGCCTGGGAAAAGGGGCCCCCATTCTTCTGTCGTCATTGACCTCGAGGAACGTATGGGTAGATCCTCCTCACCCCCTGCTCCCAGCTCAGGCTAAAAGGAGAGTAACTTGGGTTTAGCTGCCAGAGAGGAAATAAGCCATTAATTCTTGAGAAAGCCTCAAGAGCTAGAGGGCAGAAAGCAGACCCTGGGGAGGGCAGCATTGCTAACCAAGTCAACACAAACTAAAAATGAGTGGGAATCCCTCTTTTCCAGCAGTTTAGGTTGTTGATTTCTGTGTTTATGCCAAGCAGCACCACCACACAATCTTTTCCCCCTTGGTGGAAAGGTCCATTTCTCTTCTGCAAAACAAACAGCATCCAGCCTGGTTTCACAATGGTAAGTGGAGCCACTTAAGAGTGGTCAGGCCCTGGCACAGGCTGCCCAGGGAGGTCAGCTGGAGTCACCATCCCTGGAGAGGTTCAACAAACCAGTAGATGTGGCACTCTGGGACATGGTCTGGGGGTCAGGGAGGTGTTGGACAAAGGTTGGACTTGCTGATCCTGGAGGTCTTTTCCAGCCTAAGTGATTCTATGATTCTATGCTCTCTGTATGCAAGAGCCACTCTGTGCCTGGCACTACAGCTGTGCCCTGAGGGATGCTCTTGGGCTTCCTACTTCTTTTCTTCCAGAAGAACTAGACTGTAGTCCTCCTCAGCCCACCACAGGGCTGGGCAGGAGGGACCACATTTTAGTGTCTCACTAGAAATCCACCACCTCTGCAAATGCAGGGAAGCTTCCCACATACACTGGGAGCTGCATTATCACCTCAGAACTGACTGGGAACACAGCTCCCAATGTGGTATTTATAACCAAGATCTTTGGTGTGCAAATCAAAGTGATTATCAATTCAATTATTCTGATATTAAATATTTATATTTTAATCAAACTCATTTCTTGTTTTTCTCTTAGTAGCAAAAAAAAAAACCCAACCCTGCATATATAGCCTTTATTTCTTGTACTACTCCAGTTTTCTGACCAAAATGTAGATAACTTGTAGATGTGACACTAATCCCAGGAAACCTATTGAGCAGGAACCTATTGACTCCACAGGGTATAACCTTGATCACTATCAAGATTTATTTCTCAGATAACCTCAGAGCTACCACCAGCCTCTTTCAACCACTGGCTGCTTCTGCATCTTGCTTACACTTGGCAGCACAAGAAGCAACGAGGCAAGCTCAAACTTGACATCTTGATGGGGAAAGACACAAGGATGTCAACATTCCCCCATGACTAATGTAGTTTCTTTCCTAAATACTTCAGATAAATTTTTCCTCTATACAGAATTCAACATACGGAGAAGTAACTACCTAAAAGCTATTTCTGCAGCTTAATAGAACCTTCATAAAACAAAACATAGGGCAGCTCTTGTTTGATTTCTTTTTTTTTTCAGTGAAAAACATTCTTTTCTCCAATTCCCAGGCTAGAGGAATGAAAAGCAAGCATACCTCACATCTTTCCATTACCCATATAAATTCTGTTTGTAATGTTTTAACATTGACTTATGGTTACAAAATCTACATACGTAAGCTGCACAGAAAGCCTGGCTCTGTGCCCTAAGGTTATTTTAGCAAGGTTCTGCCAACCCTGTATTTACATGTACAGAGTTATTAAGAGCAACTCCTCATGTTTTCCATTCAAATCTTTATTATTATTATTATTATTATTACAAAGAGAGGGATGGGAGAGCTTCTTAGTGCTTGCTCAGTCATGTAGGAAAGAGGCAAGTTTTCCTGCATAATTCTGCTAAGGGAGATAAAACTTGATTCACCTTGGGCTCAGATTCCTATTTCTTTTCCCTCCATGGGCTGCCAGTTGTGTATTATACCAAAATTTGCAACAACAACTGATTTTTTTAAAGAACTGATTTTTAAAATCAGTTATCTGCCCAAACTTCATTTAATATCACACAGGACAAAGGCAGGTCTAGAACATCCTTCCACGTGGCATTCACATACATCAAAGCCTTCTCTTCCCTCCCTGCAATCATCCTCAGCAAGAGAGAACTGAAATTATTCCCTCCACAGCTTCCAGTGACATCACTTCCAATTTGCAGAGGTCTGAGACAGATGATGATCAAACCACCCTTTCAGTATCTCCCTGAAGAACTGAAAAGCTTTCTGGATTTGCCATTTCAAGTTATGCTTTCCATGTTTATCATTATTATTGATGGCATCTCTCTGACCTTTCAATATTCTCCTTGAATTCTGGCCCATGGACACAGTGTTGCAGGGATGAACATACCAGAGCTAAAAAAAGATAACTCTCCTAGTTCATTTTCTTCCATAAGAAAACACATGGATAGCACTAAATCTTTGACAGTGGGAGCTCCAGCTCTATCATTTTTATATCATGACCCACAAGAACTTTTCAGAGTCTTCTTAGGGAGGAGTCCCACATGCTGGAACTCCACTGTATATACATTATTCCTCAAGGAATACTGTGGCATTTGGCTAGTCCTTACAATGTATACTGCTGGCATGGCCTTGGCTTCCTAAGTGCTTACAGTCACTTCAACAGTCTGCTCTCCTCATTATTCAGTCACTTCCCACATTGTGATCTCACCTGACAATGTCACCAGTGATCAACTGCTATTTTCTTCCAGGTATCTGAGGTAAATACTAAAGAGAAAAAGGCCAAACACTGATTTCTGAATGTCCTGATTAGAAACACATCCACTCGGTGATGATCCCCTGATTAATTTGCTTTCTAAAAAACTTTCAACAAACTCCTTTTAATCCTTTTAAGAGAGGTCATGTTGCATTTTTGCTGCTTTGTTTGTCCTTAAAATGGGGTGGAATTAAGAGTCAATGGTCTTAAAGCCAATAGTGATACTATTAATTTTACCAACCAGGCTTGTATTCACATCAAAGATACTGATTTAGCTTAAAAGTTCTTTACCTCGATCTTGCATCAATTGCCAGCAAATAAAATCATTTAAATGGGAATAAAGTTCCACCTAAGCCATTCTCCTTTACCAAATACATCTACAACTTTAATTGTAATGTGTCTGTGGTGTTGGTGGAGATTGTTTAAACTTGGAATTTTAGAGGAAGATAGTTCTGTGGAAAAAAAATTATAATGTTTCCATTCCAATGGAATATTTAAATAATGGCATCCTGAATTTCTGTTCTTCATCAAGTGTCCAGAATGACATTGACATCTCCACAAAGAGATCTCAGTGCTCTAAATCAATTACTACATATTAACTTAATGAAGTATATAAATTACACATTTCACTGTTTATCAACAACAATCAGCTTAACACATTCTTTTAATCAATATTTCCAAGCTAGCCATCCACTTCTTCCTATTTCTGCCAATAAAGGGAACAATAATGTTCTGTAAAATGGTCAGAGATCAAGCATTTCAGTAATTCACTTCACTTCTTGGCACTAACAATTTCTGTTTGTGCCAGCAGAGATATTCAAAGCAAAAAGATCTGGCTGAGAAAGCCAGAGTGAAGTTATTCAAACGAGTGGTCAGTGGTAACAAAAATACTATTTGTATCTGGAACAACGACCACACCACAAAACCCTCCAGAAACTGCAAATTCCTGGGACTTAGTGCTACCAGCAGCAGCCTCTCTGCAGTTAAACAACCTCCTGAGTGGTGCTGAAGTTAATAACCTGGCAGGTGGAAAACAGTCTGATCCATTTTAGTCTACAACACATCTCCTAACAACCAACTGTCCTCTAAACATTGTATTTCTGACAGTTAAAAGCCTACTAACCATAAGCTGTATTTTCCTGGCACAGCAAAAGGAGGCTGATGCTAATTGCATGTTAATGATACTCATGAATATGTGCTAGCTGCCTTCCTTAAAGAGTTCCTTTACATTTCTTTAAAGTACTTCACCCTAAATTAATGATGAGATGAAGTAATCAAAGCAGCACGCACCCGTAAGACAAACACAAAGAGCTTCTACTCATTAACAACAACTTTTACCTTGCTTTGGAAGGAAAAACATCTCAAGTATTAAAAACAGAAGAAAATTATTTAAAGGAAAGTATTTAACTGCCAGTGAAAATCCACACCTACCAACCAGCCACTCAACTGTCAGTGTGGAGGGGATACTGACAGGAGGAGGCAGCTGAGGTACCAAACTGCAGCCAAAGGGGATTTTCACAAGAAAATAAATTGTGCTAACTGTAGACCAACAAAGCTTTTAGAATAAATGCAATCCTGCTCAGTGCACTGTGCTCACCTCATTTCAATTATTTAGAAAATGCAGTTGGCTTTTGGTAATTGCTACTACAGGCAGTGGCTTTGTAACTACAATGAGGAAAAGCAATTACAAAGCTGAGTCCCAAAGTCTGTTTGGGCAAAATTTCAACACAAGTTTTCTTAAGTAATGACTCCAAGTTTTTCTTTGGAACATCTAAACACTTTTTTTTCCCCCTTGCAAGCAGGACTTAAGATAAGGAAATTAAATACGTTAACTTTATGTTTATTTTCATCTCAGTGATTAAATGACATATTTACTGGCTTTTTTATTATGCTACCTTTGCTTCTGTGAACTGAACCCATCAAGTTTCCATTGGCCTTAAAAAAACCCAGGAACTGAAATAGAAATGTTGACACAGCTTTGCTGTATAAACTCTCCAAGAGCTACTGCAAAAACACAACAGTTCTAAAATCCAGTGTGGGCCCCTCTGAGTAAAGAGGATCACTCAGATACTCTTGTAGTTCCATTTGTGGTTCAGTGGCTGATGAGCATCATAAAAAAATTAAAGTAAAATTATCAACTAATAAAAAGCCAACGTGGTGGTGACTGAAAAGAATTCCCTAACTCAGACCAGCTGCCAAAGCAGTTATGTGATGCAACTGGAATATTAAATGCACTTGAAAGAGGAGGACAATGACTTAACTTTGCTAAGTTTAAATTGATAAGTAATTTAGACATAGAATAAAATCATGCTATGGCTTAGAATGCAACTGGAAGAGCCCTGTGAAAAGGCCCATTCTGAGTCTCACACCTTCACCCTACTTTACACACAGCCAAGGATTTCCCTCCAAATCAACCCAATGCCAGCATGAACAGCACAAAACCCCTCGATCACTCCTGAGGTGTGTTATTAACAGCCAAGTGCAAGAGACCAACACTAAGGGGTTAAACAAGTTGCCAAAATCACATCCATCTGAAACACTGAACCCTGACCTGACTCCTAGTCCTATGCTCAAACTGCCAGGTTAATCCCTGTAACATTTCCTTCAAAGCAATTAAATCCTCAGAGACCTAAAGGCTGGCAAATTGCAGCCTCTGGAGACACTTAGTTATGCACTTATCTAGTAACTGCCATCCCTTCCCACCTGCTGCTTTTAGAAGAGATCACAGAGTGTCATTTCTTTTGCTGAGGTTATTTGCAGGCTGAGGTATCACTGCAAACGAGGAGAAGCAACCTTGCTATGTTTAATGTACCAGAGCAACACAGAACTCAATCAGCTATGGTTATATCATGAGAACCATTTTCAGATGTAAACAATTAGATTCATATGTAAAGATATAGACTTTAATATAGAGATACAGCTAGTATATATACTTATAATAATAAATAAGTGTGTATATAAATGTATATATTATAGATAACTTAATAATAGATTTTAAATTTTTATATAAATGTATTTTTATAATGCAAATATATATAATTTATTAATTTATTAATATTATAGATAGATAGATAGACAGATAGACAGATAGATAAAATCCATGATCTATTAAAAAAGCTTCATTAGGAAGTAGCTTTAGTTTTGGTACCATACAAAACACCACAAAACTGCACTACAAGAAGTAACAGGCCTTAAAGCTTTTCAAACCAGTATTTTATAGAAGGTAACTAGAAAAACAAGTGTACACTGAATAAAACTTAGTACTCAATATATTTGTACATTCATTGAGAAAATGTGTAAGAAGCAGGAATTCACCACTGCCCAATTACAAGCACAAAAGACATAAACCTTTGCTAATTCAGCAGTTTGTCTTTTCTAGGAGGTTTCTGCTTTTTCCAACCCCTTGTAGTTCTAACTGTTTGTTTCCTGCAGAGTATTATGGTTAGTATTCAGTATTTAACTGGTTTAAGGGGTTTTTTTAAAGCAGACCTCAACACTATCACTGATATCATCTTCCCTTGGCTTTTTGTAGCAAGGCACATCCAGGCTTAGGATCTCCAGCACACGCCTTTAGAACCCAAGTTATTTCTTGAGATCCTCTTAAACTCCTCCCTGCTTTTTGGCACTCCCACATCCCTGAGAGCCATCCAGTCTGGAACTGGTTTCTAACAGAGAAGTGTAAACCCCCAGGCTCTAGAGCTGACTACTTACTTTCAGGTTTTGCATCCACCCGTGCATGACGCATCTCTTCCAGCTGGAGCTGGGCTCTCTGCAGCCTCTGCTTGGCATGGAACAGCTTTGGAGAGACAATTGGATGCACAGCAGCTCATTCCTTTGAAATGCACGTTCAAACAACTAAACCAAGAGCATCACAAAGAACCCCAAAGATAAAAACAAGCTCTAAGCATCTGGTGATTATCTGTTTCACAAGGGAATGTGCCAAAATAAATTTTCAGCTATTGGCCTGGGTTTACTTGCTATTCTCCAGTGTTAATTAAGAAAGTATTCTTGTACTCCCAAGTGATATTTTCTTTATGGCAGAAATTCATTCAACAAACTTCAACCAAAAAATAGGAGTGGCTGGAACATTAGAACAACAACAACAAAAAGGCAGCAAGAATGAGGATTGCAGCAGTAAACTCTCCTTATGCTGCAGTTCATCAGTGCAGCTGAGATGTCACAGCAATCCTCTGTCCAACTTGGCAGCAAGCTCCAGTGTGCTCTCAAACTGCACCCAGTTGATTAGCACTTTGAGAGCTGGACTAAGAACTGGAACTAGCTGCACATCACGTTTACTTGGGATCCCACTCAGGTTCAAGCAAAGATCCAACAGCTTGAGAGATTCTCATTGGCTCCACAGCCAGAGAGAGACTGCAAGACTAGAAATCTGGGGGTTTTCTCCTTTGAATACAGTGTTGAGCTTCATGCTACAGAATTTGGCAAGCTGATACAATATGGCACTGGATTTTCTTACAGTGTCTTGTTTTGACAACATAGCTCAGGAATAAACCCCACCCTTACAGTCAGAT
The DNA here is from genome assembly GCA_013401335.1 of Brachypteracias leptosomus. NCBI lineage: Eukaryota > Metazoa > Chordata > Aves > Coraciiformes > Brachypteraciidae > Brachypteracias > Brachypteracias leptosomus. The sequence continues at coordinate 82,406 of VYZX01005374.1, forward strand.
GTCAGCTGCTTCCAGTGCTTCCCAGGACATCATCTTTGTCAAACTAGGGGACCAAAAGCCCAAGGTTTCTCCTAAATACATATTCCCCCCACCCCCAGGGAAGAGCTGAGGTACTTGCTGTGTTACTCAGCTCCTGAAGTCTTAGTGCAGAGGCACAGAGATATAAATCAAACTAAGGAAACATTTGCTCACTACCATAAAAATAAAGATTGCTCCTTGGGTGCTACAACAGTAAAACATGGAACATTTCCTGGGACTGCTAAACGATGATGTCAGTGGCAGCTGAGGCAGCCAGGACCATGAATGAGGTGTTCAAAACTTGCAGGGTCAAGCCTCTTCCCTTAAAACACACATAAATATTTCTGGTTTAAATGGGATTTAACCTTCTGGCATTGGGAGAAACTCTGTACTGCTGTTCCCAATGTACTTTTTTAAACACACGATTCCCAGAAAAATGTCAACAACTATTTATTTTAATAGATATGCTTTGATGCCAGTACCTGATTTTTTTGTTCTTGTTTCTGTTGAGCCAAAGATTCTTCTCTCTCCTTTTCTAAGCGAAGCTGTCTTGCTATTTCAAGCATCTGTTGATGATTTGGTACTGTCTCCACCTACAGCAAGTGGATAAATAGTGCATGTTACTGTCAGATACTTGAGAAACACATTAAAGAGATCATATGTCTCACAAGCCCACTTAGCACTTCCTTTCCATACATGTTACTACTCAGAGCTGACAGCAAAGGACCGGACTCAAGATTCTTAAAAGCTCTGGACCAAGGCCTGGGGAGATTCCTTGTGGGTCAATTAGTTACTCGATTCCTTCCTAGACATCCAGTGTGTTTATCTTAAGCCTTGTTTGCATTCCAAAATCAGAGTTGGAGGCCAAGGATTATGACACTGAAATGTAAGTGTTACTTCTCTTATTACCTTCTTCTTAAGACGCTCTACTCTCTTGCGGAGCTGATCTTTCTCCTCTTCCATTGCACTGATGTCCTAAAAAGCAGAGGAAATAGATAAAGAAATGTTAATTTCTTTACAATATTATATGGTTTGGACTAAATTCTGTTCAAACAGAACAGGAAAATCAGAATTCTTCTCTGAATACACTGAAGCAGTTATAATTTTATTGATCTATGATCCAGGATTCCAATCTCTCTCTCTCTCCTCTCTTACTTCCCCCACAGTTCCCACACTCTTTATGCTAAAGTTCCTTCATCTGCATCTTTGACTATTAGTGTGAACACTTAACATAAAAGCAGGTGGATTTCTCTAAAATAAAACCAAACAAACAGAAACAACCAAGCAAAAATCAGCACGAATTTAACACCTGATGCAGCCTAACATATGTTCTTGAAGGCATCATCATTACCTACTTCTTAGCAGACAATTCTGCATGAAGTTGCATATGAATGATGTTTGCTACCAAATCTATACTAAAACTTCATCAAAAGAAACCCTTTTTAGTACTAAAACATGTTATTTGATTATTATTCTCCTTTAATTCTATCTTACAACAGCAGAATCCCAGAGATTGATAGTTACTGAGAGAAAGGGAAAGAAATTCTCCCAATTTAGGCCTTATCTCAACATTTGCTTGTCTATGTCTTACTGGGAAGCTGTACCCACACTTAAATATTTTGCTGACATGGGGCAAATATCTTTACTTAACACCTTAGCCACACAGGATCCTCATTTTTGTTGTCTTAAGCTCTTAATTCACTCATCATCCTCAGAGATGTTGGGTAAAGCTGAAGGTTTGTATCAGTTTGTACTCAGAGGGAAAGGAGTTCTAATATCTGAAAATCATGCTGAACACTCTTGGAAGCCTTGCTCCTAATCTGCTTCAGAAAGCTCAGTCCTAAGCAAGAGCAAGGACTTTCTCATCTGTTTGCCAACACAGAACAGCACCTACCAGCTCTGACCTGTGCCACCTGCACACCCCAACGAGTCCACAAAACCAACAAAAATAGAACTGACATTCACCAAAAAAAAAAAATCTAAACAGAAGTTGTGCAATTTTGGAGGATTTTTTTTATTACCCTTCTTATTTCTGCAGTAGATAAAGCAGATGTTTTGAGCTGCTCACGCTCCTTATGGAGGTTTTTAAATGCTTCCATCAGATCTTCATACTAGAAAATGAAATAAAAACCATGCACAGTGAGCTGCTGATTTCCAGATCAACGTGTTGCTTTACTACTAAGACATTAAATAGAGAAATATGGTGAGAACAAGAATTAAAGGCATTTTTTCATCACAAGAACTTTTCAACTCATAATGAAAAAATTTAGGAAAAAACCAAACACAGTGAATTCTCTTCCATTTGAAGGTACACTCAGAAGTGTCACAATTTCTTCAGCATTTTCACCTCTCCCCTTGTAACAACACAGTGTATTTTCAAAACAGGAAGATAAGATGTTATCTAATAGGGACAATGTTATATTAACAAATTATTCTCTTTTATTATAAATCTGTGTATATCACATACATAAAGTTATCAGCCCAAAACATGCTCGAGGGAGGCAATGGGGCTGGAATTTATAGAGCACTGAACATCAATCCAGCAAAGCAGCCCAGGAGCTCACCTGACTTTACATGTGAGAAGGAGTTTTGCCACATTGCATAATCCTGCCCGTGGTATCCTACAGAGACTGATCTACGTGGTTCTGTGCTTAGAAAGAAGTAGACAGTGTGCTACTTCCACACCAGTACATTGCCCACCAGTAATCTGAAACTGAGAGGCAGTGTGAAAGTCTGTGTGGGCAGAGAAATAACAGGGGACAGAAAGAGTTTAGAAATATGGAGAGGAAATAAATTTAGATGCGACTTGGAGAAATGCAAGCTGAGCTATAAGGAAAGCTAATCTCCACAGAAACAGCCATTCAAGGAGATGGAAAAATCTAAAAAGAGAGTATCAAGTCATCTTTGACTTCCTGGAAAGAGCAACGGATGTGAATGGTGAACACAAAATGGCAACAGCAAAGACCAGTTCAAAGACATCCTGTCCCTGGGCAGTGATTCTATCCTGTAAACCCTGGGGAACCAGCATCTAGAATGCTCTCTTCATTTCTGTATCAAGCACACACCGACAAGCTGGAATGAATTAAAAAAAAAAAAAAAAGCAATAAAATGGCTACTGAGAAGATAAACTCATAGAGAAGGAGCTTGAGTAGATGGCAAATGAAGGTATGATAAGGTGCATACGTGGTGGATGATGAAGAACAAGTTACAAGAAGTAGGAGTAAAAACACAACTGGCCTGTGTTATATCACTTACACATGATAGAAGGTAAGTGCTTTAACAAATAATATTTCATTTATTGTTAGGTAGTCTCTGAGCAGCTGTATTCACCATTGCTGATGCCCGACAGCTCCCCTTCATATGGATTCTCTGCCTCTTTGGAAAGGGTGTTGAATGAGTCTTTTCCTTACTGGGACATGTTTCAAGACCAATGGCAAGACTGGACCACAGGCATGGCACAGTTTGCCAGGTAAGAACGAGGGGAAGGTTGCTCACTTTCTCTGAATAAAAGCTACAGCTGCCCCATGTGTACCCAAAATACTCAAATCACCAAAGACCCAGGTTCCTGTAGTGGAAAGAAAGATTCCTAGCACCTGGGGGCAACTCACTGAAGGCAGGACAATGAGATTTATGCCTGAAGTTATTTACTTTTTAAATTACACACTGCAGCCAAACTGATGTCCAATTCACAAGACAGCTGAGCAGGTGGGGAGGACTCTGAGTACCTTTTAAAAATAATTTACCAAAGTACATTTGAGCTGGATTCTATACACCCATAAAACTTGACCATCTTCTAAGATTTCCAAACTCATGTTTTAAATGTTTCTCTTAAAAGGCACTCTTGTGAGTCTCTATATCTAAATAATTTAGACTGAATTCTTTCATTTATTACTATCTAAATATTTGCATTGTAAAGTTAAGTTCCATGAGGGCAGAATATTACCCCAGCTCCTGTTCTGAATTAATCAGCAGGGTATTAGTTTAATAAGATGGTGATATTACTGTAATCCCAAAAAGGAACACATCTTACGTAATGGAAATAATGGAGCTGGGTATTTATACATATTAAGAGTGTGACATACTGAAAAAATAGACAGTCTGCATTCCTTTCTCCCTCTGCCACTTCTGCTGAGTTATTCCAAGTTATAAACCCAATACTGTTAATGGCAACAAAAAAATGAAAGGCTCAGACAAGCTTCAGCCAGACTAAACAGCTTTGCTGGTGCACGGTTAATAAATGGAGTTACCTGTTGCAAAATCACAGGGGTTTGAAGGTTTGTAAGGAGCTACACCTGACAAAAGGCCCAGAGAACTGGATAAAAATGAAGTAAATGTGTACCACAGATAACACAGAGCTAAAAACATAACTTTGGTTCACTTTAAGCTTTACATTTCAATGCCACCCACTCTGACGATCTAAAAATCAACATTTAACACTCACAAAAGAAGTGGGAACATAATGAGTAGGAATGTCAGCCCAGGAGAAAGAAATTTTGTACTTATTCACAAAAAAATAAATGGTTAAAGCAGAAGTGGGATAAGGCTAATATAAATATTAGGGGCTAAATACTATAGAAGCAATTGGCAATCAGGAGACATTGGCTCTTGGTCATAAAATTTCTGGACTAGTTTGAGGTGGCAATTGATAAAGTTAAAAAATATCAATGTCATAATTCACAGGGAAAAAAAAAACATTTCAAAATTAAGAAAAAAACCCACATTTTTCTTGGCCAACATGGCTCTGAATGTTATTTAGCACCCAGTGCTTTTAATTCAGTGCTACCTATTAACAGACAATCTCAGGGTTATTGGAAGAAAGGTGGTCAAGACATTTGATTTATTATAAATCTTTGCTGACTCTGAATTCCAACATGCTCTTGACAAAACTCCCTTGAACACGTGTCTCAGCAGTAACTCCCCAATTCATTTGTCCCTCCTCCTATTGGCACGTGAATTAATTCACGTCAAATGTCGGTGTCCATGAAAAATGGTACCTGTTTGTAGGCCTCAGCCACAGCTTCCTCCTGCAGGAACTCTGCTGGCACTTCCACTTTCACTAAGAAACGTGCCAGGTAAGCTCTTTTCTTGAGTTCATCAATCCTCTGAAGAAGCCAATGTAAGAGAGGATGAATGACAGCTTTGCTCCCAGCAATGAACCCCTGGCGAAATGCACTCCTAGACAAAACCAACAAAAACACACCACCAATACATTTCAAATTAAAGAACACTGGCTTGGAACAAACAATTTGCAGTATTTTGACACTCCCCCTCCACTTTCTTAATGCTAGTTAGTTATGATCCTGATTCTGCTCCCTTGAGACAGACAAAAACCTCAGAACACATCAAAAGGCTAAAGCCAACGACGCTTCCTTTTCCACGCTAATAATAAAGGGAATACAGGCGCTGGGGAAGAGTGGGGGGTTTGTGGGTTGTAACCCGGCCCAGGAGGGTACAATCCAGGCTGGGGAGGCTGGTGTGGAAGGGACGGGAAGGGACTGACCCTGCCAGTCACGCTGCACCCTCTCCTGGCTGGCTCCGCAATAGCAGCTGCTGCAGGAGGGCCCCAGGGCCCCTCACCTGCAGGATCTTCCCCTGCCAGCCCCTAAACCACGCTCTGTAGGGACAAGGGAGGAGCTCTCTGCAAGGCCTCACCTGCTGGGAGAGCGGAGCTCAAGGCCACACAACTTCGGAATTAAAGGTTGTTAACATATAAGCTGTAAAAGATGTTTTACTGTGATTTGTAGACAAAACGATACTCACGAGTCTGATACACCTCCTGGAGGTTTGTATTTAAGGATACCAAGGAAACTCAATATTCTTTTAGCTGTTTGTTCTGGCAGCTCCTCTCTGATGTCAACAGCATGCTAAATAGTTTGAAAAAAAAATTAAAATGTTATCTACTGTTTGTTTGAGTCATGGTAATTAATTATCAGCACTAAAAGAATTGACTTTATCCATTTGTCACACGATATGTCAATGAAGTGAGATGCTCCATACAGAACATCCTTTTTGTCACCAAACTTCAATGCTCTTCTAATGGATTTTTCTCCAACAGGTACATTTCTTCTAGGTACATGTTCTCCCTGCTCACAGGACCTTGTCTAGGCAAACTGATCACTTCCACCAAGCAAGTCTGATACCCAAGCACCTCAAGGCACCTGTATCTACACCCCTGATGTATGAATGATCCCTTCTGAGCTTACATGTACTTGTGGTAGCCCCAAAGGAGAGGGATTTAACATTTATTGCAACAGGCAAGTCAAGAGGTTCAGTTCTTGATCAGTTCCTGCCCTGGGGATGTGTGCAAGACAGCCTCAATTTTGACTTAAGAACACAGTGGTTGTCAGAATGAACCAAGTTAATATCTGGATCATGATTTCCAAGGAAAAATACAGTCATCAGTCTCTGGGGGACAGGGATCCAGCGTCCCCGGTCCAAGAAACATTTCCTGGTTTGCCAAAAACACACAGATGTATAGACCAGAGATTCTTGCCAGGCCCATTTATTTCCAGGAAGATTCATACAAACTATTTTGGCCAACCAAATATGCCTAAATAAAAGCAGATTTCGGTGTCAAGCCCATTTAAGACGCTCACAACTACACTTCTGAGCCCCTCTGATTGCCTTCCTTACCTTCGGGTCGATCTCCCCCAGAACATCACTGAGCAGCTGCAACAGCTGCACTGGCTCTAAGGAGTCAAACGTGACTAAATTGTAGCTCTTCCTGAAGGGCTCCTGATTGAGCTTCTCCACAATGAACGGGATTTGATCACCCATAATGGTGTCCTGGAAAAACCTCTGCAGAGAAGACAAGGAGAGATATCAGGAGGGCCTCAGCGTGGAGAGGGAGCTGGGGGCTGCCGGGAGGGACGGGTTGAAGGCACCGCGGCGGCCCGGAGGAGCTGGGCTGGCACCGGGCTCGGCGGGACCCAGCCCGGCCTCCCCCCTCAGCGCCGGGGGAGCCCACGAAGGAAGGTTCGGCCCCTCACAGAGACCACAGAGGGGAGGGCGGCCGAACCTCTACCGCCAACCGGGGGGCCCTGAGGCGACGGTTACAATGGCAACGGTTGCCAGGCCCGGGCGGTGGCGTCACTTCCGACGCTGCCGCGCGCGCGCTTCTGCCAACGCGTCCGAGCGGCGGGAAACGGGGCCGAGTGGGGGGGCGGCGGCCCGCGTGCAGAGGCGCGTGCGCAGAGCAGCGGAGCGTGTGCAGAGCGGCGGCGGCAGGACTGGGCTGGACCGGGCCGGGCTCTGAGGGCGGCTTGTGAGGCGGCCTCACTTCCCCACAGGTCGCCCCGGCGGGACCGGCCCGGTTCTGCTCTCCCGTCCCGGCGCAGGGCGGGTTCCTGCCCTCTCCCCGCTCGTTTCGCTGCCCTGGCAGTCAGCGGCGGCCTGAGGGGAGGCAGCGCGGCGCGGGCCGCAGCGAGAGGCTTCCATCCGGCCGGCGTCGCGGCCTTTCCCGCCGCGCCGCAGTGAGGCTTTGCCAAGCTCAGTCTACCCCGAATTAGGCAGGGATTGGGGTTTTTATCCGTAGCCCCTGACCAGAGGTGGTGCCCGGGCCAAGGTGTGGGGAGCAGGGGCAGCGCCATCACCGGCCGGGTCTGGCGCTGGGGTGGGCTCGGAGCCGCTTCTCTGCGTGGGTTGCTGTGCTGAGGCGGATGTTCCACTGGCCTAGCCCTCTTGTGTGGCTGCTTCACAAGTGCTCTTGATGCGAGGAGCAGCAGAAATAGGTTTGAGATCCACCCTTGAAAGTGTATACTTAGCTCTGTGGCTCCTGAAGAGGGAGGCTGTTGTCGCGTGTGTGGGAGATGTACAAACAGATTGATGCTGTTACCCAATTAAGATTTTTGGCAGCACCAAGAGGTGTCAAGTGTGGCTGGTGGACATACCAGGTGAATGGTTCCTTCATTTTCTTTGAAGTGGGAAAAATGCTCAGAGGATCCTTGTGGAACAGGGATGCCAGTCCTGTGCCCAGCCTTCATTAAGGGCAAATGGTGAATTGATGTCCTCAGGGTTGAACATCACTTATCTCTGTGCCTCAGAGTAGCAGTAAACATGTAGTGCTGGGGATGCTAAATCTGCAGTGAGAACAGGAGCTTCAAAAATACCAAACAATCAAAAATAGATTATCTATTAGAGTGAAACTTGTTCATTAAACAAGTATCTCTCGATCTGCAAGTTTTTTGCTGCAGAGCCTTCAAAACCCATGCTTAGACCTTAAATTGGTGAATTTTTGGAGCCTCTGCTAATTGCAATTAGCTTCTTGGATAGTCTTAGAATCCCATGTGAGTCCACAGATGATGGATTAAAATACGCAGTGAGTCATTTGAAAGTGGTGCCAATTGAAATGCACAGGTTGTAAATCACTGCAGAACTCAGCTCAGTAAATAGCAATCATAGATGTAAGACTTTGCAATTCTAAGCACTGCGTCTGTCTTAGGTTAGCTCCTTTTTTTCTTCCTGAGGAACAGAAAATCCTTAATAAAATACTAATTTACAGGTCTTCACGGGAAGCCTGGAAAGTGACACCGTGGTGGTGTCCTAGCTTCAACTGGCTGAGCTTAGAGAGGGGATGGCTGGGTTGCTTGTGATTGTGCATGGAAGCTGTGGTAGAGCCAGGAACATCATAATCCAAGTCTCCTGACTCCTGGATTTGAACTTTAAAACCAGATCATGTTTCCTTTGTGCTCTCGGTCTGTATACTGACCTTTAGGAATCGTATTTACCTCCCAAGTTCCCAGAAGAGATGTGCTCTCCCTTGACATGCTTTCCTGGTATCGATTCCACTCTTCTTCTGATGAGTATTTTGAGCGTAGAGAGTTCACAGAGGCAGCAAATGAAACTGGTATTTCCTGTGGAGGCACTGGGGGCCAGGTTTGGCCCCCTGCCAACTGTGTCAATAGGTAATGGCAGGTGCTGGGTGTGGGTGCACCACTGAACGTGGGAGAAACACCATTTCTGAAAATATTGATGCACACCCTTCACATGGGCCCTGGTACAGAAGAGAGATTGTGCTCCCAGTGCTGGGGTTGGAGAGGGATCTGTGCTGGGGACAGTGGGATGTTCTCTGAGGTTCTCTTTTCCATCAGGCTGTTTCAGTCCCCGAATCTTTCAAGAAGCAAAGGACTGTTCCCCTCTTCTCATGTCTCTGTAACATTAAAGAGGCAACAGAAAAGAGGAAGGATGTCTGGAAGCTTCAGCAGATGTCAAGAAGAAAAAAAGCTGGTGAGATTGTTTTGCTCTGTTGTGGAAACCCACAAAATCAGATTGTTCTGACTCTCGGGGAGGGAGACCTCCAGGACCAGCTATCGTTACAACTTCACTGGCTGAGCTCCAGCTTGCTGGCCTGTTGGAAAGCTCAGTTGATTGAAGGCAGGAGCAGAATCATACCTCAGGGCCCAGTTCTATTGGACATCCCAACTTGGGGAAAGTGTGAGGGATCCTGTGTCATGTTTTCATGATCCTTTCTTCCAGCAGCTTTGTGCTATTCCTACGTGCAGCCCAGAGTAGCTGAAATGCTACCCCCAGCTGCTCACCTGCTGCTTGGTACTGACACTCTGTCATGGTGCCTGAATTTTCAGACTCACTGCTTAAAAAAAACCCCATCAGGTTCAGCTCAGTGTCTTGACCTCTGTATCACAAGAGCATCTTCACAGGCATCAGAGGTGACAGGTTTTGGTGCTGACTTGGGTACTGGCAGCAGCTGGGGTGTTGTTTGACACTTCTCTGAAGTTACCTCAGCAGGAGGATGTGGTTTCTGAATCAAGTCTTACAGAACCAAAGGCCAGTGTTCATATATTGTTATATAATATATATACAGTGTCCATATATATTGTTGTATAATTCTGGGGGCTTTTTCCAAATTCCCAAGTTTGCCTGGGGAGCGATACGGGGTTTCAGGCAAAGTTTCCTGATGACATCAGAGTTAAAACAGTTCAGCCCAATAGCTCCAGTCACGTCTGGGTAGGGCTTATGTTTTATATTGCTTTGGAAAGGCTTGTGGAAGCTGCTTGTTGAAAAGGCATCATGCAGAAAGAGAATGGAGCCTGCAGATAAACTACCCAGAGCTCCTCAGATCTGCAGGCACAGCTTCATTGCTCCCTCCTGACTTTCTCCTCCCTTTACAGGCACTGCTGTGTGGATGAGAGCCTTGCAGAACTGAGAGAGCTCGACCAGAGACCAGCAAATCAGAGTGGAACGAAACCTGAGCAAATGAAAATCGTGCTCCAGGAGCAAAGAGAGATCACCTTATATGGGAACATCACGGGCAAGGAGATGAATACGTCCAGCCAGGCTGCTGAGGTCAGATCCCCAACAGATGGAAGACATTGATGTGAAAACAGCCTTTAGGAAGAGAAGGCAACACTTACTTCTGCTTTACTGATGCAGCCTGAGCCCTCCCATTTGTCCCTTTCATTCTAAATGCTGTGTCGTGTACGTACCCATAGGTCTGACCACGTTATATGAAAAATCAATTTCTTTGTGGCCGTTCCAGCATCCCAATGCATCCCAGGGCTGTTTCTTGCAGCTTTTTCTGCTGTTGTTACATAGCAGGATCTTGCCTGCTGAAGCATCACTAATACCAACCACAGCAGCATGGACTGTGGGCAGCAAAAGCCCAAGGAGCCATCGCTGAGGTCTCAAGAAGCAAAGACTGTGCAGAATGTAACTTGCTCCTGTGTGCTCAGGCATTTAAAACAATACTGGCAGGCAAGAAGCCTGCAGGGTCTGGATCTCTTGTGGTGGCTCCAGCCATAGATAGCATCCTGGGTGTTTTAAAATACTAAAGGTTTGGAAGAAAAATATTAGAACTGTGTTGTGGGGCTTGTATATTTTATGTCTCTCTGTGGGCCTTCTGTTGCAAGAGAGGATCTCTTTAGGATGTTGGGTAGGGACTTTTTAGGATGTCAGGTAGTGGTAGGACTGGGGGGAATGGGTCAAAACTAGAGGCAGGTAGATTCAGATTAGATGTTAGGAAGAAGTTCTTGCCCATGAGGGTGGGGAGACACTGGCACAGGTTGCCCAGAGAGGTGGTGGAAGCCCCATCCCTGGACATTTTGAAGGCCAGGCTGGATGGGGCTGTGAGCAACTGATCTAGTGGGAGATGTCCCTGCCCATGGCAGGGGGGTTGGAACTAGATGATCTTTAAGGTCTCTTCCAACCCTGATGATTCTATGATCCTGGTCCTTTTAATCTGGGTCTAGTGAATTCTGATCCAAACTTCTTGTCTTTCAGACTGAGCCTGGGATTTACAGGTCTCACCTTGACAGCTCCATATCTTGGCAGCTCCACCTCCTGTATTTGCAGTGTCAGATGGTGGCCTCACACCTGCTCCTTGACCCCCTGGACCAGTTGCAAATTGTTGGCTTTGCAGCACACTGACCAGCTCTAGCTTGTGCATGGTTCTGTGGAGCAGCCAAAGCATGTGCCACATTTTGTCTCTGCTGAGAGGAGCAGTGACTCTGTCACCCCCTTTTAATCCTGTGACCTCATACAAAACCAATCTAAGACCAGGCAGGACATGCAATGTGAGATGAGAAGCCGGAGATCTCTGTGGCCATTGATGACCCAAAAGCTTGCTTTGCCTTTGCCCTGCACCTTGCATGGCCATGCCAGCCCTGCCAAGTGAGTGTTGTGTGCATCTGCCCAGTCCAGAGGAGCACTGCACCACCTTTGCTCTGGTGCAAAGTGTTGGGTGATGAAGAGTCAGGCCCAGAAGGAGGTTGGTGTGACACTGGCTTCCATCTCTTTAGCCTCATCTCTACACTTGTGTTACTTCAGACTGGCAGTGTCTGGTAGTATTGAGGGGAGATGGTGCAAATCAGCAGAAGGTGACAAGAACAGTGCAGAGCAATCAGCTCTGGAGCTTCAGGGTAAAATTAGTGCTGTTTTTCTGTGAACAAACCAAAGGATGTGGCTCTTCAAGGCAGCTCCTCGTTCTGTCAAGTGTTGTTCTTTAAAAGACCTGTGACACCATTCTCACACAGGTTTCTCACTTGTCTTTTAAGTGAGGTGGCCCAGGAAGGGTGGAACCACGGGGTAGTTTCTGTTCTCAAGAGTCAGTATCTCACAGGAAGAGGTAGCAATGGGTGGCTGTGAGCATCTGGAGTGCCTGGCTCAGTACGACTCCCCAAAATACGTGCGCGTCCAGAGTCCTACCTGTGGATATCTGAGATGTTTGCTTTGTTTGATTGTGTCTCTGGCTATTTGGTAAGTGCAAGGTGGTGGGATGCTCTGTGGTACCAGAGTGAATGTTTCTTGGCTTGGGGTTTTCTGGTTTCGAGTTGGGTTTCGGAGGTTGGAGTTTTGGGGCAGCAAAGAAGGTCATTGATCTGGTGTCAGACCATACTAATGGTCTAATGAAGATGGATGTGGTTGTGGGAACTTGGTGGTGGGAGTGTGGCACGGGGTGTTATCTAACAAGGTGGGGTTGGTTGGGCAGAGTTAAGTGGGCTTCCTTTAAAAAACACTGGCAGTTTTGTTTCTCGCCTGAAAACTCTAAAATAACCAGATAATCTCCCAATTACATCCATGTTTCTGAGATTAGAGGCTGCTCCATAGAGTTTCCTGGTGAGGGTCAGGTGAAGTGGCAAGTCACCCCTTGCAGCAGACTCCGAGAACAATAAGATGTTTTAGGAATATGCAGTAACTGATTGCCTCTAAAGGGCAGATTTTCCCCTTTGCTGCCAAACTGGGGCTGTTCTTGGTGATAAGTGTTCCCTGAACAAAGTCTGCTGGAGTTCACAAGTTGGTCTCATTCCCATGGGAGGGCACCAAGCCAGGACATTGAGCACCCTGATCCCAATCTCCCACAGAATCAAGTCTGCAGGAAATTCAAGTTGCCTGGCTCAGGTTCTGTACCCACCTACTGCTGCTCAGAGCTGGCTTCCCACTGCAGGTTCCTGACAACATGGCTTTCCCAAAGCACTCTTCTCCAGAGAAGAGGCTGAAATGCTGTTTTCATAGCAAATATAAATAAAGGACCATTGATCAGTTGCTTTGTATTTCTGTTCTTCAGTTACTATTTTATTAGCCCGGGGAACAGTCTGTGGTTAAACTGCAGTGGTGCTGTAGCTCTTTTCTGTCACTTTCATGTAGTCTAAAAAGTATCTTCTGAAGAGACAAGAGTTTCTCAAAGTTGATGGTGCTTTTATTAGTTAGATAAGCTGGGTGACTTTCATCAGCTTAAAAATAGAGGCATCCTTCATCCTTTTATTACCACATTCACCTCTGGGAAAGTGAAAACATGCGGCCAAGGTTTTATGAGGCACAAAAATTGTCACTGTGGAGAGCCAAGAACTAAGTATTTTAAGCTCTCTTAAAAAAAGAAAACAGAGAGAGGATGCTGCTGGTCTGACAGAAAAAGTCAAAGTCCAGGTACCCAGCACCCCAGCTGTGCATGGGTGAAGGAAGGGTTCTTAGTGACTTTAAGCCCTGCTGCAGTTAATTGGTGTTTCACAAATGGCTTCTGAAGGGCCAGGATGTCACCTTGTGTTGTCTGTAGGATTTAGGATGGGAAAATAGAAATCCTTTTCTTGCATCAATTCAATTCTGAGAAAGCCAAAAGTTGTGGAAGTGAAACCAAGGCCTCTCCCCCAAAAGGCTCTCAATGTCCATCTGGCTTTGTCCTTGCAGTGCATTTTGTCCCAGAATGATACAAAGGAGCTCACCCATTTTATTCTTATGGGTTTATTGGTCCTTTCTGTTTTCTCTGCCAGTTGTATTATCATCATCTACAGGCTCTATGAGGAGAAGGATGAGATTACTAGCTCAGTTCGCACCAGTGTGAAAGGTGTGGTTTATGCAGCCAACAGGACCTGGGATGCAGCAGAATACACTGTACCAATGCAGGCAAGTCCTTGCTTAATGTCACTTCAGTATTCATAGGATGGGTTGGAAGATCTCAGAGATCATCTCATTCCAACCCCTTGCCATGGCAGGGACACCTCCCACTAGAGCAGGTTGCTCAAAGCCCCGTCCAACCTGGCCTTGAACACCTCCAGGGATTCCACTGCCATTGCTACATCTGGTTGCCTTCCTGACGTGTCTCTGTGCTGCCATTTAATGGCATTATGTTGGAGACAGCAATCTTTAAAGACAAATCTTCCTCCCTTAATATAAGGGGGAAAAAAACCCCTCTTTTATATTTCCATGGTGGTATTTGTTACAGATTTTTTACGTAATCCATTTAGTATTTTGGTAATAGCAAATCTAGGGACAGATTCCCTCCAGTATAGCTGTGCTAAACACAGTAGTGTTACTAAAAATTAGTGCTAGTGAGTCTTTCTCTGTTATAATGCCAGTTTGAAAAATAATCCACACCTCTTTGCCTCTGGCTGCTCTTTCCTGCCCTGATGATGTCCCTGGAGGAAGTGGAGTGGGAACAGCCTTGTTGTCCTTCCAGGTGATGTTCTGGAATGACTGAGGGGTGAATCAAGTCTGTGCCATTTCAGCCAGATTCTTTTCCTTCCCTCTCTGTAGGCAACAAACTCTTTTTTCGTGATGACCAACCTCATTAAGACAGAGAAGCAGGTTCAGCAGAAGTGCCCCGAGGTAAATATGTTTTCTGATTTCTATTAGGGTGTATTAAATGTGTGTGGACATAAGAGTGGACTGTCCTTGGAGCAGTCTGGTACAAGTGAATCCTGTTGCTCTGAAAAGTGGGAAAAGACATAAATGATAAAGGAAAGTTTTATTGTAAGCAAGGAAGGGGCTTTTTTCTGGCTTTGCAGGTAACTGAGCTTTTCTCTTCTATAAAACAAATAATTAGTAAGGGTTATGCCTGCTCTGCATTGTTATTTTCTCTTATTATTTGGCATTTTTACATTGAAGCTGAGGAAGACTTGTTACATAGGTGTAGAGAGGGAGATATTTATATTGCTTTTATGTCATTTTTTTTTTCCAGTATCCCTTCAATCATTCTATCTGTTCTTCAGATGAGTTCTGTGAAAAAGGGAGTGTAAATGTCCACAGCAATGGTATGTAAAGAGCATTTTCAGACTGAACTATTTGTTGGTGGGTACTATCTCCTGTTGCATTATTGACCAGTGCAGCATGTGCAAGATCCACCTTGGAGAATCCCAATAGAACAGTACAGAACCCTAAGAGGTACCTGAGAACATCCAGAGGGACCTGGGCAAGCTGGAGAAGTGGGTCCATGTGAACCTCATGAGGTTCAACCAGGCCAAGTGCAAGGTCCTGCACATGGGTTGGGGCAACCCCTGGTGTCAGCACAGGCTGGGGGTGGAGGGGTTGAGAGCAGCCCTGGGGAGAAGGACTGGGGGGTACTGGTGGGTGAAAAGGTGGAGGAGAGCCAATGTCCTCCTGGGCTGCATCCCCAGCAGCGTGGGCAGCAGGGCAGGGAGGGGATCCTGCCCCTCTGCTGAGTTCTGGGGAGACCCCCCTGCAGTGCTGGGGCAGCTCTGGAGCCCTCAGCACAGCAGAGCCATGGAGCTGGTGGAGCAGGGCCAGAGGAGGCCCCAGCAGTGCTGGGAGGGCTGGAACACCCCTATGGTGGTTGGGTAGTTCTCAGAATAAGTCAGGGGACTGGTGTCCTTCATTTAGGACCAGTTTCCCAGGAGGCATCATACTGTTTTCATCAGCTCTGTGGGTTCTTTGTAGTGCTGAGATTCCCTGAATTTGGGCTGCTGGCTGCATTGTTGCTTTCTCTGGAAAACCCTCCCAGGAAATGCTGACTTTCCAGGAGTGCCCCAAGAATTAAGGTTTTCTGCCCACCTTTATATTGTTTAATTTCCTTATGTGGTTGAATGAAACTTCTGAGTGAGCCTGTTGGGTTCTCAGTTGACCCCAAGACTCAGATCTGTAACTCCACATAAAACTGCAGTGGAAATTACCTCACCCTCAGCACAATGCCAAGCACTGTTGACCCAAGCCAATGGCTAAATCAGGATTGATGAGGTGTGGCAGCACCATGGCTTGGGTAGTTCTTCCTACAGCTTCCTCCCATAGAAAGCTGCAACAATCTGAAATGTCAGGCTCCCTCTCTTAGATTTGAGGAGGAATCCACTGACACGTTCAACCTGTCCCTAACTGGTGAAGAACTCTTGTCTTTGCTGAATAAAAGCATATTTCTCTACAGGAATTCAAACAGGAAGATGTGTGGATTATAATGCAACTATTAAAACCTGTGAGGTCAGTGCATGGTGCCCTGTGGAATCCATGGAAAAACCCCCTAAGTAAGTGAAAGAAATATTTTTTTTAAAGCCAAAAGAAAGATTTACTTTGACAAAGTCATGACATTTTAAAATAATCCCTTTGCCTGGGCACATACAGACCTCATGTATGTTAAGCAGCCATCTCCTTCGTGGCCATAGTGTTAATACTCATTATAATACCTAAAGAAATTACTTCTAACAATGTATGATTCATCCTGCTGTGTGATTCTGCAGTGAAGTCATAGCCTCCAGTTTGTACCATCATGCAGCTGCCATAGAAACAGCTTTAGATGTCACAGGCTCATCTTGAATTCACTGGAGGCATTTGGCTCATTAATTCAAATGTCAAGGAAAATGCATCAGCCTAAGATGGGTTTAATCAGTGACAGAAATAAAGTTTCCTAACTTGGGTTTTTCTTCTGCAAGGCTTAGAGCCTGTTGGTGTAGAAGTTCTTTATGGGTTCATTCATCAGGGTGAGGTTGTTTCCACCTCCCAGAGCAGTAGGGGTAGAGTGTTTGGGGATCCACCTCAGCCCGAGGAAGAGTTTCTAGGTAGAGCTTGAAGACCTCAACACTGGCAATCTGAAGAAAACTCTAGGAAAAGGACTCCATGGAACAATGCTGCTGTGACAGAGAGTAGGATGGAGAGGCCTTGGAGCCATCTTCTTTTGTAACCCCAAGAGGAAAATGTTCTGTTTGTATTCTGTATCAGCCAAAGCTTGAACAAGTTCTAGATATTTTGATTTCAACTGAAATAATGGAAATTATACTCTAGGGGAGCAAATGATAATTAATTCTAGTGCCTCTCAACCAGCTTTGAAATATGTGTAAGAAACTAGGTAAATCATCACTTTCATTAACCCATTGCCTTTAATAGATACAAGCATAATTTTATGTATAGATGCCATCTTTTCCCTAATTCAGGGTTTCTGCAGAGACTGAGCAGTTTTTCCACCACCAGCTCCCCCCCCAGAGCCTCCAATGCCTCCTGCAGCTCCTTCTGCTGAGTTTCTTTTCAGCTCTTTAAAAGACTTTCCATTCCCTTCTCCCGTGGACAGAGCTGTGATCTGAAAAAGGCTTTGCCCAACAACAGGAAGGCTGCAATTGTTCCTACAGCATCCGGGAAAGAGATGCATGAGCTTCCTGACTTAATGAAATCCTGGGGGTTTTCTGTGAAGTTTCAGTGGCTGCCAGTCATTTTGAAATGTCACTCTGTGTAGGCTCACTGCTGAGTATGCTACAGAGGGAATTTTGCTTTTAATTACATTGCACACTTGACACATTCTGTCTTATTTCCTAACCTTCCCCTAAAGTGCCAGTAGTTGGTCGCTACCAGGGACCAAAAATAATGGATGAGAGGTTTGAGCCAATCCTCTGATGTCCAAAGTTCCTTCACAAGTTCTACTGGGAAGGAAAAAATGAGGAATTGCTAAAAAGAAAAGCTGAGTGTTTATTTTCTACCAGAATGATACCTAAGACCAAGGTCAGAGTCCAGGAAGCTTTGCCCTTTGGTTGAGATACTGAGGTAGCAACATTGGGCTTTGGTTACACCCATGATTGTCTTTATTGTCCAGACTCCTTTGAAAGGTAAGTTTCATGAACTGTACAGGAGGCCTCCTTTTCCTTCCTGAAAGTTATGGCAGGAGCTGAACAAAGCCACTGCATGTTGGCAAGAAGATTATTTCATTTTGGATTGTTCCTTTCTGCCCGAGGCAGGGCACAGCTGTCAGGTTAGCTGGCTGAAGGACAGGGGTTTACAACACCTTCTTCAGGAGGGCTTTGGATCAGGTTCCAGATGCTTCCCAGTGGATCAGTTATGGACAATTTCACATTCATTTTTAGTTCTTTAAAAAATAACATACAGTATCAATGTCTTGACTGTTACACACTGAAACTCATCAGTGACTTTCATTCCTGGTAGCATCCACAGATGTTAATTTGATTTGCAGTCGAGTCTCATTCATTGACTTAGTTTAGAAGACACTCATTAGGTCCTTCATGGACATCCAGCTAACATGCTTTGTGCCATCACAGATCTCTGCTGCAGAGGTTTTGCTCAAAATACAATGATAGGAAAAATATTCCCTGCTTAGAAGCACTGTCCTTTGTGTGGCTGGCTGCTTTGAAGACCAGGTTTCCCCCTGGGAATGGCTGTCTTGATGGGAATTAAAATATTCCTGGCTCATACTTAAAATGGAGCAATGCCAGTATTCCATTTCAGCATAGTCTCTATGCTAGACAAGTAATGTCTGTCTAAAATTCTGTCTCTTCCTTTCCTGTAGCCCTGGCAGGTCCTGGCGTGCAGCAGAGATTGTCTCCCAGTCTAGGCCAAGGTTACACAGCTGGCAACTTGTGGGGAAATTCCTTCCTTCCTGCCACAGCTGCAGAGAAACCACTCCTGGGAGGAAGGCTCAGACTGGCAGCCTGCTTGCCATGGCCTTTGCATTCACCTCCACAGTTAGTGACACAAACCACTGCAGGGGAGGGAGGTCCTCAAACCAGGAGCTGCAAGGAGGGCAGGACAACCTTTGGTGGTGTGGGTGACTCCTGAATTCTGGAGGCATCTTCTAGGATCAGGCACATGGCTCACTCTGACTGGCTGCAGCTCTGGTGTAAGTGGCCACTTGTCTGTGGGGACTTGCAGTGAAACTGCCAGTTCCTTGTGCAGAACTCATCAGCTCTCAGATGGTGTCATTTCTCACTACTATTCTATAGCCAGATTTAGATGAGAAGTCTCCTGAGATCGTGTTTTGGCTGCTTGTAGAGACTCCAGTTGGGCTTGGCCCCCACAAACAAGTGCAACAGAGAGAGAACAATTTATACCTAAAACTAAGGAACCCATCTGTATCTGCCTTGATCCCTGAGCCACCTGACTCCCTGCACTTCAATCTGTTATTCTTAGCAACATATTCCTCCTCCTGACAGCTTTCCAGGTGATAGTAAAGCAGCATAGCATTAACTGATGTATTGAAGTAAAAGAAGTTTGTTAATTTGAGGTTTCTTTTTTAGGCCTGCTGTTCTGAGGAGTTCTGAAAACTTCACTGTGCTGATAAAGATCAACATTCACTTCCCCAAATTTAATCTCACCGTGTAAGTGCAAACATTCCTCAATGCTTGCTGGAGAGTGAGTAGTTGTGCTCTGAAAATAAAAAAGATTGTATAAATTGGAACTTCTTTTACTCAGAAAGTCTATGCACCCAGGGCTGCATCTGCCTGAGTGACAAATACCAAATTTCTATAATTCTTTGGCCCTGTTAAGCCTTCAGGAACCAAGAGAAATAAGGAGAGCTTGGGAACAGAGCCTCCCACCATAACTATTTATCTCAGGCACTGCACAACAGAATTGCTCATTCAGATAAATTGGTCTATGTCAGGGTAAAATCACTAAAATAGAGCACAACAGATATGGATTCAAATAAGGTGAAAGGGTTTAGTTTACACCTGTAAAATTTTGCTGGTAATAATATCCAAAGAGTAAAGAATTCATCTTGATTCCCAGATCCCAGTAAGGCCTCTGTGGACCTGGTACCTACAAACCTAGAAACTCATATACTTACCAACTGAGTGCATATAACACAGGTTCTAGTAAGTGTGAAGTCCCTTAACATGTACATGTAGCTGCTCCAGCTTGGTTTTAAATTTAAACAATTGTGTGTGTTCTTCACAGAGTAAATATTCCACCAGTTTTAAATACTTTCTGCACATACAACAAGGACACTGACCCATCCTGCCCCATTTTCCGTCTGGGAGATATCCTTCAGGAACTGAAAGAGAATTTTTCTGAGTTTGCAGTCAAGGTCTGTGATAACCATTTTTTTTTCCTGCTCAGTGTTGAAACATTTTCTTGATTCTCTTCCTGCATGTTTTGCTGTCTGCCATAGAATGGAGTCGTTCTACCTTTAGAAACCTCTTGTGTGAGGAGCAAAGTAGCCCCAACTTTCAAGAATTAAATATGCTTAACATCTCACAGGATGGCAGAGCTGATATTATTTTGTAGGTGTTGTAGCAGGTAAAGGCCCTTTTACAAAGCATAGTGCATTTAAATAAGGCATATCCAAGGCTGTCACTCATGGTCATCTTTTGATCCTACTCAAGCAGATCCTAAATTATGTTGCTGAGTCAGATTGGCACAAATGGCAGCTTATATTCAGAGTCAAAACCCACTTGGTTTTGCCATTACTTTTTCACTGAGTTCTTTAGGGTAATGAGCCAAAGGCCCTTAATACTGATCCAGCCATACCTCTAGAAAGTCAATATTAACAGATGGGTAGAATAGAAGTAGAGACAAAATGTCCTGCCCAGAGTCATCAACTGAGCCACATTTCTGGATTCTCAGCCTGGCCCAGTGCATTCAAGAGGGAACATTTGGACTGGGTGAACATTTGGACTGGGTGCCTACAAAACTTAGGCTTGCACTCAGGCTTTTGGGTTGAGCCTACATGTGGTTGAAAGCCACAAAACAACCCTCAGAGTGTATCAGCTACATCCACACTTGTGCTACCAAGATGAAGATAAATAGCTGGAAGGTAGGAAGGGCCTAAAGGAGTGACAGCTTCTAGCTCACCCAAGTCACTCCCACAGAGCACTGCTTGATTGGCAGATGTTGCTTGTGAGTTAGATGTGTCCCTGCCAGGGGCATCCCTCAAGCTTCTGCTGACTTCACCAGCAGCCATCCCAGGGCTGGTCCCTGAGCTTGCTGTGTCTGTTTCCAGGGAGGAATCATTGCCATTGAGATTAACTGGAACTGTAACCTGGACAGCTGGTTTTATGACTGCAGCCCAAAGTACAGCTTCCGACGCCTCGACCACAGAAAAGTCAATCCTGGATTCCACTTCAGGTAGAAAATGCTCCATGAAGCAAGGAGCTGGTTTTCTGAGTTGAAGCAAAGATGTGATGAGATGTGGGGAATGATGGAATGACAGAATTCTCCTTCTTCACTCCAGTAGTCATGTCCTTAACCTGCAGTTACTGCAGTTGTGTGTTCATCTTCCAAATGAGCATTTTTGTATTGCAGGAGATTTTATTGCTGTGTTGAAGGGACTAGAAATTTCCAACGAGTATTCTGGGAGTTCACACAGAAAATAGTTTGGGCAGGTTCCACTATATGGCAATTGAGGTTTGAAACTACCTACATGGGCCTGTAGCAAGACTGTTTAACTGCAGTTCAGCTGAAATCCCTGCTGCAGTGAGCCTGGTCTGAGAGCACAGAGTGAGCTTGGTGCCAGCCCATGTCCTGCTGGCCTGACTCTGGATCAAGGGGGTTATTGGCAAAGAAACGCCATTCTTGAAACTCTCCAAAATCAAAAGAGGAGCAGAATAGTTCAGTGCAAGAAGAAACTCCAGCTCTTTTTGTGCTCCACAGCCTCATGGCATCATAGCCCCCAGGGAAGCTGCACAGCTCTTCATTCCCTCTTTTGCAGATATGCAAGGCACTACAAGCTGGCAGATGGGGTCGAGCAGAGAACCCTTTTCAAAGTCTATGGAATACGCTTTGATGTCCTTGTCTTCGGCACAGTAAATACAATTCTTTTTGCTTTGTGGAGGGAGAAGAAAGTTTGCTATTGCCTTCCCCCCCCCTTTCTGCCATACACTCCTCTCCTCACTCCTGTCCATCACTGGGATGGAAGTCATGTCATGATGAGTAGTGCTAAATTGAACTGAGGAGCATCAAGAGCAAAGCTGAGGATGAAATTGTGGGGCTGGGAGGGAGGCGGGATTGTTGTTTAAGAATGAGACATCATCATGACGTGGTGTTATTATCATGAACCCCATGTGTCACCACTGTTCCCTTCTCAAGTTGTTTTTTCTCCCCTGCCAAGTGTCTGAGATGAAGTTTTGGGGTTGGATTGTGAAGAGACAAAGCTACATTGTGAAGGGACAAAAAGAGAAAGGTCGTTAAGTTGAACGAATGGTAACATCTCAGTTCTTCTTTTCTGCTTTCTTTAAGGGTAGAAAATTCAACAGCATTGAACTCATCAAAAGCATTGGGTCCATGATCTCCTATTTTGCTTTGGTGAGAGACTTATGTTTTGTTTTAATAAAACCAGTTCTGGAGATACATTTCATTAAGAAAGTGGAATCACTCCTTGCTTTCTTTTCACGTGCAGGTTGAGTGTGCCATTGAAGTTGCTATTAGTGTAGGTGACTACTTCAGCGGGGGCAGATCACCTTTCTACCAAATGTACAACAGGAAAAAGTATGAAACTGTGCTGAATCCCAGGCAGGTGAGGAATGTCAGGTACTGCTCTGTGGGTGCTGAAATGCAGCTGATCCAGGAAGCTTCCATGGGCTCTACACACAACCTGGGCATGGCAGAGTCACACCAGCTGGATCAGGGAAACCTGCAGGGGGTAGTGGCCCTTTAGCACAGCAGAAGGATGTCATGAAAGGGTTGTCCATTGCTCAAAGCCTCCTCCTTGCCAACTTCTGTTGCCTCTTCCACTTTTTTCAAGACGTTTGTGGTTATTTCTCTAGGCTGCCTCTACTACTCCCCCAGCATTTTAAACATGTATTTTTAAAGAAGAGTGAAGAGGAGGGTACCTCAAGGCCCTGCACAACCACGCTCCTACAGTTAGTTCCATACCACCTCTTCCTGTTCACTCTGTCCCCACAGCTCCCCATGTCCTTGCTGTCCTGGATACTGGAAATATAACCCTTGATGCAGTTGCAGGGGATTGTTACTGGAGTACAGAGTGTAGAACCCAAGCCCTGAGGTCAGGTCTGTGCTGTGGTTGTCTCCAATTCTCTAACTTCTCCAGCTGACACTGCTCCTTTCTGCTGCTGCACAGGTGGTGTACGTGTCCCATGTCGATGAGCCACAAGTTACCTTGGTAAAGATGCCTCTGAAAACAAGCTTGCAGCATGCTCAAGGCAGCATCCTTGAGGTAAAGACAGACACTTAACCTTTGGGATCCTCCCTTCAGAAGGGAGGGCTGAGGAATGTCATTCCAAACTGATTTGGATTTCTGCCACCCCAACCCCTCCGTAGTTCCAGATTAGATTCTGAGGGGCAAAATCTGGTTCCTGTTGGCCACGTCAAGTTACCAGGTGCTGTGACCAGAGGATGTCTTTTCTAGAGTCAGCTAAAAATTGCTGCTTTCCTGTGGTGGGCACACACCCGTGGGAGTGTGTTGGTGTTGCAGCAGCATGTGAGGTGTCGATTCCATTTCACTGGGGTGGGCGCTGGCACACAGAAAGACAGATCCTCCTCCAGATCTGCTGATCTCTCATCATTACCCCTATTGTGCTGTGTCAAGTGAAACACCCAACGGTGAGGATCACTGTTGTCACTTCTCTCTGCAGTTGGGTGAAGCAGCAAATGCTGGTTTCTTTCATTGATGTTGGGAATTGTTGCAGGGCCACCCTGTGAAATTCGGTGATGCTGGCAACAGGTGCATCAGTGAGTCCAACAAGAACCATGATGATGAAGAACTTGAGCTGGGGCAACCTCTCAGACATGAGGCCTCTTCCCTCGAAAGCCTGAAGTGGTGCTGCTGTGGCAGGTGCCAGCCAGCACAGGAGTACCACGAGCAGCTCTGCTGCCGAAGGAACCAAGGGCAGTGCCTCACAACCTCCCAGGGCTTTCAGCAGCTGGTGCTGTCCAGTGACAGCCTGAAGAAAGCCCTTCTCTACAAAGAGCCTTTTCTGGATGTGACAGCTGGCAATCTCAACACCCAGCTACGTCACCTGGCTTATGAGCAGTACATCCACTGGCACTTTGGTGCTGATCTGCAGGACAGAGCTGTCATCCCAAACTGCTGCAGGTGGAAAATTAGAGAGTCTTATCCCAAACCATTCAACAACTACACTGGTTTTAAGATAGAATGAGGATGTAGCCCAACTTGAGCTCACACTGTGATTCACCTTGGCCACTTAACCTTTGTTTTCTTTCACAGACCTTTAAAAATAGAAGCAAGCCTGTGACTTCTCCAAGTCTCCTGTAGTGCAGCTGAATTCTTGTACAGAGTTTGGAGGGGCACAATCACCTGCTGCTTAGCCTTGAGCTAAAGTGCTTCTGCCTTGCTTCACTTAGAGTCACCCCACATAGTTTGGAAATGTAGTCTCTGGGGTGAATTCTTAGGGCTACATTTTAGTAGGAGGTTCCAGGCCTCCTGCCTTTGCACTCGTGCATCCCAGAATCCCAGCTGAGTCAGGAGATGGCCAGCACCCTGAAAATAAGGTGGGACCAAGAGTCATCTCAGAAGTATGAGCCCTGAAGGAAGGAAAAAGAGATACCACTTGAAAATGTGGTCCTGAGCATTTTACTTCCTCAGCCTCAGCACCTTTCTGCAGCCCTGGGTCAAGAGGCTCTAGAAAGAGGCCACCAAAGATGTAGTTTCATAACTCTCCATTAAAAGCCTCATGGTCCATCCAGATCAAACAGGCTCATTTTAGATTATTTCAGTGACAGAAAGCATTTTCTGAAAAGCCCAGCTGTGCCTTTTGTATTGCTCCTTTTAGCTTGAATTCAGGAATTACAATGAAAAGTACTTTTACCATCTTTGTGTTAGTATTTTTGGGCATTTCATTCATACTGGTTGAAATTGTAATGCTGGACTTTGGCCTCCTGTTCACTCTTGGCTTCAAGCAGGCCTTGCCTCCAACACCTCCTGAGCTTGACACAGTGTGAGTTGCTTTGTGCTGTGATCAGAGCACAGCCAAGGAGCAGCAAATTCAGGGTAGATTCATCTGTGCTCCAGCACCTTTTCAGTCCTTTGTTTTGTTTTTTTTAATACTTGAACATGTTCTATTTTTGTAGAAACAAGGTGAGGATTGTAACGTGTGTATTCCACACTCCTTTCAACTAAGCTTTGTTCTTTCTGAGCTAACCCAGCAGTTCTCCATTTCCCACATGTATTTTAGGATGTATTTCTGGCTGTAGTTCTATCTTCTGTTTGTATCAATATTGATATTGCAGCATCTTATATATCTAGTCTTTTGGCATGAATACTTACCTGCTCTGACACATGAAATGGCTCTTTTAGTGAGGAATTACAGAATGTTCACTTGAGACTGTGATTTTAAACTCCTTTCACATTTTTATATGCTCTCCCTTCTCCCCCCCCCATTTTTTGGTGCTTTCAGTTTTGACTGGTTTTGTAATAAATAGAGCATTTACCTCATCTGTAGCTGACTCAAAGTCTCTTTAATGGTTTTGTGCTGCCTGAAATTCCCACTGCCAGTTTGTCAGTTTGCTTCATCTCTTCCTAATAATTTATTAGGAGGGGTTTGGTGGTGTTTCTAAAATAAGTGCTGTGCTGGGCAGCTCAGCATCAGGTGGAAGGAGCGTGAATGAGGTGGGGTGGATCTCTGCAGATTAATTCTGCACGAGGATAAATAAAGGATTTTGCTCATTGTGGAGGGGAGGGTGAGAGTCTTAGGTGTGCTTCTGCTGTTTTCTGCAGGTAGATGCTCTGTCCTTGCCCTGAGCTGGCTGCAGGTGATGTCTTGGTGTGAGGATGGCCCTGGGCTGAGGTCATCTGTCCAGCTGTGTGAGACTTCCTAGCCCAGACTCCGCCTAGGGCTGACAGCAGCAGGTTCCCTGTTAAGGGCTGACTCATGTCTGGCCAGTGTGGAGCTGACAAACTCCCCATAAACTTAAGAGTTGCGTGGTGAAAAAAAATCTCCCAGATTTAGCAACCGGGGTGAGAGCATCCTCGGGATGACCTGCACTTCCATATCCACCCACAGCAGGAGAGGCCTCAGCGCTGCCGAAAACAGCCGGGGGAGAAGCTGCGAGGCCTCCGGGCAGGCGCTGCCTCCTCCTTGGCCGCGGGCAGGGCCTGAGCCCGCAGCTGGAGGCGGGCCGGTAATCAAGATCCCGATCCGGTAACAAGCCTCGGGGCTGGGATTGGGGCCAACAGTCAAGATCCCCATCCGGTAGAAGCCCCGGGGCTGCGGGAGCGCTCTCCGGGCTGCTCGGGGCGCTGTAGCTCCGTGGGGCTGCGGCAGCAGCTGCCCGGCCTGTGAGGGCTCCCTCTCCCCCGGGCTCCCTCCCGCCCCTCGCAGGCCGCCATGGTGTCGTGTGGAGCTCTCCACAGCTTCCTCTTCGAGTACGACACCCCCCGCATCGTGCTGATCCGGAGCCGCAAAGTGGGGCTGATCAACCGGGCGGTGCAACTCGCCATCCTCGCCTACGTGATCGGGTGGGTGAGCGGGCGATGCCTCGGGGCGGGGCGGCTGGGGAGCCCCCGGGGCTGAGAGGTGGAGAGGCCCCGCTTCTCGGGCAGGGGGGTGCGGGCCGGGCTGAGGGGGAGCCCGGGGGGCGGGAGGGTGGTGGGACCCTTTGGTTGTGGTCACAGGTGGTGGGAACCCCTCGCTGGGGTCATGGGGCTCCTCAGAGGCAGCTGCGGTGTCTCCAGGACCCCTCAAAGCAGAGACCAGCCCGGGAGGTGATCGCCCCACTCTGGAAGGTGAAGCCCCTCAGGGGAACAAAAGAAAAGAGAAGGGAGATTACTAGTCCTGTGACTCTTTTGAAACAATCTGGACTGACCCTCTCAGGTGTCACATGAAAAAGGGGTAAATTCCCTCCCTCCGCCTGTGTTTATCTGGGTGTTTTGTTGTTTCTTTCTTGCAGCTGGGTCTTTTTGTGGGAGAAGGGCTACCAGGAAACAGACTCAGTGGTCAGTTCTGTGACCACAAAGGTGAAAGGAGTCACGCTGACCAACACGTCCTCCTTGGGAGCCAGGGTCTGGGATGTAGCCGACTACGTCATCCCTCCTCAGGTATCAGGCACTTCCACACATAGAGGGAAGGTTTTCTAACAACCTCTGCCAAAGGCCACCGAGGTGTGGAGCAGCTTCAACTCCAACGTGGCCTTGATATGAGAGAAGGAAGCAGCTTTGCTGTGTTGCAGATCATGCTGAGCACCTGCTCTATGAGCCCTGGGGGAGCTTGTTTCAAGAAAAGTGTCTCTGTGTATGTTTCTATAGGAGGGAGAATTTTTGCAGGCTCCAGGGAAAAGTTGCAACAATAATCATGTGTCTTTCTTCCTGCTTTCAAAGCAAACAGCTCCAAGTTGTTGGCAGGATCCCTGGGAATAGCCTGCAAGTGGCTTGATCCAGAGCTGAACAGGGGGTATTGCTCTAGTTACTGATTGACTGTGTCTGTGGGAATCTGCACTGTGGGCAATATCTGGTGGCTTTTGGGGCTGTGAGGCATGGCCAAGCTGCTAGTCCTGGGTTGCTCTGTGTGTATGAGGTGTGAAAAAAGGGTCAGATTTAGCCCGATTTGGCCTGAGTGATCATGTTTGTATATCAGTGGAGCAGAACCAAACAACAGATCCTGAAAATAATGGAAGCAGTGCTCCCTGGAGAGACAAACCAGGCCTGGTCAAATTTCTAATGGATACGGGGCAAAAGGAAAAAGAGAAGAGTGGGAGTTGTGCTCAAATTTGCAGCTGGAGCTTTATTCCTGCCCCTGCTTTGTGACTGCCCTGAGGAGCTGTGATATCTCTGTTTTCATGCTGTGAATGAGGAAGTTTGGGCCAGGTGGGAGGACAGAAAGAGTTGCTGGTCCCACAGTTGTTCCTCTGTCTAAAGGTCAGCAGCATCAGGTGATACATGTGGGAATCTGCTCCTTTAGTGCTACAGCCACCTGAGCTCTGTCAGGGAAGACATTTGGGGCAGTGCCTTGGATGTTCTTTGCAGACTGTTGCTCTTCAATTTCTTTCTGGTTTTGTGTGTTGAGGAGGAGAACACTGTGTTTGTCATGACCAACGTGATACTCACACCCAACCAGCGCCAAGGCCACTGCCCAGAGGTAGGTGCAGGACCTGCTTTAATCCTGCCTGGTGTGGGTGGGAGTGTTGGGAGGGAGTTTAGAGTCATTCTTGTTCCTCTCCAGCTTCCAGATGATAAAACAGTGTGCCAGGTGAAGAGCAGCTGTGTTCCAGGATACGTCAGTGTCCACAGCAATGGTAAGAAGCCCCTTGCAAGGGCTCCTTTCTGTCTGTGTCATGGTACCTCTGTGCTGTGCCTTCCCTGCTGTGAAGGGAGCAGCATTTCACTCAGTCTCCCTGTTCTCATTCTCTCACACCTAAAAGAACTGAAAGGGAAGCTCAGATTTTTCTTCTGGGGGAAAACAAATGGGCTGAGACTGTGTTGGGTGGATGCTGGGGAGAGGTGTGCTTTGGTGAGCCAGCAAACAGTGTGAGGGCTCCTCCAAGACCTTGAGTCCACGACACAGTATTTCACATAGATGAGGATTTGACTCAGAAAAAAAGACCTGATGCTTTCTCCTTTGGACTGCAAATTGCAGTGGGAGATAATGGGGGTCTTGGTGCTGGCTTTTCACCTCTGAGCTGGTTGCTGGGACCTCATGGAGTGAGGAGATACCACAGGGCAAACACTGCTGCTGTGTTTCACTTGGTAGTACCTCCATTCACACGTCTTTCCAGGCATCCAGACTGGGGAGTGTGTACCCTACAACAGCAGCATTAACACCTGTGAAGTCTTTGCATGGTGCCCTGTGGAGAATGACTATCACATACCCAAGTGAGTGCTCTGCCTTCCCACTCTGTGGTGGCCCTCTTGGGAGAGGCTGGTGGTGTGCAGCTGATGTTTCTCCCTGTGAGGTACTGTTGGGGAAAGCTGAAGAGGTGACCACCAAGGACCCTGGAGAGTCCTGTGTGTGAAAGTATAAATGAAACTCACTTATTTTTCCTGTTGTTTTGTAGCCCAGCGTTTCTGCAAGAAGCTGAGAATTTCACCATCTTGGTGAAGAACAACATTTGGTACCCCAAGTTCAACTTCAGCAAGTAAATAGTGTTTGGGGGGCTTTGTGCTGTCTGCTCTCTTGGACAGTGAAGTGAAGCTGGAGGAGTGGAAGGAGATGCAACAGATCTTCTCTCTCTGTTCCCCTGTAGGCGAAACATCCTCCCCACCATCAACTCCACCTACCTCAAGAACTGCATCTATGACTCCCAGACAGATCCCTTCTGCCCTATCTTCCGTTTAGGGCAAATAGTGGAAGCTGCAGGGCAGAACTTCCAGGAAATGGCTGTGGAGGTATTTGGCAGACCCTTCTCTTGGGCCTCAGCTGTGTAGAAGAGGAGCAGTAGGTGGTTGTCCCCCTCTGCCTCATGGCATGAGGGACAAGGCACTGCAGAATGAAGAGCTGCTCTGGCCAGAGGGACTGGAGTCAATTCTACCTAACAAATATTTGGCCTTGGCTTGTTTGGGTGGGATTATGTGCAAGATCCTTCTGTAGCAGGAGGAAGGTGTTTGAGTGGGACAAGGGCCAGGAAATCAAGGTCCTTGTCAGCAGAGAGCCTGGTGCTGGGCTGCCAGGCACGTGGGCTGCTCACCTCCTCTCCTCCACTTGCCAGGGTGGGGTCATGGCTCTGCAGATCAACTGGAACTGCAACCTTGACAGAGCTGCTTCCCACTGCGTGCCCAAGTACTCCTTCCGGCGCCTGGACAGCAAGGACTCTGCCCACACTGTCTCCCCTGGCTACAACTTCAGGTAATGTGGCTGGGGAGGGCACCTGGGGTCACAGCCTCACAGCATGGTGGGGTTGGAAGGAGATCATCTGGTTTTGCCCATTGACAGGGCCAGCAGAAAGCACACAGACACCCACAGAAGGCAGAGGCTTATTTTAACTGTGTTTCAAAATGGTACAGAAATTAAATGATCAAAGCAGCAGCAGAAATAAGCAGGATAAAGTAACTCCAGTCCCTGGGGAGCCCTGGTTGCAGTGAGGATTTGGGGAACCTGTCCCAGCAATGGGGAAGTCCTACACAGGGTGTCCACTCATAGGTGAGGCTTCCAAAGTCACTGCAAGAGGGTCCAGCTTTTATACCATTGAGTGAACAATCCCAGTTGTACAAATGACCTTCAAAAGTGGGACACCTGGTGGTTTTCCCCCTGTTGGGTTCCACCCAAGGCCTGTCCAGGGCCTGGGGAGGAACCCAAAGGAGCATCTTTACCTATTTTGGTCTTAATCACACATCTCTCAGCAAAGGTGTCTGGTCCCACAGCCTTGCAGCACGTCTCCAAACAGAAAAATCCTCTGCTGCTCTCTATTACAAAAAATATTGTTTGGTTGTGAAGTTCATCCATAGGTCAACTTTAATTCAGGGCTTGTGGCTCAGGCCCCAGCACTTCAGTTGCATCTGGACCCAGAGCTATATAATAATGTGCTTTGGCCACCTTGCCAGGATCCCCTGCTCATGAGGAGGTGCTTGTTTCTAGAATCACAAACTCTTGCTTAGCTCAGGGGATCTCTTTTGGTGGCACTTGACTGGATTCACTGGGCAGCTGGGGTCATGCAGGCAGCACAGGCGTGTTGGGGAGGTGCCAGGTCTGTGGGTGTCGGGTGAGACTGGCTGGAAAGTGGGTCCTGAAGTGCTCTTGCTAATTCCAGACCATGGCACAGCCCCTTACCAACCCTTCCTAGAATCAGAGAATGTTTTAGGCTGGAAGGGACCTCCAGAGGTCACCTAGTCAAACCTTCCTACACAAGCAGGGACATCTCTACCTAGGGCAGGCTGCTCAGAGCCCCAGCAAGCCTGACCTTGAATGACTCCAGGGATGGGGCCTCCAGCACCTCTCTGGGCAGCCCATTCCACTGATCTATTACTCTCAGATTAAAGAACTTCTTTCTAATATCCAGCCTAAATCTCTCCTTGCTTAAAACCATTACTCCTGGTCCTATCATTACAACCCTTTTGAATAGACCTTCCCCTACTTTCCTCTAGGCCCCTTCAGGTACTGGCAGGTCACTCTAAGGTCCCCCCGGAGCCTTCTCTTCTCCAGGCTGAACAGCCCCAGCTCTCTCAGCCTGTCCTCTTCCCTTCCACCCTCTTCTCTGCTTCCTCCTGGCTTAGTCAACCATTTGGCAGAGTAAGTCTGATCTTACTTATTTGCTCTCATCCCTTTTCCCTCTCACTTGCCCGTTGTGCAGCACAAGGAGGATCTTTGTGTGCCAGGCTGAGCTGGGTTCCTGGCCCTGCCCTCTTGTGGCTGCCTGCACCCCTGCAGCCTCCTGCTTCTGCTCAGGGGGGATGATTCCCTCATGCAGCTGAATTTCTTCCTGTTTGTTCTGCTCCCCTGCTAAAGTTAAATGTCTCCCCTTCCTGTGCTTTGCAGTTTGGCTTGTGTGCCTCAAATTTGCCCACGTGCTTGCCTGCATGAAGCCTCCCTCCATCATTTGCAGCACATCTCTGGAAGTACCATCCTCTTGGGATGAGGGGCACGCCTGGATGTTGCATGACCTCATGAGCAACCTCAACATTTCCAGCTGAGCTCTGCCCTGTCTTTTCTCCAGGTTTGCCAAGTACTACAAGGACAGTGATGGCAACGAGTCGCGGACGCTCGTCAAGGCTTATGGCATCCGCTTTGATATCCTGGTGTTTGGGAAGGTAGGTGGCTTCATCCCTGGGGGGTCTTGTGGGGAGGGCTTTCGGGGGTGCTGAAAAACACCTTCACCCTTGTAACTGTCTCCTAGGCAGGAAAATTTGATGTCATTCCTACCATGATTAACATTGGCTCTGGCTTGGCGCTGTTCGGGGTGGTAAGTGTGCTGAGGGTGGGATTAGTGCCTCAGTCCTGAGGGTGGTTGCCTCCAACTCTTTCAATCTCCTCCAGGCAACGGTGCTGTGTGACATTGTTGTTCTGCACTGCATGAAGAAGAGATACTACTATCGGGAGAAGAAATACAAATATGTGGAGGATTATGAACTGGTAAGAGGCAATGAAGGCCAGAGTTGCTTCCTCCTCTGACTCCGGAGAGAGTCTAGAACAGGATGTAGAAAGTCCCCATCAAACGTGGATTTTTTTGAACCACAGCTCTGAGTAAACTTTGTCTTCGTCAGAGAAGCTAATTTTTACCTCAAAGCTGTTGCAGGGAGGAGCACTAGAAACAAATATTGTCATGTTTCCTGGGCAACCACTCTTGGAGGGGGATATGTGTGTTCAAGAACTTGTCATGCTCCCACTGCATTGCTTTTTTGGGTTGCAGTCCTTGGCAGTTGCCTTCTGAGAGCTGCAGCCAACAGCTCTGGCCCCATCAGGTCCTTCCTTCTTGGCTTTTGAGGGTTCCTGCTGCTGTGAACAAACCCATTCAATGGGTTGGTATTTTTTGAGACCAGCGTGCTGACAGCTGCAGCTACAGCTCCCTCCAGGATCCCTTTGGCCAGTGGAAGTGTTCAGTGGGATTCTTTGACTGACAGGGTAGAGCTCAGCCCCGTGCTTGGTGGGAAGTGTTGCTGCAGAGGGTGGATTGTTGAATCAAAAGACCTTGCAGCAGTGGAGAAGTAAAGTCTGAGCAGTGGAGAGTAGTTTGCTTATGCAGAGGGGGGGGTGTGAGAGGAGGTGGGGGAAAGAAGATGTTTCTGGCAGAGAGCTGTGATCTCTGATCCTTGCAGGGAGTTGGTGAGACGTATGGAACAGACTCTTGACCTGCTGCTGCTGCTGCAGCACCAACTGCTGCTGTCAACGTGCCTCTGACCCTGCCATGAGATCCACCCCTTCTTCGGTGGAAGGAAGAGGGGGCAAAGCTGAGAAAGGGACCTTCTTCACTACTCCTCGCTACTTCTGCTGGCTGGAGCCAACCCCTGGAGAGGAGAACTGGGTCTGCTCCTTATCTGCTCTCTTTCCAGGTTAATTGCATTACTCACAGAGGGAGAATTGGGCTTTAGTGCCTCTGCACCAGCAAAGCCTGGGACAGGGACTGCTCTGGCAGTGTCATTTTGACAGTCCTCCTTTCCCTGAGCTCACCAGTGGCAGAGCACACAAGGTAACGGGCACAGGTTCTTCCTTACAGTGAACGTGGCCCCTGTCAGGTTTTTCCTGACCTGCCAGATGACTTTTCCTGGCCCTGAAGGATTGTGAAGCTCAGCTGAGCCTGTGCTGACTATGTCATCGTGTCTCCAAGCTCCAGTGGCCACAGACCAAGACAAAGCAGTGTCTGCTTGCTTCCATTGTGCTGTGGTACTTGGCTTACTGATTACAGAAGGGGGTTTTTTCTGTCTAATTTTTGAGGTACTACTAAAATTTATTTTCTTTTTAATAAAATATTGTCCTCCTGAAGTCCTGCAAGCTGGGCTTTGCTTGTGTATCTTTCCCCAGAGCCTGTGTGGATCAGGGTCAGTGACCTGTCTTCATTTCACACAGGAGCTGTTACTGGAGAGCTGTGGAAGCCAGTGCTGCTGTCTGCTTTGCCTCTTGATCCTCTCAGCAAGAGCCCTGCTGCAACTGCAGCTTCTGCTCCACCTTGGTTCTAACACCTTGGCTCACTCTGTTGCATTAAAACCCTATCCAAGGGAAACTTGGAAGGTGGAAGGCAGGGTGAGTTAGTACCAGATCCATCCTTCCCTGGCCTACCTCCTGTGTTTGGCACCACCCCACCCAGCCTCTGCTGCATTTATGGGTTTGCATTTCAGTGAAGTTATTGCCTTTTTTCTTCACGTGGCCCTGGGCATCTCTCCACAAGGTACAGCTCTTCCCTGAACCTTTTCTTGTGTCACAGAGCCCTGGCACCTCTTCCAGACCTCCACCCTCCTGCCTGGCCTTCTTCCAGCAGCCCGTGGCTTTGCCACAGCTTTATTGTTGGGTTTTTAGTCTTTATTTGCCTGCTGCTGAGCACTAAGCTGAGTGTCCCAGCTCAAATGGTGCCTTTCCAAGAGTCACTGGTGCAGTCTCTGCATGCGACTGGCTCCAGTTGGAGCCACTGTGGTCTCAGCCTAGCCCAGAATCCCCAGGAATGGTGGAGCAAGAAAACTCTCATAGCTTGATAAAGACCAAACAGGATAATGGTTCCACTTGACCAACTAAGCCTGAGTTTGGTTGCATGTCATTTATTTTGACTTGTACAGAGAAGCTTGAACAGCCATGTGGAAAAACACTGAGTTGTTGCTTGTATTTTTTTTTTTCTTTCTTTCTTCTTAGGTAATATAATTTAAAAGTGGTAAATACACAGTATTTAAACTTGATACACCTGATAAAGTTAAATGCATAATAAAGGGGGTAGGAATGAAACACAAGCCTTGGTCATGAAACAGTATAAAAATCAGGACCTTAGAAAAGAAACAGATCCACTGCCTGATAGGTAAGAGGGGACCACCAAGAAAAAAACTACTCAGCCACGTGGCCTGGTTCCCCCTCAGCACTTTCCTGTGTGCTTTCAGAGCCAGAAAGGCTTCGTACCCAGCATCCAGCCTCCTGGGCTTGCTTGGAAGGAAGGGAGGTGGGGAAATCAAGCTACAGCCCAGTTCCAAGGCACAAGCAAAATATTTACTTCACTATAAGAAAGAAAAACAAGCGCTATGACTAAGAGCAGCTAGAGAACTGAGCAGGCTCCTATGTACAGTACAGCTCCTCTAACAGGTCATGCATGGAGCTGGAGCTTCCTCACACAGTCACACTTTATGCTTCCAACAGAACTACCCCCCACAAGAAAAAAAAAAGAATCCACGTTGAGTTTCTTCCAGAAATGTGCATTTGGCTGCAGCCCTGGCATGGAGAGATGGTGGTTAAGAAGTGCTGGGCTTCAGGAGCCCTGCGACCAAGCCTGTAAGACACGGAGTGGTGGTGAGCTCTGAATCCCAGGGACTGGGTATGGAGGAACTGGGACAGCCTATTCTGCTTGTACCTGCCAAGCCTGGCTGGTGAATGGACACAGTCTCTCTAGGCACTGGACAGGTCACAAACTGGGGACACGCAGCTCTACAACGACCCTTTAACACATTACTATCACCAGACACAAATAATCAGATCCTCCCCTTTTTTTTTTTTTAAATTATTTTTTTGGCAGAGTGAGTCCATTTACAGGGTTAGAGCCCCAGGCTGCCCACTCACACACATTCCCCCAGTGTAAAGCCCTGTTTAGGAAGAGGGGAGAGGGCAGCTCTGGTAGTGCTGGCACCCAAGTTACCTGCTTGGTTTTCCCCACAGCTGGAGCTGCAGGGCTTTGGCATAGCCTGGGGCTGAAATGAGAGTAAAACAGTGCATGTCTATGGCTCCAGACTTTAGTCCTGCTCCTAGCCCCCAAACCATCATCACTGGCTCTGGAGGGGGGCCAGCAGCACAATATTTTGGTGATAAATTGGGGGAGCATTGCTTCAAGTGATCAGAAGATGCAAAGGGCAGGTCATACAGGCACCTGTGCACTCACTGATGCTCTCCTGGCTTTAGCAAAGACCTGGCCTAACCAGGTCCAACTGCAGTAGGGCCAAGGGCAGCCCAAGATCAAGGAAGACAAGGGGACAGTCACTTTCTGGTGCAGGGCACCCACGGGCAGGGTTGACAGGCAGAGATCTTACCCTTGAGAACTAGAAATGCTCGGGCATCTCCTCGTCCTTTCCTCCCCAGGGCAAAGAATTACACCTGAGCAGTCCCTTACATGCTTGGGACACTCAAATCTTCCCCCTCTTTCAGGTACACCAGCAATTTAAGTGCCTCATTCAAGGTCACACAACCCCAGGAGCCTGAGAAGAGGTCAGATCTTCCCCCCCAAGTCCCTCAGTCCATCCACAAATCTGTATTTACCATGACCCCTTTCCTCAGGCAAACCCTGACCCTTCTCCAGCTCAGCCACACTCTGTTGCTCTCCAGCTTTGTCCAAGCCCAGAGAACTTGGGAAGGTGAATCTGGACATCAGAATCTCTCCCACCACACAATAGATTATTAGGTTTTTTTTACAAGCACCACGAAATAATCAGAGTAATCTGACTGAAGGTGAAGGAGCTCTTCATAAGAAACAATCCATGAATTAGGTATACACTTAATTTACTAACAAGCCTCTGCTCCACAGGCATTCACAAATTACTGGTAACGAACTTGCAAAAATTACATAGCATTGGCCCCAAAATCCAGATTAAGAGTTTGGAAAACAGAAGTTCCTTTGAAAATTACTAGCTAATCTAAGTATTTCAGTAAGATCTTAAATTCTAAGCAAGCCCTAAGTCTATCCTTAAAAAATAGCATAAGTTGTATTAGTTTTAGTTGTAGTAAACCATGTAATGTACATGGAAGTGAAGGATTTTTTTACCCTGAATTTTATAGTTAATAATATATCTACCTAGCTCAAGTAAAAGATTTAGAAACAAACCATTGTTAGTGCTTCCTCTGCTGTTCAAGACGTTCAGCTCAACACCACCTTTCACTCCTGTGTCTGCAGCAAAAATAGTTCAGACTGAACTTAAGCCCTTAAATACCTTTTCCTTTCGGACACTGAATACTCAATTTACCAAGTCCTAGTCACTCCAAGGCCTTAGGAAAGGTGCTAATTACCTGGGGAGGTAATTAACCTCACTTTCTGAACACCCCAGAGATGCTGGCTCACAAAGGGAGGCATTCTTTAAAAAGCTGAGAAGGTGGGGTTGGTTTTGTTGGCTTTTTTTTTTTGCTTCGTTCCCATGCAGTTAAAAAGATGTCAATTAAAACCAAACCAGAACGAGGAGAAACAGATGCAACAACATTTCTGGCAGGTCCTGAACTCTCCAAGGGTCGTTTTTACTGCCACGAAGTCACTTGGCAGAAGCTTCACCCTTCTTCGCGCACCCACGTGAGGGGCAGACGACCCCCCTGGGATGCTGGCATTGAGTCCCCAGGAATTATTTGGCATTAAAAGCAGGTAAAAGCAGTTCCAAAAGCAGCATTTGGCTGCTTTTTCTCTCTTTTTTAGCTGCTCACCACCATAGCTCACCTCTCTGCCAGCAGCCAGCGCCTCTCCGGCCAGAAGGCGGCGGTCCAAGCGGTCGGAGATGTTCAATGTTTGTGACAAGCTGTAGAACATGCTGCTAAGGAAAGCTCTACACCCAGCAGCAGATGAACTAGTGCCGTGTCATGCTGTGGTTGGTGGAGGCTCTGTTGGTGTTGCTCACCCTCAGCTGCACACCTCAGGCCCACGTTGCTCAACAGAACCCCTAAAGGCGACACTCACGAAAGAAGTTCCTCCTCTCCCACGTTGGGCAAGTCGTTGCATTTCAGGTTGTCTTCACTGCCTTGTTTCCTGCTTAGAAGGGAAATAAAGGGGTTGGTGAGCAGCTTGGAAAAAGGCAAAGCAGACAATGAGGTGCCAACATCTGCCCCTTCCCCACCACGGACCTGCTGGGACTCTGAGCATGTGGCATCTCCCCCCCAGCTGCCCTGTGAGTGTCATAAAAAGATGTTTTTCAGCCCATCTGAGGGGCAGAATATCCCACGTCACAAATACCATCCCACAAAGCAGTTATGGGTCACACGGAGGGTCTGAGAACATCCCAGTCGTGGCCCCACCCAAAAGACTCAAAGCCCAGCTCCTCCAATTCTCCTCCTGTGCGTTGTAGCAACTTCCAGAGCACCAAGACAAGATGCAAACACCTTTTCAGGCCAAGGTGAGGTGAGGACACTTACGGCAGGAGGTTCCCCGGGGCAGACAACGACCTCTCCTCCCTCCTGCTCCCTTCGAACGGGTTCCCAAAGGATCTCTTCCGGATCATCGTTTTCACCAAGATCTGCAAGACCAGGTGGGAGCTCGTCAGGGATGAGTTCCTTCCATTCAAGAGCAACAGGGGCAGCCAACCCTCGTGCTCAGGTCATTAAGAAAAGTAGTGAAAACAAGTCAAAGTTCTCTTTTTATAAAAAAACCCCACAAATAAACCAAACTAACAAAACAGGAGGAAGCACTTTTACAAGTCTCCAGCTGCTTAACACAGGGGCTGGATCCTCATCTGAAGTTCTTGATGCAACAACTGACCACACAGGAGGTGTAAGAGGCTGGAAAGGAGAGCAAAGCCAAGGCCAGGAAGAATTTTCTCCCCCAGAAGCAGGTTTTACTGATCATAACCTTTTGTACCGATCACCACCTTGCGTGTTCCCAGCTCCCCGTGATTACCTGGCAGAAGAATTCACTGGGAAGGAAAGAACTGACACAATTTTGCCTTAACATTTACCAAAACCAAGCTGAAAAAGTGGCTGTTTGTCTAGTTTTGGCTGCAAAAACTGAAGTCACCTAACGTCAGCAGCAATCAGAGCAGAGCAGGTTCTTCCCAGGCATCCCCAACTTTGCTGGTGGGAGCAGAGAACAACGTGAGCAGAACCTCAGGGAACCTTTGGCTTCATCTGCTATTGCTTCTCATCCCTCTATGCCTCATTTATCTGCTCTCCACAGTGCATGGAGAGCCCTGGCACAAGCCAGCAGGGTCCCAGGGGAAAGTATTTTATGCAAGAGTTGGAGCCACGTGAGCCTCATACTTGAGCGTTACCGCCCATGGTTGGATGCACTCAGATGAGGCACCAGAGGGTAATTCTGAAGAACAAATGGAAATGGGAAAATCCAAGATGTGCCTGGAGGTGATGTCTTGTGTAAGAGGCACAGTAAAAGCTCGTTTGCCCTGAGCTGGGCTAAACACACCTGGATTTTCAGCAGGGCACCCTCTGCTGCATCAGAGCAGAAAAGGGGAGGACTCCTCATCAGTGGTGACCTCTTTAGAGCAAGAGCTGCTTTTTCAGCTTGAGCAGCATATTTGCATGTTAACTGTGGCTGAAGAGACTTCTGCAGGGTACCAAGGTGGGAGAGAGTTCCAGAAATGCAGCCAGGTGTGGGCACAGCCATGAGATGGAAAAGGGGCTTCAAGGGGAGACCTGTCCTTCGAAAAAAAAATCACAGCCTGGGTGTCTACAGGCAGATGGCACCACGCCAGGGAATTCCTGAACAGTCACTTGCTGTTTCTCCTCACTCCAGGGCTGGTGGGCACCCAAAAAAAATCATTAGGTCCAAAACCCACCAGGATTCCACGCAGGGCAGGGCTACACTGTGGTTCTCACCCCCGCAGCAGGTTACAGAGAATAAAAATAAGAGCTGGAAAAGAGATGAGATGGATTCACCAAGAATAGCTCCAGGCGGGGGCTGGTGCACGTTGTGGCCCAGATAAAACCCCCATCCCAGGAAGCTCCCGCAGCCCCCATGGACAGATGGGAAGAGCAGGGCAGGAGGTCCTCGTGTCTGGCCAAAACACCCACTCCTGGGCATGAGCAGGTCCTGGACCAGATGCTCTCTTGCCCTGAGCAAATACAGTGATATTTCTGCAGCCAGCTCAGGCGTGGAGACCAGCAACCCACAGAGGGGTCCCTTTGGGGCTGCTCTGAATTATTCCCCCTCACTGCAGGGTGCTGCCACCCCCGCTGAGATGCTGGGACTGTCTTGCAGACACTTTCTTCCAAGAGAGGGACAGGCTCTGCTCTAGTCCCCCCAATGCTTTTGCCCTTCAGCAGCAACCCCCAGCTGCTCAGAACCACCCCAGGAGGCAGCGTGGACCCCGATGTGTGTCCACAGACCATCATCTCCCTCGTACTCACCACGGTGGCCAGGCTGGGGATGTGCTTGACCGAGTTCTCCACCTCCTCCTCCGTCACCTCCACCAGGGTGCAGTTCTCATCCTCCGTGGGCAGCAGCTCCGCTCCGTTCTTGGTGACCCAAGGGTGCAGCTTCAATTAATAACACAGCCTGTCAGGAATGATGTCCCCTTTTGCACAACTCAACACAAGCCTGGCAAACGCAGCTCCTCGCCCAAGCTATGGCCCCTACGTGCTCCTGAAATGCCAGGGAGCAGGGGGGAGATGTGCCAGCTCCACCCCGGCACCACTGGGAACAGGGCAGCCTGGAGCAGAAAATAGCAGCTCTGGCCCCATCTACACAACCTCGGTGACCTACAGCACTGGGCATCTCAGACCTATTTTCCCTCTCATCTTACAGATGAGACAGCACCAGGAGGCAGGAGGGATTTATTCCAGACCATACATATGAACAGCAGTGATGGTGAGACCCACCAAGCCCTAGGTTTGGACTTGCATTAATCCATGACAGAAGACAGAAACTCCTCTTTCTCCTTACCCACCACGTGGTGTCTCAGGTGGCTTCAGGAGGAGCACAAAAGGGTTCAGCGATTCCCCCACAATCCTTTCTCCCTACCTGAGTCTCCATTTCCTCAGCTTCTCGCCCCTTCCAGGCTCCCTCAGGGGCAGAGGACCAGAACTCTGCTGCCAAAGGCTGTTGCCCAGTGCTCTCCTGGTAGCAGAGGAAATACTGCACTCAGGGGATTCCCTTTTGCCTTGGGACTTCTGGAGGCACCAAAGGTCCCAAACGTGAGCAGGTCCCGGAGCAGGGGAAGGAGCTGGGACTTACCTGCCCAGGGGCCCTGGGCACAGGGGGAGGACCTATCCTGGCACGAGCAAACTGACTCCCAGCAAAAGCCAAGCAAGGAGAACTCAACAGAGGTGGAGCCGCAGCCACCACCAGGGGCTCGGGGCAGTACCTTGATTTCTGGGACCGAGATCCTCGATTCGGGATTTTTATCCAGCATCCGTGTGATCAAATCCTTCAGGAAGTCTGTAACTTCTGGCCTGGGGAAAGGAGAGGGGAGGGATGAGGTGGGGAAGGGGATGGATGCTGCCTCCCTTCTTCACCCCCCTGCCAGCTACCCCAGGCAGACTGGAGCTGAAGTAGCTCCAAATGTAGCTCCAGATCCTCATGCCACGGAGCCCTTCCTCCTCACTCTCACCCAGGGAAGCAAAATGTCCCCTTTTGGGGCAATCTGGAGCGTGATCCCACATGTACAGGGCTGGGAGAACCCAACACCAACCCCACCCAGGCTAAAACACAACAGGCAGCAACTGCACAGGTTAATCTGTTCCCTTGAACACCTCTGCAGCTTCAACTGCTGCTTCTCCAGCCACTGCAAACCAAGAGGTGTTGCCTTCACCTTTAATGCAAAGGAAGATTTCCAGGGCTGAGGACTAAGAGAAGGACTCAGAGCCTGAGTTCTGCAAAACTGCAGCAGAGCAGGGCCAGCCCCACGCAGGCAGCTCCTGAGGAACAGCTCAAATGACCTTTAAGATGCAGGATAAGGGGTTTGGAGGGATTTTTTTTAAGTACTTACTGGTCTGGGAACTCCAACGTTTGGGTCTTGATTTTATTGTGTAAACTCAGAATCCTTTCATCCATAAAAGGGCACTACCATGAAGGAAAAGGGCAATGAGAAAGGCAGCAAGCTCTGTTAAGGAGCAGCAGTGGGGTGGCCAGTCGAGCATCGGGATCTCACAGGGTTTGAAGGAGAGCCAGGAGCCAGTTATGGGGAAACATCACACATGAAAACAACATTTGACTAAAAAATGACCAAATGACTACAAAATCTGGCCAGGCACAGAAGGGAAGAAAGGGAAGCACAGCCCTTTAGTTGCATCCATCCTGCAGACAGGCAGCAGATTCCCGTTCCCACCCACACATCCCCGTCTCCCCTTGGCAATACCCAAAGCTCAACCATTGAGTGCAAATCCCACCATGTGGGAGGCACACGACAAACACCCCCAGACCATCTCCAGTGCTGACAAGTCCATCTCATTACCTGCCCAAACACGAAGCAGTACAGAGTGATCCCCATGGCCCAGACGTCCAAAGCCTGAGGAGAGGAGAAAGCAGCGTTAGATCTTCAACAGACAAGGGAGGTTAGTCCAAAACCCCTCAAACTGCTGCTCAATACCTTCCCAGAGAAGATCTTCCTGGTTTCTGAGAGTGTCTCCGGGGCCATGAAGGCCGGGGTGCCCACCGTGTTGGTCAGGAGGGCATCAGCTCCCTTGAACTCGTTGCTCACCCCAAAGTCGGCGATCTTGACGTGCCCGTCCTCCCCCACCAGGAGGTTGGAAGGTTTGATATCCCGGTGGATTATCTTTTGGTAGTGCACTGCAGCCAAAGGAAAGAAGTGATGCAGCAGCAGCAAAGGAGCCACAAAGGTCCCAGGTGGCTGTAAGACCCTCTGCTAACAGCCCCAGCTTCCAAAACCCCTGGGCATTAGCTTAAGACACCAGCAATGGCACCAGACACCAGCAGAAAGTCCAGCCTAGGTGTTTATAAAAAGATTAAAGTAAGAAATCCCATCCTTGTTGCACAGGCACTCACAGTATTCAATACCCTTGATCAGATCCTGGAAGTAGAACCGAGCCTGGTCCTCGCTGAGAGGTTTCAGGGTTGGGATTTCCATCACGGG
This sequence comes from Brachypteracias leptosomus, assembly GCA_013401335.1. Taxonomy (NCBI): domain Eukaryota; kingdom Metazoa; phylum Chordata; class Aves; order Coraciiformes; family Brachypteraciidae; genus Brachypteracias; species Brachypteracias leptosomus. The sequence continues at coordinate 124,563 of VYZX01005374.1, forward strand.
GCTGCAAAGGCAACAGAGAATGGAGCTTGTTCCCCAGCTGGATGTGCCCAAACAGGTCCTGGGGGCTTTGCTGCCAGCCAGTGACAGCATAGAGGCATATTCGGGGTGTCCACACCAGTAACCAGGCTGGGGAGATGCTACCCAGACCTGCAGGAGACCCACCATGAACCTCCCCATCACCTCTGCATCCCATGCCCACCTCAGGTGCCACCCCCAAACCAACCTCATGTTCATGCTTTAGTAGGTTTAGCTGTAGAATTCAATACTCACCCTTGCTTCACCAGTTCAAACACTGAAACACAAAAGAAAAATGTGGTTACTGCTCCCTGCAGGTTAGAGCTCCTGCAGGCACAGCCTCAGCACTAAAGCAATTAGTTTAATGGCAAAAATTCTAAAAATAATATTTTTTTTTTACAAAAAGGAGATGCCAGCTTATGCACGTGGCATTTTGGTTGCTTTCACTTCAGTTAAGGGGATGCTGCAGTTTCAGCATCATAAAACTCCCTCCACACAGCTCCCTGAAACCCTCTGTTCCCCTGTGAGACCAAGGCTGAGTCCACACCCTCAGCAAACCCCTGTGCTTGGCCATGAAGGCACCTGATGGTCCTCTACTAGCACTGGCTGAACATAATTCATAGCATCATAGAATTATGGAATCATTAGGGTTGGAAAAGACCTCTAAGGTCATCAAGTCCAACCATCACTGATGGAAAAGAGATGCCTCCTCCCCAAGCATGTGTACCCACCTCAAGCAGATCCCTGTGGGCTGCAAGACAGGTTGGGAAGTGGCTTGTTTGTGTTGTGGGTAATTAACGTGTGCCTTGTTCTCAAAAGCAAACATATAAAGCTGGTTTCTGGCAGCTTGGCTTCAGAGATGAGGCCATAAATGCTGGTGCCCCTCCTGATGTGGAATTAAAGCCTACAAAGTGCTCTAAAGCACCCCTGGCTCCTTGCTGAACCCAGCCCGGATCCCATTTGCTCTGACCATTAGAGGGGATTTGCTCCTCCAGCCCATCCCTGCTCCAAAGGAGAGACCCAACCCCACTCAGCCACCCCAAAACATGGGGGGAACCCTTTGTCCCAGCAAACCCCCATCCTGCTGACGCCCCACAGGGCAGTTACCCATGTACAGGTGGTCCTCACTGGGGTCATCCAGGACCTGCCAAAAGAATTAGAAAGAAAATTAAAAGAACCTGTGAATGGAATGCTGTGATTTTTGTTATTTAGTGGCCATCTCCATCCTGCACCATCTGCACCATCAGCATGGGCTGCTCTTCACCGAGCTGCTACCCACAAGGGGTGGGAAATAATAAAAAAAAGAGGATAGAGAAGGAAGTAAATATTTAAAACACACAGGAAGCATCATCTGACTCATAAGCCAAATAAACTCCAGGCTGCACATCCTTAAGTCTCAATTTTTTGGCCCGTTTTATAGAGTCAGTAGGTGGAGGGCAGGGCAGCTGCATAAACACCAGTTCCTCCTCAAAACCCATCTGAGCACATTTCCTCCAAGGAAGCAGCATTTTTCTGTGTTTCCCCTTCTGGGCAGGGAAGGAAAAAAATCCCCTTTTGTGAGGTGGGAATAAAACAAACATTTAAACCAAGGAAAACATGAGCAGGAGCTGCCATGGCCATCCCAGACCATCCGTGATCACTCCTCTCCACCCAATCCAAGGCAGCCCCATCCCTGCAGCATCCAGGCTCCTCCACGCTCGGGATGGGGTTCCCCCCTTTGGGAAGGGGTTGGTTGGTTCTCACCTCCACCAGCTTCACCACGTTGGGGTGGTCGAGCTTCTTCAGGATGGCGATCTCCTGGTAGACCTGCTCGATGGGCCCTTTGGGCTGCAGGCAGCCCTCAGAGGCAGCCTTGGCCCCACGGGGTGGGGGGCGGCCTGTGGGAAAGGCAAAGATGGGGGGGTCTGGTGGGGGAAAGAGCTCCCGGGCTTCCAAAACCATAGAATCATAGGGTTTAGGTTGGAAGGGACCTTTCAAGGTCATCTCGTTCAACCCCCTGCAGTGAGAAGGGACAGCTTCAACTAGAGCAGGTTGCTCAGACAACCTCACCTGGAATGGTTCCAGAGATGGGGCATCAACCACCTCTCTGGGCAACCTGGACTAGGGTTTCACCAGCCTCAGGGTCAAAAATATCTTCCTCATATTCAGTCTAAATGTTCCTCTTTTAGTTTCAAACCATCACCCCTCGTCCTGTTGCAACAGACACTGCTGAAAGTCTGTTCCCTTTAAGTACTGAAAGGCTGCAAGAAGGTCTCATGTCCAGCTTTTCACCCACCAGTCCCCCCCACATCCTTCTCCACAGGGCTGCTCTTGATCCCCAGCCAGTGATGATAGTGGGGGTTGTCCCAATCCATGTGCAGGACCTTGTTAAACCTCATGAGGTTCAAATATGCCCCTTTCTCCAGCTTGCCCAGGGCCTTCTGGATGGCATCCCAGCCCCCAGGAGCATCAACCACCCCCCACCCTAAAGCTTTTGTGCCACTCACGTGGGAAGCCCGCCTGCCTCATCAGCTTCTTTTTGGAGAGAACCTTCATTGCCTGCAAGAGGGGAAAAAATACGGGATTTGGGGCAAATTAAGGATCAAATGGGGCTGGTGAGATGGGGCCAGCACGGATCCAGGTGGGGAATCAGCAGAGGAGATCCCTCCCCATCCCACTCACCCCACTGGGTGCTACTCACATAGTAGGTGTTATCATCCTCATTGTAGGCCAGTTTCACCACCCCGTAGGAGCCCTAGAAAGAGGCGCAGCCATGGGGGAACAATCAGGGACAGCCCAAAAAACCTCCCAGCACCAAACCAAGCTCCAGGCTCCTCCACAAACCCGGCCCCACTGGGATGACAGAGCTGGTGGGTGATGCTGGTGGGAGTGGGACGCCCAGGTTGGCATCATACCACTGGCAAAGCAGAAGTTGAGATGTCCCGTTTTGTGGGAGGGAGGGTGGAGGGAGCATATTAATAATAATTAAAAAAAAAATTACAATTCATTTGGCACCACCCAGAATGGACATTGCAGTGAGGAGCCAGCTGAGCCGCCGTGGGGAGCAGCTGAACCTGCCACCTCACCAGCTGGAAAGTGAAAGAGAACCCAACACCCCCTGCCCCAAATCCCCCCCACCCCACCCCAAACCCGGCCAGTATTCACCTTCCCGATCTCGTCCTTCAGCTTGTACTGGTTGAGCTGCACACAGTCCTGTGGGGAGAGAGGGATGGTCCCACACGAGCCATGAACGTTGGCTCTTCTTCTTTTAAACCTCCAGCAAAACCTTCCCTACAAACCCCCCCCACCTGGGGCTGGACAACCTGGATTCATGAGCCCCAAACCCAGGCTGGGGGCAGAGACATTTTCTTTCTTTATCTCAGCAGGTCTAGCTCTTTTTTAAATTTTAAAGGGGAGAAAAAGAAAACAGCCATATGCTACCAGCTCCCCTGAAACTCTGGTGGCATCTACAAAAAGCACAAAACACTGTGACCCACCGTGTCCCACCTCCCCAGGGGCTGTCCCCACGTCCCAGGATGTCCCAGGATGTCCCCCCCCCTACCTGCAGACACGCTGTGGGGTTTTATCCCCAAAAAACCAACTGAGAAGCAACACTATGGATGGGGCAGGAGAAGTGGGAGCAGCAACGCCCCCCCCCCCCTCACCTGCAGCCCCGTGATGGACACACGGTTCGACTCCACCGTCGGGCGCCGCGGCAGCCGCGGGGAGGAGTGTGGGGACGTCACCGGGGAGTAGGGCAGGGATGGGTAGATGAAGCGTTCGTTGGCACCATCGTTGCCCCCGGGCGAGCGGGCGGGTTGAGACCTCTCCTGCAGGGAGAGCTTTCGGCCGGAGAGGTGCAGCTTGGCCCTGGGCTCCTGGTCCCCAAACCCCTCGTCACCGGGCGCCTCCATCATCTCCTCCTCCTGGCTCGCGCTCCCCGTCGCCTCGTACTCGGTCACCACGATGAGGGAGGCCATGCCAGGGGCTCAGAGGGGGGGGGTCCTGCAGCTCCCGGGGTGCTCGGCAGCCGCAGCCTCCGTCACGGCAGAGGGGCCGTGGGGTGGGGGAGCTGCTGGGGACGCATGAGGGCATCGTGGGGCACACGGCCTCATCCCGGGCACGGGGCGGCTGGTGGCATCATCCTCGGGCACGCTGAGGTGGGGAGGTGAGCCTGAAAAACACAGGGTGGCTCAGCCGGGCTTCCTCCCATGGTTGTTACTCTATAGATTCATTTCTCCATCCCGCAAGGGTCGGTAAATCCAAGGGCAGTGGCACAGGATGGGATGTGTGCCCACCCTGCCACGGGGCAGACCCCAGGCAGACACTGGCCTCAGCCCCAGGGTTGCCACCACTGCTCCTCCCACCCCCTGTACTGAAACACCTCCAGGGAATCACAATCCCATCGTCTCCACTATGGAGAGACCCCAGAAAGGGTATTTCAGAGGAGCTCAGTTCCCTGCTTTACTGCTCAGTCCCACAGTCGGAGCAGTGTCCTGGTTTGAGTCCCTAAACCTTGGCAAGCAGGCACATCTCTGCCAAACACCCCCCAAATGAAGCAGTTTTTTGGGGCATGGGGACCCACTTACCAAGTGTGGGGTGCAGGATCAGCCCCCCCCCTTCTCACTGCCTCCTCCCACAGCCCATCACTGCCGGGGATTTCTCTTCCTCACCCTGGGGTCCCTGCAGTCTTCTGTGCAAAAATCAGAACCTTGGGATAAATGAGAAAATAATTCTGTTAGCAACAAAGAATTTTTTTAATTATTAAATAGTTAAATAAAAGAGAAGAAAATGGTGTAATTGACACATCAGGCTCCCCACAGCAGCCAGAGCAGTCCAATGGTTGTTAAACCCTCTCTCTTCCCTGCCACAATACTGGTGCTGGTTTTAATTTCTAGGTTAACGAGCTGCTCCAGAAGCAAGTGAAAAAAAATTTCTCCCGAAACAACCAGCCCAGAAGCAGGGACGAGGGTTGAGGAGTTTTTCTGCCAGGTTCCCACACCTCGGCCAGTTAAAATTAGCTCCGCTCATCCCCATTGAAGTTTCCACGATGCACCCGCAGCATAACCACTCTGAAGCAGCCCAGCAGAAATTATGGGTCAAGTACAGAAATCAAACCCTCCCCCCATTCCTCGAGGTTTCACCATGGCCTAATTGCTGTTTTCAACACCAATCTATAAACCACAGCTTTTTTTTTTTTTTCCCTTGCCTGAGTGGGATCAGCCCGGAGCTGAAGCTGACCCGTCGCCGCTTGCAGCTCCGAGGCAGAGAGATGCTGGGGATGGGAGGGCTATAAATAAGCCAACGAGCAGCAACAAGGACAAACTATTTCAGAAACGCCGCGTTTCGTGGGGCTGAATCCACTCCTGGCTGGGGTTTGCTGGGAGCCACCAGCCAAGCCAAGCTGGGGCTCCGCATCTGGGGCATCCTGGCTGCGAAACTCCCCCCCGGTGCTGCTGGCGGCCAAGGCAGCGAGTTTTATGCACTCCCAGGATGGATTAAAATAAACCACGGCCCCCCTTCCAGCCCCCATTCACCCCGAGCCTGCAGGGATGCATCTGGAGGCCAGTTGCCATTTGCCTGGCTTGCTTTGGGCACCCCGCCAGCGGGCACATATAAATAGCTGTCCCCCAAAGCCAGGGCTGATCCCGAACACCCTCTACCCTCACCCTGTGCCGTGGTCGGACCAAAAAAGGCAGCTCAACAGGGTGGCCCCGGGATGAAGCCAACTCAGGAGCATCACCAGCCGCAGCACCAGTGGCAGGGCACGGCCGGGCATCCCCTCCTGCCCCCAGGGCATTGCCTGTGTTGGAACTTCCAAGGGTTCATGCTGGGCTTTGCTGGGCTACAGCAAAATTGAGTTATGAAGCCTCTGTCACACTTGAGAGTGGAACGTGCCCCGGCCGGCGGGAGTTAATTGGCTTGACCAGGATAAACATATCAAGGCTGATTAATTCGAGCAGACTTCCCTGGGCTCTGTAAACAGGCTAAAAGTCATCCAAGCACCATCTTAACACCGTCGAGGGTGGAGAATGAGAGGGTTTGTTCCCTTGGCAAAGGGACTGAGCATGGGGTTTGCTCTTTGAGGTGATACCTTCCTCAAGAGAAACCCCAAATTGGGATCCTGCTCTTGGGGACGTGGGACAACTGCTACAATAATTCATCCCTTCTCCTTAATCAGCCCACGGGGAGGTTGAGGAGCAGGAGGACAGCCCTATTCCCAGCCAGAGGGAAAACTAAAATAGCTGGAATGGAGGCAATAAACCCAAAGAGCAGAATTATGATCCAAGGGCTTTGGCTTCACCAACCCAGCCAGGTCCTTGCCCAGGGAAAAGCGGCACGTTCTGGCATGAACTCCAGCAGATCCTTATGTAAAAGCGAGCAGCACATGCCCACAAAATCCTCAGGAACTATAACAGCCTGCTGTATAGGAATGATTTATCGGCACAGCTCTTGGCTGCCATCCACACATAACCCGTAGCGGCTGCGGAAGGATTACCCAAGCAATCAGTCTCGCATCTAATTCAGCAAGGAGAGGGATATTAAAATGAAAAGAGGGCTGTGAAACCCTGGCAGCAGCTCTGCCTCTCTCGCTCGGCGTCCACGTGGCTTCAGCGGAAACGCATGGGAGTGAAATCGGCCCCCGCCAGGGTGAAGTGATTTTCACAGCCCCCTCCTGCCGCCCCAGCAAAGCTGCGAGCGGCTGGTCCCTGCTGGGATGAGGCCACCTCCGGGTGGGAACATGCTGACTGATTTGGAGGGGTGCAGAGGATGACACCTTGGAGCCTGCACAGATTTCAATCAGCTCATCCTTCCCTCCCTGGAGCTGCTTCTCTACCCAGGGCAGGCACCATCCCTCCTTCCATCCATCCATCCATCCATCCCTCCCTCCTTCCATCCATCCAGCAATCCATCCATCCCTCCCTCTTTCCATCCCTCCTTCCATCCCTCCATCCATCCATCCATCCATCCATCCATCCATGGAGGTCAAGCAAAAAAAAAGCTGTTCATAACAAAATTGAACACAAACCACCTAAACCAAGGCAGATTTTACTCTCAGAGGATCCTCTCCCCACTACCACCAAAGGTCTGCAGTTAAAAGCTAACCAAGACCAGCATGTGGGGCAGTTACTGGCTCTTGCTGGGCAGAGTCCAGTGGCTATTTTGCTTTCCCTGGTCACTGTCAGCAGTGGCAGTGGCAGTGCCAAGAGCAGTGTCATCGGTAGCAACAGGGGCATCGATCACAGTTTCCCTCCCTACAGGCAAGCACAGACCTTGCCAGAAATATATTAGTCACTGTAGTATACAAAGACCATATGCAACCCCGCCTGACTTAATGGAAAAAAATCTCTCAGCAGCTTCTCTAGAAGTCAGAGGACACCCAAAACAACAGGACACTGGAAACAGGCACCCAGCCCCCACCTACACCAGGTCGAGTAGGGAAGATTTTCATTGTCTTCAGGGTGAGTGGAAGAGCCTCTTGTGCTGTCTGGCCCATCCAACACAGGGGGCAAAGAATTGGGGTAAAAAGTGCAAAGCTGGGCTGGTAGCATTGCAACAGCATGAACCCCAGTTACAGGCTTCAATAGGAGTCCAAAAACATCTTTACCAAGGTTTTTTATAACCTTGATGATACTGCCTCATATTGCTTAAGTGATATATAATGAGCATCCCAAAATAAGTGTAAATTCCAGAGAAGCTGACAAGGAGGGGCTGGGATGAGCTTGGGGCACCACCATCACTTTGTCCAGTGCTGCCAAGTGGCTCCTGGTTCCTGGAAACAACAGCTCCTGCCTGCAATGTCCATGAGAGGAAACGAGAGCAGCTCTGCACTTTGTGAGCACCACTTAAAAGACATTAGGGCTGAGTTGAAAGCAATGCCTCCTCCAAATTGCCTCCCCAATCTGATAACAGCTGCCTTCCCCAGAGTGGCACTGGTTGATCACTCACCCCTCGCAGTGCTCTCAGGGATGGGCTTTTGGGTTTTGCTGGCTGCTTTTCCCAACATAAAGTGCTCATGGAAAGGGGACAGGAGAAGGACAAGGCTCCTTCTCTCAGGAGAGGGGCTGCTTGACCATTTGGGGACCATGAATGCAGGTCCAGTGCTCACAGCTGCCACACATCCCCTCCCCAGCATGGTCCCCCTGGCCTTGAGGACAACCTGGTCCTGATTCCAGGGATGGTTTCTGCTCCCGTAGCATTGCACAACCACACAGTCCACCCACAGTTCCATCACACCAGCTTCCCAAACTGCTTTTGGCCTTTACTGTTCCCTTCACGCTCCCGATGCTCTGGTCGTACACGTGGCCGCAGGCTGCATCCACCTCCTTAACCATGCTTGGTCCCTCGAAGCAACCCCACCTGTGGCTTCTCCTGAGGAGACCTGCCCCCGTACACAGCTGCTCCACCAGCTCCATCCCCTCCCACCTTCCCATAGCATCTCATTTGCCCTTTCCCCTTTAAAATCCCCTCTTCTTCCCAACCCCACGGCCTAACCCTTCCCGGTCCCCCCGCTCCAAGCGCTCACCTCCCCAGGCAGGAGCCCCACGGGGTCCGTGGGGTGCCCGATGTCGCGGGGACGGCCACCACACCCTGTGACATCCCCAAGCCTGGGATGCTGCTCGTCCATCGGGTACCACCGGCGGCCGAAGGTGAACGGGAACGGGAGCGGGATGGGGATGCCGGCCGGGCCCGGGCGGCCACAGCGCAGCTCCCCGAAGCGGGCTGGGGAAATGACAGCACCGATCCCCCCCCCATCCCTCCCTCCATCACCAAAATACCTGCACAGGCCGTCTGCGAGCACCCGCGGGAAAGCCCCGTTTGAAGGAGACGCCGTTTTGAGCTCGGAGGGCATCCCCGGCCCGGCCCCGCCGCCCACGCCGGTGCCTCCGGGCGCGGCTTTGTCTCCGCAGCCGCGGGCGCAACCCCCGCCCGGTTCCTCCCCGCCCTCTCCACCCGCCCCCGCAGCCACCG